>JBBPDB010000017.1:10479929-10495285 GCA_037974465.1 Brachypetersius altus | reverse complement strand
GAAATAGTTGTGGACTTCTTAAGCACTGATGTACGTCGCTCTGGATAAGAGCGTCAGCTAAATGCCGTAAATGTAATGTAAATGAAGCATGGCAGTTCTATTTTTTTAGTTCCTTCATGCAAACCTCTGAAGAACCAGTGGGTTAATTTTATTTTCTCTGGAAATGTGCACAATATAGAGCTGGTCTTGTTGAACACCTGAAAATTAAGTCTGAATTAGTACCAACTCACCTTGGCTCAGCTACAAACTTCGGAAAAGTAAGTCAACTATTAGCAAGCTACTGTCGCAAATATAAAGGTAGATACCAGTATACCAGTGAGTGTGTTAGTGGTGTGTGAATACACACACAAATCAGCATGTCATGGGACCTTTAAACACTGTCCTTACTGTCAATGAGACTTTGAGTTTAATCCCTCTCTCACACCATCATTCAGTGGAATACCAGCCTATGTGGGCACCAGTTTGCTGACGTAACAGAGATAGCATGTTAGCCTATGCCTACAAATACCTTGAACTGCCTAAAGATGTGCTAACAGAAGTACAAAAAGAGGTATTGGGGTAATTCTGGCTTAACTTAAACGGTTCATGCTGGACCAGCTCAGAATGTAACCATTTCGTGGCCTTTAGCTTGACCTGGGATAACATATGAAACCTAAAATTTCTTTTTCTCTTGTAGCTTGTAGCGCGTACGGTGGTCCTGCTACAGTCCCAGAGTATCATGGGGGTAGCAAAAATGCTATCACCTTTATTGTGTCATTTAAAAGTTCTATGTTCGAATGGAAATGGAAATAACAACAATTTTACTATCCCTTCTAATTCTGGCTCTGTAGTAGGACCACCACTACAGAAATACTTGGTGTCCAGTAGTCCACACCTCATGACAAAAATAGAGGAGGATACCAAGTGCAATTGTAGGATATGGAGTAATGAGCATATGTCAAAAATGTTGACAACCATACTTACAATCCTGCCAGATTACAGTTACAATTTAATAGGAATACATGTTTAGAATTTTCTTAAGCTGTGTACCTGCTATAAGCTAAGTAAACAGATATGTGGAATCAAGATTTGTATTTACACAATTTTTATCAGATGCCTAGGGGTTACTGTTGTAAAGGCATTTGAAAATGGCTGACCAAACATTTTTGCGATAAATTCCAAGCCTGTTAAACTACATGAGGCTATTTGGATTTTTCATACTGGGCCAGGGGCAAACAAAATGCCACAAATTTCTGAGATGGTCAAGCGTGGACATGACCTAATACTGAGCCAAAATGATCCAGTGGTGCTTTAGTCTCAGCAGAAGCACAAGTTAGTCTCACTTGGTAGCACTGTGTGATAGAGGAAGACATAGCTAGCAAGAACTGCATAGGATTAAATTGAGGGGAAACTGGGTTAAAAAAAAAAAAATCCTTAGAGATTTCAAAAGTAGCCTAGCAACACTGTAACACACAGATTCTGGTCAGACACATATTATTTTTCTAGCTGGTATCAAGAGACACAAAAACATTTTTTTGTGAACTCATGTAGTATTTTAATTCTCAAGCTGGTTCGTCATTGACTTACGCTCATCATGTGGGCAAATGATTAAGCATATTTCTTGGTTCCATTAGATGGTATGAGTGTATGAAAACAGGCTGGCGTCACCATGGGCCAAGAGGAACATGTACTAAACCAGTCAGACATTCCCTGCACTGTCACATAGCAGACGGAGGAGCGCTGTGAAGGGGCTGAAGAATGTTAACGTACAGAAACCACATGAAGCAGAACCACACTGCTTCATAATCCACTAAGGGCGAGATCCTGAGTGTGCTTACAGCTCGAAACTAACATAATTATGTCATGTTTTTTTAAAAACAGCTGCTGGCCAGTGCTGGCTCCACCATTAAAGCACAACACTCTCTCTTCTATAGCAACTGTCTGCTAATGAGCGGTGTGGCATTATATGCAGGTCCCCACAGAAAGCGACCCTTCAATTCGAGGTTCCTAGCCACATCCATTGTAAAAGGTATCAACAGACCCACTCCTCAGAAAGCTTGAAGCCTGAAACTTTCCATAGTTATTTTTCAGACTATAATATTGTGCCAGTCAACATATTGTCTATATATATATTGCTACTGGTCTCACAAATGCACTTTGGCTTTAATTGTATAAATGGCTTTAATTGTATTGATGTATACAAACTGCAATATTGCACTTGTAGGACGTTTCAGATTGTTGTTGTTCATAGATAGACAAATGGATAGGTAGATAGAAAGATAGACGTGATTCTTGCTCACTTAAGCGGTTTTCTAAAAAACAAGTGTAATAATAGAGTTTTAAAAGATGAAATAATAATAGAAAGAACAAGGGCAAAACTTTGTGAAGACATGGGAACACAATTCATTGCACTTACAATAGATAGATGGATGTCTTGAACAACAGAGAGGTTTGCTATAATAACAGCACACAACATGACTGATGGGAAATGAATTCTCTAAACACACATGCTAGTGAACAGCTGGCTGATGTGCTGAAAGAGGCTGTTGCAGAATCGAAGAAACATTGTTGAAAATGTGCATACAACTGGATTTTCACCTTCATTCCATAACACTGTTAAATATTTAGAAAACATGATACTGAATTTTACTAACTCTGTCCAGGCTCACTATAAAATCATTTAGTTTCTGTTTCCACCAAAGCCGCTGTTCCCCCAGCAATGTTATTATACATGCCTGCATGTATATTAACATTACAGGGGTAGAAATTGCTCTTAATCCCACAGCCATAAACTCATAAAACTTGAATCGTAAAATCATGCTTTACGATGCAAACAGATAACACTGCTGCAAATATCAGCTCTATTTGCTTACAAAATTCTCAAAAACTGATTATTTTACCAGAATCAGTTCAACCATTCCCTGCTGATGCTATAGGGCATGTTTCTAAAATTACAAAAATGTGACAGATCAATTGACAAAAAATAGACATATTTAGTCTTTACTGGCCTAATTTCAGCACATCCTGTTCACTTCTAATAACAGAAAATAACAAACAAGAAGCTGGATCTGACCTTGACGCGCCAACAAAACCAGCAACTCTAAACGGCTGCTGGACTTTTGACACAAAACCCATGAGTAAATTACGGCCTTTCCAGTCTTGGCGGCACGTGCTTTGTGTTCGGCACCAGCAGCAGAAGAAAAGGCGCACTGCGTCCCAGCACACTCGCCCAAGACAATCAGAAGACTTGTGCTTGCTGCATTGTGCGATCTTGCCATTGTGTTGTAAAATTGCGCCGGCCAGCTTACATTACAAGGCAACATAGGTAATTTCTCAGCAAATTACCCTGCCGGCTTTTACAGCCAGGAAAGCGTAGCAACTGTAATGTTCTTGAAAATATCGCTGTGCGCTGCTGTAGCTGGCGGCTACAGTAAAATGAACCCTGTTGAAATTGATGAATATATTAAAATGACCTGTACACGAACGCCATTAAGCCCCAGCAAACCTGCTGCCACACACGAGTGCACATATCTCCGGCTGGAATGCGCTTTGGAAACATTAATTGTGAGGCGAGAATTAGTTAGTTGCTTTAAAAAAAATGCATGGGAAAAGCCTGATAAGCCTGTGCTGAGATTGAACTGACCTTTTTCTTTTTGTCAGAGGCTGAGAGAAAAAAAAAGACTTTGAATGCCGGTGGATGATAGACCAGTGATTTCCTCTCTTAGCGTGTTTGCACATGCGTGTTTGATGGTATGTGCAGACATTAAGCAGGGCAAAGGAAGTAAGACAGCAGGCGTTGTCTCCTCCCCATATCATAAAGCTATTAAGTTGCTATCAGCTTTGCTGCAGCCACGCTGGCCTGTGATATATAGGCACATTTCCCTCCTAGCTGCAGCTCCAGGCCTACGTGGGAGCACATCCACCATGCAGGGCTTATCACACACACCTTATCTCCCACAGACAGTTAGCTATGAGTAGAAAGTAGCCACAGGTGATCTGGCTTCCGAGACATGAAGCTCGGGTCTGAACTAAAGGCCCCAAGGCCCGCAGCTGGCCCCTTACTGCCTGGATCACATCTATATCTCACCTTGATTCTTAGAGACTGGCAACTGGAGTCTTACTATAGCCGGACTCCAGATCAGCAATGCAGGCGTGACATATCCGCTAATTTAGTTAGCATAGCTCCAGACAATTTTTTAATGAAATCTTCCCATCAAGAGGGATTTTTCATAGCATAATGAAATAGAGACAGCACATTAGTAAGCATAAAGGGGGCAATAGAATAAAAGAAAGCTCTGCTGCCTGCCAAACAAAATAAAATTAAATAATAACAAATAAATATGTAAATAAAAGCCCACTGCAAAACTTTTTAAGTGAGTCTTCCAGTGCAAAATTTGAACAATCGTTCTAGCAAAAAACTGCTTTATTAGATCTGCCAGATATCGTCTCTGCAAGAGCATGCAAATCGCATTTAGGCTTCTACGTCTCTCTGCCGCACGCTGGCTCACAGCCTGCTAACTCTTTGCTAAATAAAACATTATTCATTATGCCTACAAATATGTCCAAGGGGTAAATGCAATTCAAAATACAAGTAACATGCATTTCCTTTTCTTATCTGAGGCAGATGAATGCACAAACACTCAAATACTTTTGAATGCATTAATGTGGCTGTTGCCTCTGGGGTTCATCTTTGACCTTGAGGCAAATGAGGTTTGAGAGAGTTTCTTGAGAGCATGCTGTAGGCAAAAGGCAGAGATAGAGAGAGGGTAAGAGGAGGAAGAAGAAGCATTAACGAAAGTCAAATTAACGAAATACTACAGTGTTTTTCAACTGCTGTATCTGCCAATGGGCATCTGCTTCAGGGTCTATGTGTGTTTTAAGCGAACAAGTTTTCTTTTGCTAGTACAGGGAAAGGCATCAAAATCATTCTGTAGCTTATGGTCTGTGGTAATCGACCATAAGCTACAGAAAAGCAATCCTTGTATAGAAGGAATGGTGGGAAAGAAGACAAAAAGAACAGAAAGGTAACAACACATATATAAGGGTGTTTTGCATATATAGTCATCTTAAAGGAACCAAACTCTAGAAATGGTCCCTAGAAATGGTCCAAAAAAGTGGATCAGAACGGGAACCCAGGTGATCTGGGTGATCTCAGTTCGGTTTGTTTCAGAAGAGTCCAAGTTCTTTGACTGTGTTCACATACACACAGAAAATGCTGACTAATCAATCTGAGTTTGAGAATATTTTTCTCCATGAGACTAGATGGTTAAAAGTTAAAAGTCTCTTGCAAACAAGCAGAAAGTTACAGGGACAGAATGCAACAAAATGACGCATGTACATGACATAAAATAGAGACACTATCATAACATTAACAACATTTGCAGAGGCTAGATAATAGGACACACATGTTGACAGGGTGAGGTGATAGACAGACATATTTGACAAAAATAAACAGGAGGGCCATATGAGTGACAATGTCCAGATGTGTGTGTGTGTGTGTGAGTGAATATATTGGCCAGGGAGATGGAAGCTGGATCACAAAGAAGGGGGTGTCTCTGGAGTTTATTTATTTTTTATGTATAATAATAATAATAATAATAATAATAATAATAATAATAATAATAATAATAATTGGAATGACTGACTAAAGTGGCTACCTGAGCACCCATTAATGGCTATGGTGCGGGCCAACTTATGCCATGATGAGATGTCAGAGGGGAGGTACAGTGTACAGACCCACCAAACTCCGACACTTAAGTCTCACACCCTACACACAGCACAGCAAACTTGTCCTATGTTTGAATGGATATGACAATATTATGTGCTTTCTCTAATGTGTATTGCATTAAAAGAAGTAGGCGGGCAGATGAATACCTGGCCAGACTTCCACCTGTACACTGCTTATACCCTACATAATCAAGGACATATGCGTCCTCTAAATTGTATTTGCATTAAAAGAAGTGAGGCGTGCAGCGAGACACCCTGCACGAGCATCCATATACACGCATCACCTGCCCTAGTCTATCATGTTGTTCATGTTACTGGTAGATGGGGTGTTGGGTAATACAAGGAATCGGTGTGGGGGCGCTGGCGAGGGGGTGCTGGGGACCCCAAAGCCACAAATACCAGTTTCAGAACAGCACCAACCAACGTCAGAGCCAGCTCAGCCAAACTTCTATATTTTCCAGAAATATCTATGCTACTATTGTTCTTCAACTGATGGAGAGCAGAATGCTTTGAGGCTGTGCAGCTTGGTAGAGGAACTTGATTTGACAAGAATGTCTAGGTCCCCTTTATTTATTTATTGACTGATTGATTGTTTTGTTTTTATTTTTTAACTGAACCATGCTGCGAACTTAAAGCGAACCTGACTGAGACCACCTTTGCTGTGTTCACATATACACAAAAAATGCTGACTAATTGATGTGAGTTTGCTTTAAGGGCTGAAACGAAAGTGTGAAAACACCCTAAGGGGGTACGGATGGTGAGGGAGAGAGAATAGAATAGCACTGAGTAGAATAGATTAGAATAGAATACAACCCTTTAGTGTAAAGGCAAAATACAACCCAACTTAGTTGCAAACCTGATGGTACATTTACTACTAATTTTCTCTGTCACCTATAAAACAAAAAGATATAAAATCATGCAAAAAGCAAAATTATTAGCAGCTAAGATATTGCACTTCAGGACAGTGCACATTTAGTACAAGCAGCACAGTTGGAAAAATACACAAACAAATATGCAGAGGGAAAATAAAGTGTTCTATAAATGTAAGCTGTGTAGTACTCCATAGGTTTGAAACAGTCAGTGTTTGGCGATATTCAGTATTCAGAAAAAGAAAGAGAGAATACTGTCAGAAAGGTGGAAAGGGGAGGGTTGCTGCAAAGGGCTGATTTATTTTGCGCATATCTGTAAAGAAGCTTCCATCTGGCAGAGCACAAAACCATCAACACTGTAATTAAAATGCAATTACCACCTCTCTGCTCCCCCAGCCACACTGTAATCCCAGAGAAGTCATTCCATCTGTGTATGTCTCTGTCCCTCTCTCTCTCTTTCTCTGTCTCTCTCTCTGTGTCTCACACACACATGTATACATGTGCACACTTTATCTTCTTCTAATGTCTCCTCTACATGTTTAGGGGCTATGGTTTCTCATAGTCGTGACACACACACCACAAAACAAAGGCAGCATGTTTGTCATGAACTTCAAACACAAGCACCATAAAACAGATTAGGATGGGCAGTATAAATAAAATTAATTATGACACTATTTCCCAGATACACTGAGTCGCAACGCATATTCAGATATGATATTTAACATACTTCCAGCAAATATCCATGTTCAAAATAATCCAGAGCTCCCAGGAAATGGCATACACAACAGTTAATTTGAAGTTTAATAAGTATTAAATATCAATAGAACTAAAATCAGCGCTGAAACAGACTATATCCTCCAGCATCAAGCACACATTAAAGTGCAGTATCATACTGGAGAAATAACAGCATATCTTTCTGCATTTAGAAAATATAGCCTACAAGGAATATTAAAATTTTTTGTCTGTTTGGTTTCCCTTATTTGTGTTGCTTGGCCATCGCGCCTTTTTTCCTTTTTATTTCAAATAAGGGAAAGAAGGAAATATGAGAGTCTGCATTTGTGCTTCCTGCCCGAACGGGCACCTTCTCAACGTGACAGCAACTGCTTTTCTTGGTGTAGTCAAATATCACTTGTGCTTGCAGAGCTTCTGTCCTCCCCAATGTAAAGTTCACAAGAATCATAAAAAATCTGTCCGAGTGTAAGAAGCAAATTCATTTTCAAGAGAAAACAAATTTGTCTGATTTATATCAGTTTATTTAATGTACTTTTAACAAATGTTTTATTTAACAAATGTTAAGTCTGTGTGTGCACCTAATCTACATTTGCCTTATATTTGATTACTTTTCCAATTTCCACTTACATTTGTGTGGGTCTTTGTACTAAAAATAGCCATACTTGGCCATTTCCAATCTCTCTTTATCCACTGGAATGAAACAGGCTGTTTTATGTTACTGTGTTTTAAGACTAATATATGTAAATGACATACAGTCTGATTGGCTGTGTCTAATCCAACAAGCACTGTGAAACAGTCATTGCAATTCCAAATAAAGGATGTATAGCAGATATATTCAAAAATGCAACATTTTCAACGTAGTTTATGACTGCCTGGGCTATTTACTAACATTACATTTGGAAGTTTGGAAGCTGATAATATCAACATACTACATTAAACATATTTCAGAAAACAGGAAAAATCTAATTTTAAGTACACATTAAACATAAATCACATTTGGATATATATGTATGTGTATGTGTCTATTGCTGTATGTGGAGGTCACCAGGTACAATGTGTGAGCTGTACAAGTCTGGGAAATGCTGTGTCTGTGTGTATGAGTGTATGTTTAAAGTTCTACAGAACAGCAGAGAGCATTGAGCTGTCCCCTCAGATATAAAAGCTTAATTACTTCTGACTAAATCTGTAATTAAAATATATCTCAGCAGCAGCCCTACCTGTCTTACAGGGAGAGACTGCACTGGGACCAGAGTGACTGTCACTGATAAATCACACACACATACAAGACACACACACACCCCTCCCGAACAGGGACAGGGGAACGAGAAAGAGATTAGAGGAAGAGAGAGGGAGAACACGGGGGAAAAAGGAGAGACAAAGAGAAGATAAAGATAGAAGGAACTAGTTTCTCCAGGAACGGAGAGGAGCCAGAAGGTCATTTGAAAAACGAAAGAATTTGTAAACAAAAGGGTAAGAGAGAAAGAGTTCCATATATTCACACTTGAAAATACCAGAATGTTCCACTTAAGCACCTCATAAAAACTTTATTTATTTATTTAAACAGTCTCTACGTTTTACTGCATGAGGAAAATCCATAATTAAAAAGAAATGAGAACATTTAACACCTCTACAAGGTAGCCAGAGGAATTTATGAAATCTGAGAAAGCTACATCAAAGCAGACTCCCACTTAGGCTTAAATATTTATAAGAAATAAATACAATCAAATATTTATTAGTATAATTTCATGGGCAACAGGTTCAGTGTGATTTATGCATCGAGAGACAAGAGGGGACCAAAACAAAAACTCTCTTTTGCCTCAACATTACTGACTCCAATAAACCACGAAAGCAATCTTTTACAAGCAAACTTATTCAAGAGTTTCATTAAATTTGCTCTTGGCTTTAGACACCAGGCAAAGAGCGTGCCACGCTTTTTTTCTGATGCAGCATCAGACGAAATAGATATATTGTGAGGCCAGAGTGTAATTTCCATTTGGCCAGCTGCATGAGCATGGAGGAGGGTTGAGGATCTTAGACAGACTAAAGCCACTGAGGTCAAGCACAAATGCTGCTGCAGAAAAAAAGGGACATTATTAGAAATGGCTCCGCTTCCAAGGGCCCGCTGGAATGGCTCCTCACTTCTTGGCGGCAACCAATGATTTCCTCCAACCTGCTTCACACAGCTCCATTATTATAGAATGGTACTGCAACCCTATACCTGCTCTGCAGTTCCATTCTATAAAAGATCACAATAAGGTGCTTTAAATGGGATTCATGGTTGATGTGTGGTGTCAATAAGGCAGCTGATAATAAGTGAAAAGCTCCCGTTGAGAATCATGTGGTTTAGACTGAAGCGTGTATGTGAGCATTTCATTGTGCTCTTGTGCACATGTCAGAAATCCTCAAGGTTGAGGCAGAGAGACAGAGTGTTGATATCATGCTAATTTGGGGGAAGGTGATGGTGTATGCAGCTGTCTGAGTAACAGGGCTGAACCCAGCACCTCATCATTGCACTCTTAATTAAAAGTGATAAAGCTACCAAGTTCTGGGAAACCACACTTTCGTAATATCCCACTGTACCCTCTATGTACGAGGATACCGCATTACAGGTTCACACCAGTGTGGATAACTATAACTTATAATTAACCTGTTCATTCTGTCAGTTATATGACCAGAGGGTAGAGCTCTTGTTGCACTAACAAATTATTGCTGCCAGGTACTTTTCACCTCTGACCATGGTAGGTACTCACCAATGCTGACTCAGATGTCTGGCCATACGACAACTGATTGTTCAATTATTGTCAAATATTTCCCATACTTTGACATGCAATTACAAGATAATAGATAATTATCTATTATTAATCTGTCATTTATGAATGCTCAAATTTTTTTAACTCATTTGTGTTTTCTTGCATATATATACACACACAGTCCAGATCTGGAGACCACAAAAATTCTAACCAAGCAGCATTATTAATCCAACTTGTTCTCTACCTTGCTACAGAAGAATTCACCTCAACTTTAGAAGAACGAAGAAATGTTAACCTTCCTTCATTACTGAAGGCGCCAATAAACATTTCGTTCTTGATTTTTCTGGAATTTTGATTTGGAGTGGCTGCCGAATGCATAACGAAAAGCGTGGCAGGAAAGACCCTCTTGACATTGTCAATTTGGGGAGACAATAGTGTACTCCAGGCTCTGGCTGATTACTGGGCTGATTAGGAATGGAGAGAGAGCGGACAGCTGTCTCATCCAATCTCATCCTCTGAAAGTGTAATGATGGAGGCCAATGTTCCCAGCGCTGGAACACCTTATCAACCTCGTTAACAGCCTAGAGTTCAACTTTACTGCAGCTGCCAATCAAGCAGATTCTGCCCTGAGATAACACTACAGGGATCATAGTACATCATGTTAACAGATATTAAATCCACAAACAGCGTGTTCATAATGCGCTGCAACATCGCGATTTATTAATGTCCAAACCAGTCAGGTGCAAGAGTCTGTAACTGTTCTGCAAGGTGGCATAAACGACACAAGCTGACACCATGGCAAAGTCATTTCTAACAAAACATACTTACCAATACATCTCATAAAAAAACCTTATTGTTTTATCTTTTGAACATCCATAGAACAAACCATTTTTTGGTTGATCTAAAGAACCTTCAATATATATCCCTCTGCCTTGCATAAACTACATAAAATTAGTAAAAACTGTCCAAATTATGTCAAGATAATATCATTGTAACATATATTAAGCAGACATTAGACATGGGTTAAGAACACAAGGCTAGAATTCTTTGTAGATTTTTCTCTTAATATTGCAAGCATATTGACATTTTTTTACACAATTATCATGCCGAATTAATCCTCCTGTTGGCCTATCTATCACATCACCAGGACAATAAGTCAGGTCTGATGAAATGGCTGTGGCAGTGTGAGTGGAGACAGTAAACAGATGGAAATGGATCAAGCCCAATGCCTGAAGTGAACACTCTGTTTCAGGTAGGGCTCCGGCAAGCACTTCCCCCATGTTATCCATCAGCTTCTCCATTTCAGATTAAAAGGCCTTTCTAGTGTGTCCGCAGGCCAGAGCCTTCATCGCCCCATCACTCTCATCACCACACATCCTCCTCGCCAGACACATGGCATCGCCCAGCTCAACTCAACACTGCTGGCATTTACATCATTCTTATTAGTCCATATTTCTACCAGCCTAGCAGTGGATCATAACTGGGTCTGCTTGCTTTGTTCCTTGAAGGAGTTATTTCAAAGATCTGTACTTAACTCAAGTCGTTCAGTTGGCAAGTAGCACACCGTGCTTTCCACTGTTAATCCGAAGCATATTTTGTAATGCTTGCAACTACAATGCATACAGAAACTCAACATGAAGTTACTGATTTGTGAATAGAGCCGTTCACGAATTTTACTGAAGCAGCTGCATTAAACTGCATAAACTCATAATGGCTTCTTTGGGGGTAGTGGGGGTAGTAACTGCTTACGTGATCAAAGTCAAGTCCAGCAGCGCCGTATCAAAATCAGCTGTAACTTTGAAGTCAACACACACCTTTACATCAACAAACCCAGCACTAAGGTAAACCAGTTGTGTGTGTGTTTTTTGTAGCATGTGAGCGAGAGAAAGAGTCACTACACACTAGCCCTGGCCTGGCCTGGCCTGGCCATGCCTCTCCCTGAACCATTGATCTGTTTACTAATAACGAATGGAAGCAGCTTTCTAGCCAGCCGGGCTATTGAATAATCAATAGCGTTTTTGTTCATTTTGGTCTATAAAGAGATTCTGATTCTGATCTGAGGGATACCGAAGACAAGAGAAAGCTGAACCTTTAAAAAAAATACACTGACTTCTGGGAAAACATAAAATGAACAATGGCCAGGAAGTAGTCTGGAATTGTTTACAGGGAGAGCTGCAAGACACAAAGACTCAATGCCCTTCAAAATGCAACAGAGCTTTTTAGATTCGAATGACATATGCAGCACAGCAAAGAAAATATACATTACATAGGACTTTAAATATGATAAAGAGCTACAACCACTTTTAGTTCACTTGAAAAACCTTTGATCAATGGTTCTTTAAAACACTCAGCTCACTGGTTCTTTAGGACTGCAAAAAATGTTCTTCTGTTGTACTGTTATAAATAACTCTTCATAGCAAGCGTTCATTACTTATCAGAACATATAGTCAGTGGAAATCTAAAGATGGCTGTATGTCCATCAATAAATAACGTATGTCTCTATAGTGAAAATGTGGTATGATGACTGAACAATCATCAGTCATCAGTCAGGGGAAATGGCTGGGAGTGGGAGAAGACATTTCATGGTTTGGTAAGATTAGCAGAAGGGGTGGGGGGCTGTTGGAGTGATAGAGACGTAGATTTAATTGAGTCTGACTTCTTTCCACCACCCACCTCCAGTGTCCATCTGTACAGCACCCTGGCCATCAACACACCCTTCTCATAACAGCTCTCTCCCTCTATCTCCCCTTCCCTCCCTCCCTTGCTCTCCACTCACCCCTGTCTGCTTCATAACATCTGGACAAGTTTCACACAAGCTCAACCTGATGCCAACCTGCCTAATAGCCTATGGAGTCAATTATAAAAAGGAAAATGTAGCAGCATAATTCTTAATGGCACCATCTGGATAATAGCACTTTTCAGGGAGGAAGATTTCTTACCTGGTCACCTGGGAGTTTCCATTCCAGCAGCTTCCAAAAGCAATGGAGGAGAACCCAAAGAGAAACAGTTTCTCATACCTAATGAAACTCTCTTTTTGCACTTCTCATAGGGTAATAACACAGGTTGTGTGCATACATGTGTGTGTGAGTGTATGTGCGTGTGTGTGTGTGTGTGTGTGTGTGTGTGTGTGTGTGTGCCTGTGTGTTCCTCGGCAGCAACAAAAGTCCTTCTCAATCTTCATTTCCATGCAAAAGCAACTGGGGGCAGTCAGCAAATTAAATGCTGCATTCTATCTAATGGCTTATAACAAATGTCCTCTAGAGCTGCGTCTTTTCTAATATTATTCTCTCTCCTTCTTCTTTTTTCTCCATAGCTGCAGTTCAAAAATGCCAGGGGAAAACTCCTGTGTCATAACTATTAATTACTGCAGCAATTTCTCAAAACAATGCTTTTTTATAGTTTATAGTGCAGATTGCGTACTCTGTTGTGGAGAGATTGTTAGGCTTTATACTGCTTGCAGTGTTTTCAGGATGGTGAAGGAGTGTATGTGCATGTGTGTGTGTCTGTGTGTGGGGGTGTGGGGGCGTGTTTGTCTCTTGCTATCAAGACCTGCCAGAAACAACAGAGTGTGAAGGAGACAACAACAGGCATGCAGAAGGAGGAGATTGCAGAAAGACAGGCAGGGAGTCCTTAGAGGAGGGATGGGCAGTGTGTGTGTGTGTGTGTGTGTGTGTGTGTGTGTGTGTGTGTGTGTGTGTGTGTGTGTGTAAGACAAGCAGGGGATCTTGAAAGGAGGGATAGAAGGGGAGGAGAGGAGCAGGTGGGCAGATTGAAAAACACATTTACTTAGTGTTTGGCACTCTCGCTCACAAATTCAGCATGGCATGAAGGACAATATGGAGCTGGGACTCCACATAAAAGATGTTGTAGTGAGAGTAAAGGGTGTTTGCTTTTGGGCTTCCATTTAACTGTACTCTGGCAGTGGAATTTTGTGCACAGTAGGCTGATCAACTCTTTTTGGTCTTTTACAATCATGAAATTAATGACTAAGTGGTATATATATATTATTCCTGGAACAACTGTATTGCATTAAAGTACAAACCTAAATCAGCCAAATTTGTTGACAAGCGATCATGCTCCCTGGTTGTCCATACTTTAGCTTTAACTGATAGACAGAGTTCATATTCTGTTTGTTGTTGTCACGGGTGGGGGGGGCTAACCCCCAACCTGGAGCTACCTCGGAGCACGGAGCACACAGGAACCCAGGGATGCATGCAGAACGTGACTTTATTTAAAGAAAACTGAACTAGAACTCAAACAGGCACACGGGCCTCCAGACAACAGGATCGTGAACAAACAGGACATAGCTCAAAATGAGGCGATGGACACATAAAGGGAAACTGAAATACACAGACTTAAATATAGAACATAACAAGGTTAAACTCAAGGCAGCTGGGAACTAAGGAACAACCAAACAGAAAACAGCTGAGAACAGAACACGTGACACTAAGCAGAAAACCAAAAACAGCTAAATAAAAGCCCTAAAACTCAACAGAAAAGCAGTGGCTAAGACCCGCCACTGACCAGGCCCGTTACAGTTGTGCTGTAAACATGCAATTGTGAAAGTTGAAAACAGTGGAAAATAATGATGTTCAGCTTAAATAACTGATTAATAGTGCAATTATATAATGATCTAATAACTGTGACAACATCACTCTTTTTCAAGGGCATAATGACTGTGTTCAAGAAAGACAATCAAAACTCCAGCCCAATCGATATTAATACTACATGGTATACTACACAGTAACAGTGAGTTGGCAGTGAACAGTGTTTCTGCTATCACACTCCCAGAAAAAAAGAAGTTTTTTGAGTGGTCAAATTCTCATCCCTTGGGTGGAAATCTCAAATTATCTTCTTCAGTGTCTTTCTTTGTTAAACATGATGAACTGTATTGGTCAAATGAAACAGGAACGAGCAAAACAGACTCTAAAGAAGACTCAGGTCATGCCGCAAAAGCATGAAGGCAGGAGATATGATGAAACTGAACAAACTAATAAGGAAGGCTGGATAGGTCATTGGGATCATTCTCAAATGGTTGGTCAGGAGAAGATGCTGTCTAAGGTACAGCACATCTTGAACAAAGACTTTCATCCATTATGTGAGAGCTTGATCTATAGCAGAGCATCTTGACTGATAACTCTTGACTGATAAAGCTACACTGCAGCAAGAAGATCTACAAGAAGTTGTGACTAATGCCATCAGACTGTATAACTTTATATGTCAACTGTATATTATGTTCATATATCCATACTGTATTCATACTTCATATATTCATACTGTATATTATGTATATTATGTT
>JBBPDB010000017.1:10416627-10455837 GCA_037974465.1 Brachypetersius altus | reverse complement strand
GTGTGTGTGTGTGTGTGTGTGTGTGTGTGTGTGTGTGTGTGTGTGTGTGTGTGTGTGTGTGTGTGTGTGTGCTTTCTCTCTCCTTGCTGTTCTTTCTCTGTTTTGCCACAGCAGCAAATATCCTGTTGGCGCAGGATGCAGAAGCGTATCTGGCCCTAAAATCGATCAGGCTCTCGGCGAAGGGCTCCCATTCATCTCTCGCCCATAAAATTTGATTAGCGCTGACTACAGCACTGCAGGGAGATGGGCCGATATAGAGCCAGGCTACAGAAGACAGCTACAGCATCCCATATTCTCATCTTCTCCCTCTCTCTCTCTCTCTTTTTCTTATACTTCGGCTGTGCCTGTTTATAGGACCACCCAGCAGCCCTGTTCTTGATCTAATCCCGTATGTTTTTTTGCCATTAAACAAAATTGGCAGAGCTGATGAGGCTTGAATTGATGCTAATAAAAGCAAACGAAAATATTCCCCACCCCTCATAGACAAGTCCAGTCCAACCAAGTCCAGCCCCTGGCCGCCCAGGCCGACCAGCTATCAGCCACGCCCTCTATCCCCACATATCACTGTGGCATGTGACAACCGCTCCCCACCAATCGCAGCTCCTTAAGCTCGGCAGTGGATATTGCTGGTTCACTCAGTGACAAGGAAACGAAGGAAGGAGAGAAAATAGAGTGAGACAGTCCTGGAGCTCAGCAACAAGACAAAAGATTGTCAATCCGATTGCTAAACCAGACTCTGAACCTGCCAGGTGCAAAAAAAAAAAAAAAAGCATGTGCTGGACTTTCTATCTGGTACATGAAACAAGAATAGCATGTGCTTCTTCAGTCATGTTTTTAAAACTAGCCACATAAATGACATACAGTCTATCACTCTTCTGAACAGACATAAAAGGACAGAATACTATTCTGACAGAACAGTAAACATCATTAAAAAGATTCCACAACTATATGTATCTAATACATATTCCGGGAGGTCTGCCTAGCAACCTCCAACAGGCACTTGAGTCAATCCCATCTTGATTTATTGTGATCGATGTGATTTACTACATTCATGTAGATGCAGATGATTTATGATACAGATATTGACTTGAGATGTCTGGAGATACCACTTAAAACATTGAGCAGAATATCTTTAGAGAATTCATGTCAGCATTTGGGCACATAATGAATTAAGATAGACAGCAAACATCCTGCCATTGGGACCATGAGGTCACACTAGTTCAGAAGTTTGAGAATCTTTTGTCATATCATCAATATTATAATAACAAGCAGAAATAATGAGCAGAGCATCATTTGTTTTGTCGTTCAATCTCACATGACATTCAAAACTTTTTGACAGTTCTAGCAAAAGTAGCAGAACTTATTGAAACATGTCAGTTTGAGTTGAAGAGAAAATGCCAACAAAATGGTTTAGTAATTGCCTGAGCTAAAGTGTCATGTTGATTCACGAGATCAGGATTATTATGTTGCATCTCGAGATCTGGATTAGTGCTTTTTTTTCCTTTGGATGGGGTACAGTTTTTTGTTCTGGTTCACATCAGGCTTTGTCCGCAATAAACAATGCTAAGCAGTGATTCTTCAGTTTCTTGAGTGATTCTAAATTTCAAGATCAGACTTAATTTGGGTCAGAAAAACAACAAAATAATAGTTCTTAATTACTAAGCACCACTATGAGCATAGTTGGTGGAAATGAGGGTGTGTTACAACTTACCTGTGTCTCCCGAACATTCTCGACGGTAAAGTTGAACCACACTCTGAAGCGAGGATTGCATGTGTCAGGCCGGATGAAGAGGTCAAACTCAAACTCACTGATGTAGTCTACACGTCCCAAATTACCTAGATTTGAGAGAGAACGAGAGAGAGGGAGGTGAGAGAAAGGTAAATGCCTACATTTCTTAAACCGTTTCCTTAAACAGTTGCATATATATAGCTCAATACTCAGCATTTGTTTCAACTTTAAATCCATAGAGTAACAACTGGAAGCTTCACCTTGTAGGTTTATATGTTTTATGTACTTGTGTGATGTGATGTGTGCATATCTTTACATAATTTCCTGAAATGCATAGGGTGCCAACCTATCGTCTACCTATGAAAGCATCTCTGTGCAGGCTTCTAGGCACATATACACGCGTGCACACACACAAAGTGCTGGATGGGATGGGTGAAGACAGCAGAGAATTTTGGCGGATGCTAAGGTGACAACTGAGACAGCTTTGGTAGCAGTTCAAAAAATAGCATGAGTCTCAACATGACAACCACAAGCAAATAAACAACAGCAAATCGCAAAAAGGTATTTTATCAGGAAAGCGTTTACTCTGCAATGTAGGCTCTACAGAAATGTCAAGTGTTACGAAATAAAAGTTTGCTCGCTATAAAAGCAGGAGCAGGCTAAGACACGGCTACAGGTACGTAAGAAAGACCAAATGCCAAAACTGTTCAAAGTTGAATGAGAATCCCAATAGATACCTTCAGGCAAATTTAAAACTATTTGGCTAGTAAATAATTATTAGTAAATTCCATTAATGCAACGTGTCCATTCTTAACATGTCAAAAGGGAAATGAACATAAAGCCACATAGCCCCAAATTTACTGCATGGCTCCCTGTCACACTGCAGTTCTTTCCTGGGCTTTATAAAGAATCACATCATCCAGTGTAAAGGATAGATAAATAAATTGAAGGATAAGTTATATAAATTGAATGGTAAATTAATGTTGAAAGGGTTATGCATTAAAATTCAATACTATGAGGCCCATGTCCCTTCTGTTGGTTTCTCTAGGCTTGTTACAATCATGAAATTTTAGCTGAACATTAACTCTTATGAACAATTGTGATTAATGATTTGTCTTTTTGTCCATTTTATGCATCTTTGCACCAGAAGGTTGTAATGATATGGCCCTGTATTGACACTGAAATGATAAAATTGCATTACCCGCATGTAAAGTTTATATCTTTCTCTTGAGACTGTGAAACTGAGCCAAAAACACTTGTCCTGCAAGCATAGTCACATTCTAACAACATTGGCATGATCTTCTCAGCTATCAAACGAACATTACTTACATTTTGGTCATCTAAATGTTAAACCACTGCAGGATGCTGAAGCATTCAAAACAGTTAAAATGGGTAGGGCTTTGCAGAGGCCAATCTATGTATGTCTCCCAATCCATTTCATTAAGTAGGAAAAATGTTCTTCAATAGACATGAACAGAACTAACCAGGCAAGTTTTTCAAATTATCAAACTGCTAAGGAAAAGGTCAGTGAATTACCTTTTAAACATATTCAAATGAAATGGACATGCTCCTGTGTAACTCAAACATGACACATGGCTCAACAAAATTGAATCATTGAATCAAGTCTTGGACATAGCATACCAAAATCAATACATTCAGAGCAGCGTGGTAAGTAAATTGAGTGTGTGTGTGTGCGTGTGTGTGCGCGTGTGTGTTTATGCGTGTGTGTGTGTGTGTGTGTGTGTGTGTATGTGTATGTATGAGGTGTATGTATGTATGTATCTATATTAATGGAATCAGTCTAAAACCTCTGGGGCAAGTTGTTCTGCAGAATCAAGACATATTGCTAAACCACATTCCACTTCATATCTAAATATGAATGACAGACTTTAACCGGCAGCACTGAGAACACCTCCCTGCGGCCAAGCAGAGGCAAGCAAAACATACTTCATAGCAAAAAGAACATCTGTTTTATACACCAACGAACCAATAACTGGACCAGTCACTGCAAAAAGGAGGAAAAGACAAGAAAGCTATTGAAAGAGTGAGAGGCAGCAAGAGTACAAGAGAAAGACGATGTATGAGAGAGAGAGGGAGAGAGAGAGAGAGAGAGATACAGAGAGAGAGAAAACAGAGACAGAAAAAGAGAAAGTAAAAGAGAACAAGACAGAAATCAATGCAGAAATGGGGAGAGAGACAGGAAGACAGGGAGGGAGAAGAAATAGTAACAAAGAGAGAGAACAGAGAAACAGAGAGAGAAGAGAAAGTGAGAGAGAGCAAGAGGAAATAAAAAAGGGAGAATGGGAGTGAGAAGGGAAGACAGGGAGAAAGGGAGCGATGTAGTAGGAAGGAGAGAGAAGGAGGAAGTGTGTATGAGAAAGAGAGAATGTGTGTATGAGAGAGAGACTGAGAGAGAGATAGAGACAGAGAGAGAGAATGATAATCAGAGAAGATGAAGTCTTCTGTAGGAGCAATGAAAGGAAACATGGCCAGCTGTGAATGTGGTGCTGGAAAAGGGTGGACTGGTGGCCACAGCTGTTCCACAGATGTGCTTTGTAATACATCACTTTCCATTCCAGCACATTAACCATTTAAACTGCTTATGGAATCAGATGATGGCTATCAACACACTGTAGTCAACACACTGCAGGCTCAGTAGGGAAGAGATTTGCTGCATCTTGTTTTCAAAATTAGGCATCTCACCTCCACACTACAGATGGCTACATTAAAAAACGGCTGACAAAAGCTGACCATTGTAAAAACATAGCATATTGTGGAACTTCTCGCAACCCTCTGAAAGTATTTTCCCTAGACAAAAGAACAGACTGTAGGGAAAAAACTACACTAGAAAGATTTCAAAATCTCAACTTAGGCTTAATGTGGGTTCAAGAGGCTAAACCATGCAGAGTCAGTCTATTCAGACTTGCAGTATGGAAAGCAGGTCTTTGATCTACATTAAAGATCTGTCTCTAAAGAGAAAAAAATGTCTCAGATAATGAGAGAGGGTTAGCTGAATTTTAAATATGCCTCGTCTTTGCTCAATACTAATCTAAAGTTGGAGGTATGTGTGCTACCCAGAGGGATTACACTGAATCAGGTAAAGCATCCCTTGCGGCATGATCGAGAAGTGGAACTGTTAATGGAACTACAGTAAATCTTCCCACTTACACCTGCCCTTAGCACGGCAAAAAGCCATTAACCCTCTGAGGTGTACAGCCCCTCTGCACAGGCGGATCACAGCCGCTTGACTTTACAGGACCATGGACAGCACACGCTACAATAAGTTGCTGTCCGTGGTGCTGTATCTCAAATATGCTACAAAGAAAGGCAAAAGTTAAAAAAATATTTTCGTGGGGAAGGGAGAAGCATACACGCCTCCAGGCTACACATCTAAGTTTGGCTTGAGAGAAGCAGATATGTATACACCATTGATTTCAGTTTTAATTTTATGGTGCCTGACTCCAGAGTCGGCCTATGATGAGCTGTAATCAACGCTGCATCGCTCACTGCTTAAGCAAAATAAATAGTGTGCAAGAACAGAAGTCCAGTCTTCATAGAAGGGAGGAAAAAAATGCCATTTTGTCAGACAGCCCACTGACAACAGAGATAACTCAATGCATAGTAAGAAGAGGAAAAATCAATGACTGTATTTTAAGCTGTGGTTTAGGAACAGGCCTGTGTAGGGATGTGCTTGTGGGAGTGTGAAGAAGAGAAGAGAGAAGAGAATGTACGCACGAAAGAGAAAGAGAGGCCAAGAGAGAGAGAAAGACAAGCAAAAGAGAGACAAACTCTCTTCCAAACTATAATTCGACTTCTCTCGAGACCCTTATCTACATACTTCCTCAAAGGAGTCTTCACCGGTTACACGCCATATTAATCATCAAGCATTAGGAGAAAACACATGCGGTGCTTAGGATTTAACAAATTGGGTTTTCAACAAATAAGTGTTAGAGCTTAGCCCAGTGGTGGGCTGCACGAGCTGCTGTGGGAATACACGCTGTTGTTTTTTTTTGCTGCCTGTTTTCACTTTACAGAATTATGCCGCATAGAGACTTTGGGCCAGAAATACTTTCTCATTTGCAAGAAGTTAATTCTATCCTCTATCAACAAGCTAGAACAAAAAATTCAATATGGAGGAACGAGTGGGAGGCTTGTTCATCTGAGATATTACGTATGTGACTGTGTGCTAGTGTGTGTGCACTCTCATGTAGTTAACCCTATTATGTAGAAGAGGGCAGTAAACAGAGTGTGAATTAGTTTTTCTCAGGTACCCTAGCAGTAGACCAGTATGTATTTATATGGGTGGTTCCTAGAATAAAAAGTAAATGATCCCTCTCTCATCCACCGACTGCTGCTCTCTACTTCCAGCTGGTGGATTCAGATGTTTAAAGTGTCATCATGTGCTTTAACAAGGGCTGATCATGATGTGTTTAAAGTAAATAAATAAATAAAAGCTGGACTTTGAGGAAACATTATTAACATTCATCATGTGGCTTAGTGCAGAGCTGTTTTGCTAAAAAAGAATTTTACTCCATTTGTGGCTGAGTTGCTTTGCCGGGCTGCTTCTACATGGACACACACAGGGAGAAGATGGCTAAGCTAATCCCATTACAGAGCTACAAGCCAGGCCAGTCACACTGCTCATCTGGCACAATGGAGAATGGTACAGCCTGCAGTCTAGTTCTGCCTCAAGCCTACAGTCAGGCCTGCACACCGCCATCCAAATCTACAGACAGACCATAGGAGGAAAGGGGAGGTGTAAATGAAGGGAAGGGGGAGAAGGAGAGACAAGAACGAAGAAAAAAGAGAGAGAGATAGAATTCTAATGCAAGTTGACATATTATATGTTTTTAATTTCCAAAAAGGACTTTCTCCAAACTGTTGTCACAAAGCTGAAAACATAAAATGTATAAAGTATCTTTTATCTTAATATTACCCTTCACTGGAACTAAGGGGCCTTCCCCAAACCCTGAAAAACAGCCCCAGAACTGGGCGACATTTACACAGTATGCATGGGCACCATATCTCTTGATATACATCACGACGGCTTTTGTTATCACCCTCCACTGAGCCCCATTCTTATCATAAGGCACTAGGGCATTAGCAGAAACGTTGACTAGTCGTCATCAGAGGCCTCTCTGTGTGCGTGCTTGTGTACTCGGCCTCTGATTTTCAGACTCAGACACGCGTTGCTTGACTTAACAATTACAAAAAGGGTGGTATCGTTGGCGTGAGGGGAATCTAAACACAAAACCACAACAAGACTAGAGATACAGCAGAAAAATATAACGGCCGATATCTACAGGAACATACTGCATAAAGCTATCTTCTAACAAAAAAATACAAAACATTTATAACAAATAAAAGTGTTCAAGATGAATTGATAGATTTAAACGTCAGAAGTGAATATGTTTTAGTCTATTTGAGTATTTTACAGCTTTAACAGAATTCAAGCATTCTTACCCAATCCAGTTTCTGGCTTTGCTACACAGAACATATATGACGTCTGCAACTCTGAACAAAGTATTATTTAGGAGTGAGGTATGATTATATAATTATTTATAATGGACTATTTGCAAAGCCTCCTCTTTGACAATCAAAGTTCAAGATCAGTTAGCTAGCATCAACGTCTTTAACTAAGTAATCATCTTTATGTTGCTGAAAAAAACTTGGTTGCAGCAGTGAATCTGTATAAGAAACTAGTTACTAATAAAGGGAGCCGGCACCTCTCAGCCTCTCTGCAAGCCTTCACCCACAGTTACAAGCTGCATGGGAAATTAAAGGGGACTTGGGAGCATTGCCACCTCCTAAATGTATTTTTGCAATGTGCTCACTTTCATTATTGGAAAACACATCGGCTGTTCCCGCGGGTGAGAATTCCCGGACACAGACGACTGATAAAGCTGGAATTGATTCAAACCCCAGGAAAAGACTGTCTGCTTCTGGACCTCAAGCCAAATTCTGTCCTTGCAGTTTTTTACTCTCCTACAGAAAGTCTAAAGGCAAAGAGTCACTGCAGCAACATCAATCTATCCTCCTTCATCGCCCTCCCATCCCCAAGACTGGCTACATCTTTATCGTTAAATCTGGCATGAGATTAGAGCCATGACCTCTAACTTTGAGGAACTCTGTAACAGGTGTTAGAACTGGGAGTGCCTGGAGATGAGCATAAATCACAAATAGTCCTCCAGTGCAGCGTGGGATTAGATGAGCCACACTATGCAGAAATGCCAGCTCTGAGCTCAGAGGGCAGCGGATACTAATTAATGACATCAATTACAGAATGTCACCAAATCACTAGGCTGTCATTAAAATGGCACTAAATAGTGAAATAATCATGTGCATTAGCATTTTATCAAAATGGAATGGGGGAAATACATGTAAAAGGACTAAGTGTCTGGTATATATCTTTTTGGAAAGATAGTCAGAGCTCTCACCAACAAAAACTATCAGGCAAAAATGAATCCGCATGGTGCCTAAGGAACCAAGTATGGTCTCCAGCCCACACGCTTGGCACCAATGATAAAGAGGCCAATGAATTTGAAAAGGTTCAAATGTTCCCTCTGCCCTCGCACCACTATTTTCTTCTTTTTTCTTTCAGAGAAAAAGTGCCCAAAGCAAGTATGTTCATTTCATAACAGTTGGTAGGTCACAGGGAGCCATTCACTGTGAAATTTACTAAATTGTATTATCGATCTCAGCTATGAAACACGCTCTCTGTTCTGGAGCTCCAGATGACTGTAAGCAGACTGGAAAAGCCTCTTCAGAGTGCTTCCACAGCTGCTATCAAAACCATTCACCTTATTCCAGAAATCTGTGCTAATGATTTCTGTGCTAATGTTTTATTTCTTAAAATTAAGATTTTTACCATCTTTGCTGTTTCTTCTGCTCAGTTATTTTTGCTCCATGCCTTATAGTTTCTTGAGTTGTGTGGGGTTGGACTCCTCAGTGGATAAATAGCAGTCAGTTCCAATTTCATGCTATCTTTCTACAAGTTAATTATTTGGAGGCCCACAAAGGACAAGAGAGGCTCTGGCAGCAAAACAACAACCAGGTCCTGTCCTTTTGTTTTTGTTTGGTTTTTGTTGTCTGTTTTGTTTTTGCATCATCCCCAAACTCCCTCTCTCCCTCTATACCAGCAATAAGAAAAATCATTAATGCAGAGATAAAAAACAGAAGGAGTTGGAGAGTCCTTGGCGAGCTACTGGCGAAGAGGTCAACAGCTAAGAACAGCCGTTATCGGGCCTAGTGCTGCACTATCGGGGAGCTTGCTCTCCTTGCTTATTTACAGCTGGGGCTCCCTGCAGGGGCACACTTCTCTGCCTGGGGATGATTGGCCTGTAATGAGTTCAGGAACACAGAGATGGAAGTAGAGAAAAGCAGAGGCACACATGCGCCTGAGAAATCCACTGCAACATCCATAGGTCATGGGAGCAGAAGAAAAGGGAAGCTTCCACCATGGGGTGGAATGAAATGTCACAGAGTGTGAAGTGTTTGTGCAGTTCACTTTCAGCTTGGTGCAACATGCACACCCTTACAGACCCATAAATATTAGACAGTCTGACCAATACCTGGGTTGGTTAAAAATACTACATAATTAATCAATTTTGGTAAATATCCTGCTCAAAAAGCACAGATAATTACTGGTTTATCTTAAGGTTCGGTAACACTAAATGATAAACAGTACAGTAATATACTGTTTAACTACAACAATCAATTGCAGCATAAAGTTCCAGTCTAAAATTTATTAATATATATTCTAATACTATCAGTCTGCAAAATCTTTAGCTTTTTACAATTTGTATCAGTGTCAAATTTTTACACTGGTCAGTCCCTAGAGCATGCTTACACACAACAATATGACAAGGTATGATAAGCACTATGAGAGATCAAATGCTACTTCGGATAAAAATCAAACTGTAGATTAATGACAACAGCAGCTGAGGTTCAGCAACAGCATACCGCTACCGGCAACAGGCTTTATACAGGGATCTTACTTTCCGCAGACTTGAACAGCCTGCTCGCTTTCACCCTCAGTCTAGTCGTGAGGCAAGCAGTGGCAGCAGCAATGTCCAAGCAGGACTAGAGGACTGGGCCGAAATAATAACACTACACTTGAGTCTAATGGCTGACCGCTGTTATGTCTCTGTCTGTACTGTTGGGTTGTGCTGTGGCTATAAAATCACAGTTTGTGTCCTTTTGGCTTGGAGTAGTCATGTCTGGTCAGTGCTGTGGCGCATGGCCAGATAATACAGCAGCTGAGGCGAAGGAGTTTAGCCAGCAAAGAGTGAGATGCCGGCAGAATCCCGGTGAGACTCCCTTGCCTGTCGGGAGCAACGGGGACGGAAATCTCTCATTGTGAAACAGCTTTTCAGTCTGGGGAATTACACAAAGTGCTCCCTCTGTCAATGCATTGCCAGTTTTATGCGATGGGGAAAAAAATGAAAGTGGGAAGGAAAAAGCTTCCACTGAAAGCTATTCAAAGGCCTTGGCAGAGCACCAATGCTCCATCCTCTCTCTCTCTCTCTCCTTCTCGTAGCACTCTGGCCCACTGTACGAAACATGGTGCAATTACTTAAGCGAAATTAAGCAATAAATATATATAACAAAGTCAAAAAGTACAAAAGCAAAGAGAGGGGGGAAAAAGAAAGAAAATAGACCACAAGAAGGAGTTGAAAAATTGCAAAAAATTCCAAGCATATCACTAATCCTCAAGTAAATGTACTTAAAGTGAAGGACATAGATTCATAATTTGACATATTAATTTACAAAGTCTCTTAGCGTAAGAAAAAAATAAAAGCATGGAGAGTGGCTTTGGCCAAGCAGACTCTTGCACGGCAGGAAACGCTAAACTCAGCAGAGAATGCCAAGAGCAGAGAGCAGACTGAACCCTCTTCAAAGGACAGATGCAAAGTTTCGCTCTCATTATAAGTAGAGTGCTCACACACTTAAAATGGCCCTGGTTCACAGCCAGTGGGCAGTCTCAAATTTGTTTTTTTGATGAAGACCAAGCTCTGCAGAGGCCTTTTCAAACCCTCACAGAGAAGCATTTCAAGGAGTTGAGGAAACAAATATCCCTGCTGAAACATCTCCATGAACACCTCATCAAAGAACATTTAAAGATTTTGCTATGAACTCCTACTGTCATGGCCTGTCTTGGACTCACTGCCACCAGTGTATGGATTAGTCCTGTGTGAAAAAAGCAGGAAAGTTCAGGTAAGAATAAAAAGAACTTTGACATAAGCTAATACAAGGTTAAACTAGACTACCCACTGACCATGAAACTCTCAAGCACTTCTGGTGTGAAACATGCACATAGGGAAGGGTGCTTCAACCAAAGTTTGTGGCCAAATTTGGTTTAAAACTAGGAGGAATAGCAACCCATTCTGAAGGCCAAATGAAAACTCTTCTGCACAACGTTCTTTATCTGCATGCTTCCAGTCAGCCTGCATACATACAAAACAACATAAACCTCTTCCATTTCTTAGACCACACACCCTGACGAATATATAGGGGCACATTTCAATTTTGTTTACTCCTGAGCAACTGCCTGTAACCAAAACCAAATGTATTTCTATCAAAAACTCTTCTCCATTTCTGCATGTTGGGTTACAAACATATTCCTGGCATTTAAATGTGAGACAGCAAACAAAACCTGACACATCAGTGCACGTAATCTCAAGGATAACGCTTTAAATAAATCACCAAAATAAACAGAGGAGGGGTGTAAAAAAAGGGAAAGAAAGAGTGAGAAAAAGAGAAAGGCGCACACAAAGCGCAAAAGCGTTACAAATCCTTGCCGTTTTCCCAAGCTGGGTGTCCTTGGCTGGGATGAAGAATGACACGTCTGCCTGGCGAGAGTGTTTACGGCATCAGGAGAGCTGCTGGGGGAAATGGATTACTCCATCATCAGAGCGCAACATGTTCACAGAGCAATGTACCGCAACACAGCTCTGTGTGGAGTCATTTTCACCTGCAAGACCTTTTTCAATCGCTACTGTCGTCCATCTTTAGTCTGCACTTGAGAAGCCTAGCTTTAGAATTATCTAGCGTTAGAATTATTGTACACGTCTGGAAGAGTGAAAATGACTGCAGGAACGTGGAGGAAAACTGCTTCATAAGACAAGAGTGGCAGTGATTCATGGATGAAGAGCATAAAAGCGAACCTATACCACTTGACCCGCTCTCACACGTTCTCAGCAATAGAGGGTTAGCTCTGTTGACCTTACAATGGGAGCAGCTTAAACTGTTAATTCAGTAACACAGCCTGTCAGGGGAATTTCCATATGTAGAGAACAGCTGAAACAGCTGCTTAGACAGAACGTTCAGCTAATTTATGTTGGGTCCAATAGGGGGCAACAGCACATTCTTTTACCCTTATATAATGCTGTGTTACATTATGGTAATTAATGGTTAATGGTAAACTTGATATTCTATTGTTTCCAATGGTCTTTACTGCATATTTAATAACATAATGAGTTACACACTGAATTATATGGAGAACAACCTCTATGAACAGGTCTGGCTATGCACTTTCCACTTTGTTTCAATGCAAATAATTAGCAACAAATTAGCAACCCCAAAAAACCCAATTAAAAAAATTAAGTAATAATACAATATTTACTCTTCTTCTTAGAAGTACAAAAGTAGTATCAATACAAGGTCATTTTTAATTTATATAAGGCAAACTAAACAATTTATATGGGTTAAAGACATTCTTTTTAGAAAGAGATGACATAAAACAATTCTCTTTCATTTCTTTTCACTTTGAGATATGAAGGGCTGTAACTGCGTCTGAGTACGAAAATTAATACCTTTATGCAATAGCAAACGCTGACTAGGCCTTCAGAACATAAATATCAAAACTGGGTCAATAAAACAAGAAACATTTACTCTGCTGGTCATTCTATATTAAACAAGAAAACCCAAAGACTACAAAATCCATTCAGTGGTTTATCTGAATCTTAGAACAGACATATTAACATATGTTTACCTTGCATGTAGCATTTCTAAAGTGACTCTTTCAGTAAGGAGTCCTGGCTTAAGGCTGTCGCTGTTAACCACTGGACAGAACCATAGTGTTTAAGCAGTGATTCCAGAAGGCCTAGAGTGACATCTCCCTCACACAATTCCCCTCATTCACCAATCAAAATGTTACTGGTTGATTCCACTATCATTTCCTAATTATGTTGGTCATTAATTCAATACATTAGACCTTCAATAGAGTTAATACAGCTAGATATTATGTGGTGTTAGGGCTAAGGGCTATGTGTTTGTGTTTAGTTATTGGTGGTTGGGTTTGTTTCACTTTGAGTTGAATTTGAGTTCTCATTGTGGGTTAACCAACACATTTGGCTTTGTGTTTTACTTCTGTGTGTCAGAGTTGGGGCCGCGAAGCCCACACTCTGAACTCCCTCGTGGGAAACAGTAACGGCCAGACAGGCAGGATTCCATGCTCGTGATTCTTTATTAAACACAACCAGAACCAAAAGAAAACCAGGCACGGGGGCCCGTCAAGAACAGGAACGTGAAGAGGAATCGAAAAGACAGGATACAGGCAGGGTAAGTGAGGTGATGGACACATGAGGATAAACTAACTAATACAAGCTTATATACACATGACTAAATGAGGGGAAAACACGATACAGCTGATAACTAAAGAGACACATGACAAAACAGAAATCATATGACAAGACACGTGACACATGAACTGAACAGAACAGGCTATCAAAATAAGAGTCCTCAAACATGAACAGAAAAGACCAGAAACATTAACAAAAAAGCAGTGGCTCTAACCAGCCACCGACCAGACCGTGACACTGTGGGGAAAAAACAAAAATCCTGATTGGATCATTTTCTTTTGGGATTTTCAAGCATTTAATCCTATTGTTTCCAATGGACACTCAATTATGAAAGGAGTAGTGCTGCAACATTTACAAAATTAATATCTAAAATAAACTCCAGAATAATAATTAAAAGTTCTGAGAGGCCATATGAGCCCCTTTACTTTACTATACCAAGTAATTTGCTTTAATAATTTAAAAAAGTAATTTGACTACTGACTTTAAGTATGATCCATGCACCATTAAGCATGATTCTTCAAAAATATAGACTGATAACTGATTGTTTTAATTATATATTCCATATTAATGTAGTAAACGTTTATTTCTGTTGTAAGGCATATCCACGCTCATTTTGTAATTTAGATATTAATGTCTTTTTTTACTCTAAATCCAGGTATCAGTATCAATCATGAAACTGAAACACCAAACCCCAGCTGTAAGTGTAACTCCATGTTTTCAAACTATAAACTCATTCTTACTTCCAGACATTCAGAGCTGTCATAATTTTTGAGTATCTGCTAATGGGAGAATGTTCAACTTTAGCTAGTCAGATTCTATTTGCTTTAAAGAAGAAGCTATGCTGTGAGTAAATCTCACACCAATACCTGCAAGATTGAAGGTATAAAGCCAATGCATGCTTTTCATTCCCTTACAGCCCATTCTAAAGTGAGAAAGGGGTACAGTATGTGGAGTGTGCTAATTGAAGTATGTGTCATAAGCGGAGCTTATGGGTATGAATTAGTTTTTAGGCTAAGTAGCTCAAGGTGAGAATGAACAATAGTGTGTTTAGGCAAGCAAGCTCCTGTGTAATCTTAACATCCTAGCATATTATAGGAGTATATAATAAACACTTACTTCCTAATGGTTCCTAAATTGACCATCAAATTTGCATAGAGGATGCAGGTTAAAAATTTGAAGTCACAACATGTCATGGTACAGCGGGTATCAAACGTCTGATATTCATTTTGCAGAATACAATTTATACCATTGAGGATTCAGATGCTTTTCTATTCATCCTCAGATGTGACTTATGACCTTGTGACTTATGATTATGATTCCATATTCCTTATGATACAAAATGAAACATGACATTATTCTATAGGAATCCTCTCCATAACTCTGTTATGATTACAAATTATTATATTACATAGAAAACTAAATATATTATACTAAATACAAGAATGTCTGCAGGAAAAAAAAAATCTAAGAACTATTTACTTTATAGTTAACACAGTAGTGAAATATAAGCACTACTATACACAAAAATTTTATCCATTTCAAAATAACTCTGAAAAGTGAGTGTATACTTGAATATCCCTCTGACACAGTATCAAAAAACAGCTTTAACCCAGTCGTCAGAAACAAACACTGTCTGACATTCTAAATACAGCAAGACATTTTTCCAGTTTCCTGGGACATATTTTTCATACCTTCCTTCAATGACATTTCCATGCATGTATGTATCTGTGTAATCAGCAATCAGCCAAAGCTGCAGCTTACACTCCAATCGACAAAGACCAGCGCCAGATGGACCGTGGAAGTCCGCTCTGATCAAAGGTAACCGAGGGCAACGGCGAGAATGTCAGGCCATATTATCACCTGTTTCATTTGCCTGTGCACTTTTCAGATAGCCATTTGTCTGCCTGCCTGCCTGCCTTGCTCTGCAGCACGGCGCACAGATTATGCAAGCCAATACCAGGCCCTTGGTCGGATGGTAAATTTCATGGTATGGTTCTGCACAGAACACTACAAATTCTATTTCACCCACTGAATCATAATGCCAGCTTTTGTCTGAAAATGAATTCATGCTGTTGCTGCAAACTGTCATTTCTGAGGCTAAAGCTGTGAGAACACAACACTGGCATTTAGACTCTGAGAGATTTGGTTACGTGCTTTCCTTTTCCCATAGAGAAGAACTAAAGGTATTGCATATTTATTCCCCAACATAGTTCTAAAAAATAGCTTTTGTAGTTGAATTCTTTTGGAATTCTTCTGTACAGACAATCGGGAAAAAATGAGTAGCTAACCAGAGAAAATATACAAAGTGCAATCCTCAGTGTAACTTATCCATTAAACATTTTACAGCTTTTCTGCTATAGGCGTGAAGTGAGTGAGGAACTACTGAGAGGACAGAGAATGGAAGACTTGTACCAGTACCTTGACTGTTAGCCTTGGCTAGCTTGGCTAAGTGGCCTTGAATTGGGAGGAATACGGTTGTTTTTTTTATTCATGGCCTCATAGTGATGGACATTTCTTGCAGGGTCAGAACAATGTTGCCTAACACCTGGGAGTGGAGTAGAAAAAACAAGAAGCAAGCTTGTTTCTGCTAGTGTGACATACCTGAATATTAAAAACAACAATAAAAATTAATGGTCAATATAAATAATTGGTAGAATCACCTGAAAAAAGTCCAGCAGATACCAGTATCCAAACAGCAGAAACAAAACGTTATCCTCCCCTTTCAAATATCTTCTACCACAGCCTATGTTTTCCTCATACTTGTGTTGAAGTGATGAAACATTTATAGTGGCCTAATATCAGAAGAAGCACACTTGATCCCCTCCGAGCCCCGCTGATGCCTGCTGCCACTTGTGCTAAGCATGGAGCTTGATTGTTAGAATGTTCCCCACTTCTTTAATCAATGGGGAGCCAACTGTCTTGATTCGGGGAGCTCTAAAGTGTATAAATCTCTCGCAGCAAGTCTGGCTGCTTTTTGTCCCTTCTGTCTCTTTCAGTCTTTCTCTCTCTCTGGCAGTGACTATAATCATTCATGTAGTAGATGTACTCTGCCAGTGTGACATGAAGAGTTCTAAAGGAAGATAGGGAATGAGAAACACGAAACTCCCCAGTTAGAGAAAGGAAAACACAAAACAATTAAAGTTTCATCAGCAGTAAACTATTCATCAGTCTCACTGCAAAGGCCTTCTCTGGTCCTGATAACTCTTTTGTTCAACAACTTTATGGAGATGTACCATAAACACAATAAATAATTTAAAGGCCCAGAATCATGAAGATATTAATATATTTACATCATATATTTTAAATAAGACTGTTTGATAGGTGTGTAAACATTGTGAGCATTTCAATCCTGTCCGGTCCACAGAGGGTATACCGAAAAATGGTCTGCACAAAATTCTTAATTTTCCAAAAATCCATGCACTTGAAAAAAATAGGAAATGGCTACATTCACTGTTTGAACCCATAAAAATATTCTGGCCATACCTTTAGAGTCCACATCACAAAGTTACAAGTGCACGTTCCACATTCAAGAACATGCACAACACGCAACCAGACATTGGCACACACAAGAAGTCATACACCTCATCTGCGCTGCACTGGCACCAGATTAAATCAGGAGCTGCAGTCAATGAGTTTTATTACTCAAAAGACATGAACCTCCGATGAAACACAACGTGTGGAGCAATATCAACATAATATTTCCACAGGAATAATTATAATACTGATGTAACACCTACACTAATGTAATAACATGAGACAAGGAATCAGTGGAGTGCACATCTATACCTACAACACATGTCAACTGGGAAACAAAACAAATCCTCCATTCAGAAAAAAACAACTTTACTATTATAACACACATCTGTGCATAAAATCAAAGTTTTAAATGTGAATTTAGATTATATTATAAATATACTGTGCCCAATCCACGGTCAGAATAACTCATCTCACTATTTTCAAATGTCTACAGTTAACCAGTTAGGGGCAACTGACCAAAAAAATTTAAATACAATTACTCAAGTATGGCAACTGACAAAACAACTAAATCGAACAATGTATATGTACTACATAATTACAAAATAAACATTCTAAATAATACAGCAGTAATTAACAAACAGATATCATATATACAATGTTAAATTACTAAAGCACTGATTAAAGCTCATTTGAATGCAAAACCATAGGGATATTCATATAATGCTTCTAATTCCGCCATATATAAAATCCCTTTAACGACGCCTTTGGGAAACATTCATTATATTTTTGTAGTATCAAGCGGCGCGTAATGAAGGTCATTTTCTTAGTCCTGTTACCAGAGCAAGAGAAAGCGAGCGAGTAAGAATGGGGGGTAGTGAAATAAATGGAGAGGGAGTTCTTTTTTCCCCTTCAAGTGATGCAAAAACCTGGAGGCCCAACTGCCTCAGAAAAGATATACTACTGCCCTAATCTGCATACGGCTGACAAGAAAGTGAGATATATCTCATCTAAATGTAAATTAGGTGTTTTATACCTTCAGTAAACAGTTTACATAACCATAGACTGTTTTAATAAACCAATTAGAATTTATTACCTGGATACTAAAGATATGAGCCATTTCTCCAAATTCAAATTTTTATGCAAAACCCTGACAGCTGTCTGAGAAAAAGAAAAGGAGAAACAATTGTATTGGCAGCAGGAGGCACAGTGAGTGATATCTCAACTTCAAGTCAAATAAACACATTTGCTTAAACTCCTGTGACTCACTCAGCAATAAATTAAGCTCCAAGTGAGAGTATGTGTGGAACTGTGATGTCACACCTTTAAAATACAACATGCTGAAAGATATGTAATACATGAGGTATGTTAATTTCCCAGCTGTCACAGTCAAATTACAGAGCAGGTATGTAAATTGAGGATTGCGGTCTCAACCAAATTCATAATACCATGTCAAAAAATGACATGACTTTTACCCATGCAACTACAGCGTTTCAACATGAGACTGAATTCATGGATTCCCGGATGAATCTTCTTTATTTCTACTATTTTGCAATTTAAGCACACGCACTGTAAAGTTTCTTCTAAGATTCAAACTCTACTTGTTAAAAAAAAAGAAAGAAAGAAAAGGGCAAGATGATAAAAAGTTTGGTTCAGAATATAATGGTTAGCACACAAAGCAGCAACTAACTTCCTTACACAGCACAGAAAGATGAGTAATTAAATGTCAAATCTAGGGCTTTCTTATTCCATAATATTCCTCAGTGGCATGTCCTTTTAGTGACACTGGAGCTCAGCACTCAATAACGTTTAACACCAAAAGCTGCAATTGGTGCCAGAGAAGCGTCATTGCTCCTCTGTCAGCGTGTAAGCGGTTAACGTCGTTTAGCTGCTGTGTTGCTTTGCTGAAACAGCAACAGGACATTAATTTGACATTAGCACCATAATATCAATTCCTCTCCCTTTTCCAACTTGCAGTAATGCATTTACTGGAAAGAGATTAATATCAATTCCATAAATCATTCAGGAGAATTTCCCCAGCCAGAGACATGGGGTAATATCATATATGTTAGCTGATCTCTGCCTGGCCGCTCGATGCTCATTAATCAATGTCGCAGGTCCTCAGGGCCAGTCAGCAGGGAAAACAGAGAAACTTATAAAATCCCCTGATTATTTATTTATATTGACTAAGGCTCTGTAAATTTATGTTGATCATATTCCTTGTCCTTTTTCCACTGCCCTTCACTGCCTACAAATAGAAACGAAGATACAAAGCATGTGGCTGTTTCACAGCAATGACATGCTCCAGAAGCAGAAAGTGCACAACATTCACAATACTTGAAGTCCTTCTCTCTGGCTGTATAGTCGATCAGTAATCTGCCTTCCGAATTCTGTCGTATGTGTCCACTGTTGCATGTGTACACATGTGTAAAAGTGTGATGGTTTACTTCTGTACTTTCAAACCTCCAATTTGAGTTTTCAATCAAAAGCTACAAAGTCATATGGGCTACTTTCATTAAAGTTTTCATAGCACAAAGTAACAAGTTGATAAGACCAAAAATGCTGTTCCCTCCTAAAATTGCATTGATATAGAACATTTCCAAAAGCACAAAAATCCTTTAAAAAGCTCTCCCACAGGGAGGCCAGAGGCAGTGGCGAGCCTGGGCCCTGCAGTGGAGTGAATTGGTTGCCTGTCAAGAATATGAAAGCTGAGTCTCATCTGCTAGAGACCCTGAACCTAATCTCCCAGCAGAGAATGATATTGTGTCTGTTGCGGAGCTCTCCTGATTCACTGTCAATCCAACCCAGAGCCGCTCTCAGCTGCCCACTTGACCTTGTCACAGAAAAAGCACTTTATTTTCATTATGCCGCCATTCATTCAACCCTTGCAAAAAGAGCCAAACAAAGGCCATTTACTCAAAGCATTCTTCAAAATATTACAGCACTGTTTAATTACAGCTTTCAACATGGCAGACAGACAAGGTAAAAGAGCAGGCACTCTCGCACCAGGCTTTAAATTTTTACTCCCTCTTTTTAAAAGGAGATAATTAGCCTGTAAAAGCATATCACACTCCGAGAATTGTCGGGCGCAATATGGCAAGAAAGTTCAGCTTAACACAAGATAAGAGATGCCATTTGTTATCACAGAGCTCTGACAATTCATAGCCTCGGCCTAATGTTTCATTCCAATGTCATTATTCGTATATGGGCAAGGGCCATTATAAGTTTTGCAGCTCTTTTAAAAAAAAAAATTGCATTACTGGAAGCCGTTATATAAATTATTATTGCATGCAATTTTTAGATATTCTGGGCTTCAAAATCACGCTGCTTTTACCAGTTAAATACCATTAAATATGAACACAAACCGAAAGGTGTAAAACTAAGTGTAGTAGGTGAGCAATGCTACTCTATGGTGAGAAGTTAATTCTCACTTGCTTGACTATTCAGTATTGATCAATGCAACATGTCCTTCTCTGGGCCAGTCTCACAACCAGTAAGCCTATAAATGGAACTGGTATGTAAAATGCAAAACTATTAATCAGCATATCCTCAAGGCACTTTCAGTATGTAACAAACAATTTTGTAAGACACAAACCTAGTATATACACAGGCTGTAGTTCCAAGTGTGGTTTTGTGGGGTCCTACTGGAATGGGCATTCAGTTGCCATTATTGTTACTGTAAATAACGAACGTCTTAATGCATTACTAATATTTGCTTTTTGTGAATGCCCCCCTGACTGTTAAAAAAAAGAAAAAGATTGAGTTAAAAATAAAGAATGATCCTTTAAGAAGAGCTAAATAAAAATTATATAATTATATAGAAGCACATAAACATAGATAGTGTTGGAGACCATTTGTCATACGTGAACACACCACTGCACACAGTGTGAACAGCACGAAATTCAACCTCTGCATTTAACCCATTCACCAAGTGAAGCAGGGGGCAGCTACGAACACATCGCCCGGGGAGCAGTGTGTGGGACGGTACCTTGCTCAGGGTACCTCAGGGGATCGCACCTGGACTTTCTGGTCGCAGGGCGAATGCCCTAACCACTAGGCTACCAGCTGCATATGCATATGCATAATAAAATATTAACACTAATGCTAAATATATTTTTGAAATAAAAAATATATATATATAAACAATAAATACTCTATTTAACTCTGTAGGCCGGTGTTTTGCCTTTGTTATCTATTTTAGTTCCAAGAAAAAAATTAAATATTCATTCCCCAAATGATTCCTGAAAGTTCCTGTTATAAAAGCAATGCAACTCATGACTGCTCTCCTGAACTATTCCATTTCTGATTAAAAATAGAAAGAACAGGGTGCAATCGGTTCTCAGGGTTAACCAGTTTAACTTACGTCAGATTTTACGTCAACCTCAGACTGTTTTAAGTTCTTTCTGAACAGTTAGCCGTTTTGATTTCTCACCAACAAGCAAATATCATATAGTACGTTTTGCAAACCACTATATTGTGGTGAAAAGCTCTCCAACAGTTTCTGAGCCCTCCAAAATTTTACTGATGAATTCTCTGAAATGCTCTTGGTATTCACATTAAATATTTTAATGACAGAACTTCTAAAGTACTTACTGCTTTGTTTGACATGTTAATCTAGTCCAGCATCGAACTGACCCAACTCATATAACAGGTCATACTGGAATTATTAATGGTTTCAGTGAATGTTATGAAAGTGAACGTGACCATTCTGTCATACGTGAACACACCACAGCACACCACAGGACACTCTGTCTGATCATTTATGTGTTCATTGTTCCAATCATCTAAAACTGTTCAAAATAATTATTAAGAAAAATACCAGTGCTCAACATATCAAAAGCCATGTCTATGATCCCAGGTATACAGCACAGTCTGAGCATGATAAACGTTATGAGTTTAATTAAAAAATTCTCAGGGTCACTGATACTAAATTACCTCTCAAGGCTAAAATAATTTTAGGTAAAAAGAAAGCCACGGAAATACGCCACAGCAGTAGCTAATGAGAAGAGTCAGAATTCAAAAAGGGCTATGTATAAACGGAGATTAACTAAGTTTCAGGTTAAACAGAGCTAGATTATCTTATTGCTCTAATATCTTTAAAGAGAACAGTAACAACACTCTGACACTGTGAAGGGTTTTACTGGGCAGCTGGATGGCGTAGTGGTTAGGGCGTTGGCCGTGCAATCAGAAGGTTGTGGGTTAGAATCCCAACCCTTGAGCAAGGTACCATCCCCACTTTGATCCCCGGGTGACCTTCGTTGGTTAAATGTGGTATGTTCACGCGTGACTAGAAGGGTTAATAAATTTAAATAAATTTAAATAAAAGTCCCTCTATGAATCTAGAGTTCCTATTAGAAAAAAAAAAGTGTAAAAAGTTTGCATCTTTTTTCCAGCACAAAATTGAAAACATTCAATGTAATCATGAGCTCCATTCAGTCAAGCAGCAACATGACATAAAATCTATTTTAACACAGAAAAAACATGTCCTTCATGTCTTAATTAACTGCTATTGAAGGAATACGTCTGGAAAATTAGTACCGCACCTCAAATAGGCTTTTGTCTCTGCCCATAACCGTTTTAGGATTTTTTAAAGAGATTTAGTTTTCAGGTTTTTCCAAACTGCAAATGGATCTCAGACACATTCCCAGTGTCACTAGACTGCAGTTGTCAAACCCCTCCTAAAAAAGAAAAACATGGACTTCACATGTAACACTTCTCTTATTTAAAGTTCCCCATTCACAGGAAGGTAAAGGAGAAAATATTTTTATTAAATCATTACTTAATCGTTAATTAACATTCAGTTGGGTTTAGATCAGCATCAAAGCACAGAAACAGATTCTCAATAAGGTATTAAATGTATTTTATCTGTGAATCAAGAAAAATAACTGTCTTTGACACTTTCAATCATAAACTCCTGGGCAGGTGAGAAAATTGGATCTGGCGGTCTTTACCAGCACTCCACAGTCTCTACCAGCACTTAAGAATTATAGAAAAAATGTCATGCCTAACGACGTCCTTCAAAGATTCAATCTTGGGCCCCTTTAATTCAGTCAGTATATGCATCCTAGTTGCCAGATTCTTCAAAAGAAATAGGTGGCTCATCATAGTTATGCAGAAGACAATCTAATCTAATTAGCTTCTTCACTAAATGACTCCAGTTCCAAAAGACTGAATGCAACAGCATTTCTGCAACAACAGTTAAATAAAGACAAGATGGAGAAAGTTCTGTTTGGGACAAAGAAAGGCGGTTGCAACTTAATCTGTATTTGAGAGAAATAAATATATAACCTATGGCTAATATCCTGGTGTAATAATGAATGGGGATCTTAGTTTTAGCGACCACATAAAAGCAACACTCAAATGAGCATTCTGGAATATCACGAACATAGCTAAGACTAGAGATTTAGTATGAAAACAAGAGCTAGAGAAACGTACCTATACCCTTATTTCCTACAGGGCTGTCTATGCATGCTCTTCTCATTGGCCTCTCCAAAAAGGTTTATTCACAGCTCATTCTGCTCAATTAGTGATTAACTTAAATGGTGAAATTACATTTCTCTGCCCACTGCTGAATACAGTTCCCCATGGACATCAAATCTGCCCAAATGTTATTTTAAATAGAAGTGAAAAACAGCAAGTTCTCTTTTTTTCACCTTTGTAATGCTTGCATAAATTGAACTTTAAAAGCAATTAAAATGTTTTTGTTTTTTTGGGTTTTGTTTTTTTTTTGGGGGGTGGGGTGTTCTTCTCAACATCAGGCTAACAATCAAATGTAGAAAATTAGAAAATTGGGTCTGGCGTTCAGGAACGGTCTTCAGCCCTTAACGGTCTGGCCCGACTGTTCAAAATGATAATAGTTACGCATAAGACAATCTAATCTAATTAGCTTCTTCACTAAATGATTCCAGTACCATTGTTTGTATGCCCTAAAAAAGTAAAAGACAACAAAAATCCATAACCTTAACGAAAGAGCTCTAATTTTTCAGACTACTCACCACTCTCAAAGCAGGCATCAAAGATGAGATGTCCTTTCCTGGGCGCTCCTGTGTATCCTGAAGAAGTGACTGTCAGTTTGCTCACATTTCCCACCAAGGCATCATCTCCTCCTGCCTCGCTGCCTGAGGAACACACAACAGCGGCTCAGCATTCAGCTCAGCCAAAGAGACAGGATGCCCAGATGGAGCTTCAGATGTTAAAAACAAAACAAACAAAAAAAAAAACAAAGACATTTCATAACAACAACTGAAGATGCCAGTATGCTTTGGAACTAGACAACTTTCTGGGGTTTTCAGGTTTTTAGTATCTTTCAGTCTTTTATTTAGTCAGGAAAGACAGACTCTATAATAGTCAATGTTTCTCTTGAAACCTGACAACATTTTTTTCACAGGAAACTGAATAAAATATGCTGCAGTTAATCAATTTACACAATACTGACTGTACAAGCTATGTTAGTACATTTAATGTACTACAGAACTTATTTGAATTAAATAAATTGTTTGCAGTCTGTTGTAAAACTCTGGGTTTTCAAGCATTTGTTAACTGAGATAAAAGATGCAAAGTGTTCACTTCATTAGAATTGCTCACAGTTCATTGTCTGGCATTGTTATTTCTCATTTCCTTCCAGTTTCAAAACAGAAAACAGACTGCGGATTTATGCATAGGCACACACTGATGTTTTACCGCGCCTGATATGTGTCCATGTGGCTTAAAAATCTACCTACATTTATTCTGTTTAGTTGTGCCATTTGAAATTATGCTTCGCAAAAAGTTTACATAATACCTGGAAACTCACCCCAGCATCACATTCTTAATTCCATCAATTTTACAAGATTATAACATCATCATTATAAAATAGACCGAACAACAACAAAAGGGTTGATGTTTCAAAGCAAACAGCAGCCTGCAGTTCCTTGTATAGGCACACACTGTGCTAACGTTACTACAATGGACAGCAACCATTAATGTTATTTATAACCTGCATAGCCCTATTGTTTATGTTTTCCGTTCTGCACCTCCTGACAGGAGCACAACTGAAGAAGTTGGCCGTTTACCGTATAAAGGTTCCTACAATTTACTTTCCCTGCCAGTACGTTAATTGAAGAGGAACTGTCATGTATCAGTTTCACCCACAAATCCGCTGTCCGTCAAAGCTGTCTGAATGTGTGAAACAGCAGGGTTTATTTTCATTTAATTGTGCTCCTCAAGCAAGTAACCACCAGACAGCCACTAGCCAGACAGGCTAACGTTAGCAAACAGTCAATGTTTACAAACACGGAGCAACCTGACGCTGAAACCCGGGCACTTCCTAGCAACGGCAAGCCCTCCTACATTAATGCGTGAGCCCTGTGTGTCTGTGGTGAGAGCTGACAGTGATCGTGGAGCTTCATTTTACACACCAGTATCGAGCTCTCTGGTGCTCTCCTCCATCTTCCTCTGTTTTTCTCCGTCCCACCACGCTGCAGGTGCGTTGCCAAGACAACAGGACCAGGCGCGCGAGGATTTGACGTAAGATGGAGACGAGCACGCGGGAAGAGTGTACAGCTCCCCCAGCCACATGGATGTCTCCCAGCAACCCTCCATTCATATAATCTTATTAAAATATCGGATTATCAAGCCTTCTCTTACTCTAGGACCTAGATGCAGCTAGACTGAGCTCTAGGACCTAGGGCAGTTGCATCGCAATTAGGATCTTAAAATTAAAGTTCAGTGGCCCCTTACAGTAGCCACACAAAGTGAAAAATGTGATTTTTTTTCACTACATTTAACCCATTCACCAAGTGGGCAGCCAGCGACTGGAGAGCAGTGTCTGGGGACGGTACCTTGCTTGAGAGTGTCTCAGTGGTGCCATTAGCAGTCCTGGTATTTAAACCCATGACCTCATCGCAGGGGCAACTTCCTAACCACCAGGCCATCAGCTGTGTCACTATGAAAACTATTTTCAATATAAAACAAAAAATGGCTACATAATGTACTTGTTTACTTGTATTGCTACAATACTTCGTAATAATTAAATTCAGGTGGCCCTTTAAGGGCGTTCTTAAACTTAAGCTTAAGACATTTTGGACAAGGCCATACTTCCAATTTTGTGGAAAAAAAGTAGAAACGTTTGGGGAAGAACCTTTTCTATTCCAGCATGACTGTGCCCTAGTGCACAAAGCAAAGTCCATAAAGACATGGATGGATGAATTGGGTATGGAAAAACTGGCCTGAACAGAGCCCTGACCTCAAACCCATCCAACACCTTTGAGGTGATCTGCAAAACAGATTGTGAGACAGGCCTTGTCCAACATCCTTGTCTGACCTCATAAATGCTCTACAGGCAGAATGGGCACAAATTCCCACAGATATTCCAAATACTTGTAGAAAGCCTTACAAAAAGAGAGGGGGGTCAACTCCATATTAAAGTCTGTGTTTGAATGCAAAATCATCAAAGTCCCTTTTGGTGTAATGGTTGGGTGTCCAAATACTTTTGTCAGATGGCAACCGAATGTCTATTTAAGTAATGAATAATGAATATTTAAATAATGAATATGTCATGTTGCAGGTTCTGAAGGATACTTTTAAAAACCAAGGATGAGTTGCATTATGAACAAGAAAGAGATCAATTGACACCAAGTCTGTATGTACAGCACTGATGGATGATTCCTGAGGTTTGCTGATATTGTGAGTCAAAGGTGTCGCTAAACTTTTTTTTGTTTTACAGTCCACAGTGGTGATATTCGGTGGTTTATATATCAATCTGACCTCTAATGAGATCAGAGAGCCCAGTAAAACAAATAACAGTTACATAGGATTTCATTTCCTTATGAAAGTGAATGCAATGCAACTTATGAAAGTGATGCAATACTAAGTGTCTTTGCTGGCAAAAAGTATGTGAACCTCTTAAATGACCAGTTTAGTCTAGACAAGAATCAGAGTAAGGAGGTTCAATCCATTGGATGTATATATTTTATCAATTAAATATATGATTTATAAAACATCAGCCTGATTTTTGAGTATCAAAGTTTGGTGAAGATCTCCAAAAACAGGGAAGAGGATACAACATTCCTGAGAAGTTTGGACTTTACAGTACACAGAAAGATAGTGTATACCACTGTCATCCTCATCAGGAGTGCTCATCCAATTAAAATTACTCTAGCAGCAAAGTTTATAGTATCCTGTATGATCACAAAAAAACCCCAGGGTATTAGGTAAGAATCTGCAGGCCTTTCTTTTACTGGCTATTGTTAGTGCTCATGAGTCCAACATCAGGCAAACACTGGACAGGAATAGAGTGTATGGGAGGATAACAAGGAACAAGCCACCACTCTACATGAGGAACACTGCTGCCTGCTTGAAGCTTCCTAAAGACTACACAAATGAGTAAGAAGACTGCAGAGAGGATGTTATGTGGACATATGAAGCACAAATAGATCTTTATGGCTTGAATTAGAAAACCCTATCTTAAGAACCGTATTACAGCTGTGTAGAACAATAATCACAGCTGAATTGTTTAGAGCTGTTTTTCTGCCACAGGGGAAGAACAGCTTTCTGTCATTCGGTATTGTACCGTAATTGATGGGTCTAGCAGCAAGGTACCAACCAATCTGTCAGTCTACCAAAAATGGTTGAAAAGGAGGAAATGCTGTGTTTTGGAATGGCCAAGTTCAGACATCAATGCAGTAGAAACAGGAAGTTAATGCGAGGAACATTCTGTCTCAATCTGTGGAACTGAGCAACAGTTGCAAGAAAAGTCAGTGCTGCTCAGTGGTGTACAGCAGTAATCTTCAGCAGAGATTCACATGTTCACTTTTGTCAACACAGTGTGTTAATGCTGGACAACGTTATTGATTAATTAGTATAAGTTTTGGGGGTTATTTGTTTTATTTGGTACTTTATCTAATGCCATGGCTTTGATGAAGATCAAATTATAAGTTGAAAGAGAATTTGAAAGAGTGCACAAACTTTCAACTACCATTGTATATGAAGCGACTAATAAATATTTTAGGTCTGTTCGCTGTGGGTCACCCTGTGGCATGGACCCCAGCGTGATTGCCCCATCCCCTGCCTCCCAGCAGTCATGCCACAGATCCTATTACTCATCTTTAATTCAGTGTGTAAAAAGACTGTTTTTGAATTGAAGTTTGAAGATTGTGTAAGAAAAAACGTTGAAGTTTTGTCTAAAACAAACTTCTGGAAAAAGAAAGAAGAAATCACTGCAGATACCTCTAAAGACCTTTTTAATTGACATATTGTGAGGGAAAAAGCAGGCTGCAGAAATTGGCGTCATCAACTGTTCCTTTTAAGTGCTTGAGGTTTCAAAATTGCAGTGTCCCTCACGACTGATACTGTCTTCTCCTTCTCAATTATATGTGCGGCTGATTAAAATGTGTGAATTCCTGGACAATTGGAGAATGGTCTATGCCATCAAGCAACAGGCCAGAGCCCATTCATTTTCTATTAATAGTGCAGCTTTTTGATTAGCCCTCAAATGGCTGGCCATATGACTATTTCAGGCAAGCACAAGCATATAGACTCTCTCCTATTAATTTCCAGGTTATAAGCTTTGGGTGCTAGAAGCAGACAAGGATAGGAAGGGAGGCGAGTCTTATTTAATAAGGCAAAATTGGCAATGATTTCTTCCCTCTTTGATCATATTTGATGGAAAACTATAGACAGTGGAGCAGCCAGTGTGTATTGATTCATTTTTAAGTGATTGTGCTGGACGGTATCTCTTTCAATTGAAAACTAAATAGTTGTCTTTCATGGTGTGCCATTTTCTATCGCCAATTAGCTGGTTCTATGGATCTGTATGCATTTGCGCGGATTGTTGAAACATATAGGCTGTGACGAGTAACAGTAAAATGGATTGTTCCTAATTCTAGCCTCTTTGTTCTTGTGTTTTTTCCAGTGAATGTGCAAGCAAGCTGCCAGAATACACCGGTCTATTTCCTCAACCCGCAGAGTGTTTCGGGGCGTGCTGAATCTCTGTGGGTATTCCTTTGACAATTATGACGTGCCTGCAGGAGCAAAATCTTCCTCTCCTTCCCTGTCTTTCCACTGTGCAGTTCCTGTCATCGCCAAACAGATGATTTAATCAACACATCAATCACATGGAAGGCAAGCAAAGTACAGTCCACTTCTTGATCCTCACATTTTTAATTGGTTCTCCAGAGACGCAACATTTTTTCCACATCAAAATAAGTTTCAGTCCACTATAACACTCCATTTAACTGCCTGTTTCACTGATATTTGATGCTAGCATGATAGCAAAAGCCTGCTAAATGCTTACAGCTAGGTTCAGAATTTTCTGTGCAATATAAATTGAAACACTCAGAAAGAAAGTTAATATTATGTGTGTGCATGCATGTGTTTGTGTGTGTGTGTGTGTGTGTGTGTGTGTGTGTGTGTGTGTGTGTGCGTGCGTGCTCTGGGTGCGCCATGTTTTTGGTGGTGGACAGGGAAACCCTTTTTAACCAGACCATGTTGGGACAGCATGCATACAGCCTCTTAGTGAATGGGAGGTCATGCGTCGAGAAGGCAGACCCACAGGAGATGCGCCAGGCTTTGAGCGGGCTTTAGGAAGGCACATAGAGTCACTATGGCGACAGCAATCAGAAGCCTCATGGGACACAAGCGGACAGAAGAGGGGGGATGAAAGGCAGCTGACACTGGAATCAACCGGCAGACTCTATGATTCAAGTGACAACCCACCCTACCACAGACACACACAAAGTCACACACACAAGCACACACATGCAAGCATACATGTTCAAGCGCTGAAATAAAAAAAGATCAGCCCCACTAGAGGAACATGGCAGGGTGCTTTCTCTCTCTCTCTCACTTGCAGTTGGCTGCAGTCCACCCTAACAGATGGACCGGTGTCAATAGACTGCTATTAACTGGACACTTGCCTCTCCTGTGGCATGGAGACCAGAGCATACTGTACTATCCGCAGTGAGAAAATCACCCACCCTGCCACACCCACAACCAGGTCCATGAGGTCCACATGCATGCTTTTGTGTTTTGTTTCCATGAGCCTTAAAATTCCCATTTGCAACAATTATTACTGGTTTTTTTTTGTTGTGGGACTGCATAATACATGGAGACTCAGGTATTATTCAGCTCTACTTCTTGGAATTCCATCAATTACATAAAATACAAAATTTCCACCTCTTCCACAATCATTTCATCATTATTATTTAGACAAACCACAAAAAGAGGTTTGATGTGAAATGTTCTGTTTGAGTCAATGACAGGTGACGATAAGAAACAGATATCCAAAGAGTGCCTCTGAAAGTTATTGGAGGGGTACATACAAACATTTTTTTTTTCAGATTCCCTCTATTCTACTGTTATTAACATTACATATAAAACACAGAACACAGTCCTATTGGCATTGCATAAACAGGATTCTAATGATTTTACAAATCATCTGTATAATCTGTTTCAGGCGTCTTAGGAATGTATGATATCTGTTGATGGGGTTTTTTCATAGAGATGGAAAAACAATTTACATTGTATAATTTCTCTCTAAGCTCAGATTCATTTAATATTGAGAACTTGCTCACTCTTAGATCATAGTGCTGCATTGCCATTTACTGGTAGGTGACTAAGACATGACCTCATTGTTTGTCATACATATTTTGGAAGAATTACCAGATCACATTAAAGAAGGTTATCACTTCTTATCCCCAGTCCAAGAACATGCGTCATCAAGGTCAGTAATAAAAATACAGCAGAAAAAAGAAACAGTATACATTCTATGTGTATCATCATGTGAAACACCAATGTAGTTCCAAGCATAAAAACATCAGATACAAAACAAAATGCTGTGTTCAGAGTTTTTAGTACAAAGAGTTTAGTACAGAAAAAAGGACAGTGTTTTGTTCGCTAAGGTACAAACTACATAAATTAACAACTGAGGGTATAACAAATAGTCTAAAGGTCCAATTATTTACTTAGATGAGATTTAAAGGTACATTGCTTTTACTTTCTCTTTTTCTTTCTCTGGAAAGAGAAACCATTTCATAACCAAACTACTTTTTAAAATTGAAAAATGAAACATAAAGCACTGAGTTAAGACAGGTTATTTGGAAATAATGCATTAATAATACAACCGCAATTTCATATAGTACAGTTATGTATGTATGTTAGGTACTAAGGACATTCTCTTGAAGGCACCCAGGTGTACTCTTTTTCCTGTGCGCATTTACTTTTCTGTAGGCGAAATGGGTTTTCAACTTTCTTGTGTAGTTTCAGTTTTATTATGTGTAAAATTGGATTACAGTGTTTTTTACAGTGTATTACTTTTTTTTTGCACAAAATAAATTGCACGCATTGGACATTTGAGCAGGAATCGGATTAAAGCCTTATTATTGTTTTGCGAAACCTGTGTTATTGCTGTAAAAAAGGCTGACCGGCCATGGTTCCGAATCAGAATTTGCCATCTTCATACGATGGCACACAGTCCTGTATAGGCAGCCAATGCCTTTGTTTGTAAAGAACATACAAAGTCAGGCCTTGTATTAGTACATACGTTTGCACCTCCTGAGCAAAAGAAACACATTCAGCAATAGCCCATATGCAGGAACATACTGTAGCACCAGACTTGTTTTTTAAACTGATTCTAAGTCCTTTTACTTGAGGAGCAGCACAACTAAACCTGAGTGTGTTCATTACATTCACAGCTCTGCTTTTCAGGGAGACTGTCAATGGCATTGCTCTATAAAGCAGCCCTCTTGTGCGCATCAAACGTGGCCGATGCGAGGCAAAGCATCCTCGGTGCTCTCTCTAAGCGGCAGGAGCTCCAAGCAGTGGAAGGAGGCAGTGGCGTGAGGCAGATGTGCCTGTGTCACGTCTGTTAGAACAGTCTACCCACCTTGTGGTAACACTGCGAACTGTAGCTGCAGGAGAGCGTGATCGTGAGAGAGGCAGAGCGAGGGAGAGAGTGAGAGAGGAGGGAGGGAGCAAAAGAGAGAGAGTGAGAGTGAGGGAGGGAAGGAGGGAGGGAGGGAGAGAAAGGGTTGAGGGAAAGAGAGAAAGAGAGAGAGGAGTTTAAACTAAGAGCTATGTTTTGGGACGGAGTAATCTGCTAGAGAGCAGTGTGCGGATCGGAGCGCATTGTGAGAGTAAGTGTGCGGGGGACAGATAAGGAAAAGAAGCCCGCCAGCCCGGCTGCTTGTTTTAATGTGCTGACTCTGGGGAGATAAAAAAAAAGAAAAATATTGACTCTTCTGTCGTGTGCCGAGAGCCAGGGCACGAGCACCACATTTAACAAGAGGTGTGCCACAAAAAAAACAGGCCGGGAGAGGGGACAAAATACAAGCGCAAAACAGCACATTTAGCGGATTTTTTACCCTCTGTTTTTTCTCCTTTTTTTTTTAGACCTGTTTTCTTTTTTCTTTCATTTTTTTTTCCTTCACCGGGAACAATTCCCATTTCCGGTTAGAAAGAAAAAGAGAGAGAACGGAGACTTCTCCACTGACGGACGGCCACTAGAGCAAGTGCACGAGAAGGCGCAAAAGGGGACGAGAAAGAGAGAAAGAAAGAGAAAACAAGACAAGAAGATGTTCGAAATCAGCCGAACACTGAACGCCGCTTTGTTGAGCAATGAGGTAAAGACATAGGATTTGATCCTCTTCATTTCTTCACCCCGCTCCTCTCAGTGTGTGCAAGCGTGAATGCTTCCGAGTGCGTGCGTATGTTCCTAACCATTCTGTTGAGTGTGTGACGTTAAACGTGTGTCTGTGCTGCATAAACGTGTCCATGCTTACAGATGTGGCAGCCGAAAGGGTGCTAGCTTCATATGTAAGGTCTGAGGGAGAGTGTGTGTAGCCGGGTTAGTTTCCAGGGCTGTCGGAACAGCGGGTTCACCATAAACAGATGAGAGGCTTTTACCCGCCGTCTCTCTCTTACACACACACACACACTCACACACACACACACACACACACACACGCCATCATTTCATTTTCTCATTTACTCAAAGCAAGATGGTTCTAACTGCTGAGCTTGCTTGATGACTCGCCCATATGGGGTTCACTGTGTGTGTGCGTGCGCGTGTGTGCATGATCGTGCGTGCGTGTGTGTGGATGAACGTGCGAGTACACGGGCATACGGCTGTCTATCACTGTAGCTGTCCACCTCTCTCTCTCTCTCTCTTTCTCTCGTTCTCTCTCCTCTCCCCTTTGGTCTATCTTTTTCTGTCTTTGTGCTCCCTCTCTTTTTACCATTCTTTTCTTTCCCTCTTCTTTCCCCTTCTTGTTTTTGTTCTTTTGTCTTTGTCCTGTGTGTGATCGCGCACCTTGCGGGCAGTATCTGAAGATGATGGTAAGGTACTCCCAGTATTCGGCACTAGCCCAGGCTGAAGGCTCCGTCCCGGGCATGGGCTCCCTGCTTTTGCCCCACGATCCATCCAGCCAGCCGGGGGCCAGGTCACTGGGGGTAAGAGGATAGACAGATACGTTGTTGTGTCAGAGAGAATGAGCAATGAGCACAGAATCCAGTTTTGAAAAATAAATAAATAAATAAAATTAAATAATAAAACATAAATACAGCATAATAGTTACTCAATTTAGGAAAATGAGTGCAGCCCTGAGGCTTGAATTAGCAACTGTTTTCATGCTTTCTTGTGTGATGACAAGTCCGCCTACTATTTCTAGCACTAACACTCTAAGCAAAGACTTAACAAGCGACAGAGAGAGAGAGAGAGAGAGAGAGAGAGAGAGAGAGAGAAAATGAGTAAGAGTGAGAAAGAGAGAATACTGACTTTTGTGTGTACATTTTACTGGGTATGTGTTTGCGCCTTGTGTGTGGCGATGCTTGAAATTGAAAGTCTGTTAGTGTACGTGTGTATGTGTGAGTGGTTGTGTGTGTGTGTGTATGTACACGAGTGTGTGTTTGTGTGTGTGTGCATTTGTACCGGTGTATGCATGCATCTACTCATTTTGGCACAGCAATAGGTTTCTTATTGGTGAGGTGTAAGTGTATTTTGATTGTGTGTGACTGTGACCTTGAATTTCTTAACTCTCCCCAACCCCCTCCCACCAGCCCCAGTGTGCTACCTTGGTGCACTAGACCCTTTTAGTGTGAAGCTGTTTTGGTGAAGTGAAAATGTTTTGGCATGCTGCGGTGTGCAGCGTGGGATGACATTTCATTGTACGCAACCTCAGGAACCCATAACTACACAGCTGAAGGACGTAAGGCACTCCGGGCTTAAAAGGCATATGGACTACTATGTGGTAAATGAGCTGTAGGACTCTTTTTCATTAATTCTTTTCAAATAGGAACTTGTGGGTGTTTCAAGGTAACCGTAGCATCTGGAGCACACAGTTGATTACCATGGCCATAGTTTTGACTGGGCATAGTAAAAGTGAAAATATGCGCTGCCTCAGAACACACTTATAATAGAACTGAAAGGACGGATGCTTTACACATTCAGGTTTACAGCTACCTCATTACATATACACCTAAGTATGTGAATATCAGGTTACAGTACCTTAGCAAAAAACGGGGTTTCATTTGCAGCAAATGTAAGCGCTTTGTGCTTGAAATTAGCTGTCATTGCTGCCACTTTCAGTTGGTTTCATAATAAGACAGTGGGTTGATGTTGCGTTCCCGGTATGAGTAACTGATTAAGGTGGGGACGAGAGAGAGAGAGAGAGAGGCAGCGCGGGAAAGCCCTGGCAGGCTGGTGAAGTCAACGCCGGTTGGTTCGAAGTAAATCCCTGACTTGGTGCATTAAATCGACACGAAGCTGTGGGTGTCTAATCTGTGATGGGCTCTCGTTCCGTTTCCCCACAAAACAGGATCAGCATGCCTGCCTGGAGCCCGAGCCCTTTCTCACACAAAACACAGTACTACTGACAGCACGAAGGCTGCTTTGCCAACACACACACACACACACACACACACACACACACACACACACACACTGACACACTGAGATGGCATGACGTGTGTCTGGTTTAAGACATAACTGAGCAGTGTTTACCAGTGACAGCAGTTACAGAAATCCTTACTCGCAAATCCTGATGAGGTGTGGTGTGGGTGATTAGTGTTATGATCTGTAGGTACAGAAATTATTCATTTGTTTTGGTTTGAGAAAGTTCTGAAAAATAATGTAAAAAACAAACAAAAAAAAGAAAAAAGCTTGATGTTCAGTTTTATTCGCACTAGTCATTGCATAGTGGCACCATGAAAACTCATACTGTTTCTAGCCACGGGTTTATGATTAGTCATTTAGCTGAAGAGGCAAATCAACCATCTATGGCGCAATCAATATATCATAAATTAGTAACATGGGAAGAATGATTAACCTCAGTTTCCCCTTCCACTGTGGAAATGCATGGAAAGATTTATGTGAATCAGTAAGCTTATACTGCAGGCTGTTAGAGGATAACAGAAATATAACAAATGGAAGTCTATAAATAAAATCTAAATTAAGATATAATAAATGATCATTAGCAGCAGTACTCCGCATTATTTATGCTACATGGTCCAAAAACCCCATGTACGTTCAATATTCCTTTTGTGATCAAACAATTCTGCTTCAGTTAGTATATGAATTGTGGTGGTCTGCAGTACACAATAAATCCCAATGAGTTATTTCAGTCAGTTCTAGAGACTCTCAGCTCAGAAAAAAAAAATCTGCATACACGTATTTGCGTTTCTCTGCGAATATTTAAACGTGTTTCAGATTGTAATTAACCAGGTTAAAACAGACCATCGTTACAGTGATTAATGGCACCTTCATTAAGTGAAGGTAGATCATTTGCATACATTAGAACAGTGTGAGGCAGGAGGTAAGAGGCTATCTGGGAGTGTGCTTCATGAAGCAGAGAGACATTTTCATCAAATTACAGCATGAGCATTCTACATACATTTGAGGAAGTATATTCTGTATTCAGAACATACCCACTGAGTTCACTTGCATACATTTGCTAGAGGTGTTCTGCCATTTACACCAAAAATATAGGCAATACACTGTACAAGGCTAGCTAAATCTCAGCAAATGAAATTGCTTGTCTTCTGGTGTTAAAGCACAGTAATTATTAGCATGAATATGGTACTGAATAGAAACAATAAATCAGCACTGGATGATGATAATGAAGTCACAGATTTAGCTTCCATTAATACACAGAATTTCAGTGAAAAGCAGATCATCGCTGCGCCCGCTAATGGCTGCTGCATCAGAACACGGTCGATGTCCTTGCCATCCTGGCCAAGCCCTGGAACTGTGTCCGATCAGGAGGAACAGAAATAGAGTTTTGGGGTTTTTTGGGGGTTTTTTGCATCAGGACAACATGACACATCAGGAGCAGCCTCACACTGTGCTATATTGGCCAAAGCTTGATTCTCAGCATTACTAGATGTTCGACAGAAAAAGGCAAACAGTTCTGAAACAGTGGAAAGAGCCAATAATGAGAAATGAAAGCGCAGTGCCAAAGGCAATACCATTGCAGTGGTTGACTGTTCAGGCATTGCTTCGGATACAAAACAAATTGCGTACAGGTATGCAAAAAAGTGACTTTCTGATGAGAACCCCATCCGTTTACTGAAACACACACAGACACACACACACACACACTCTCACACATTCAATGCTCTTTTACAGCTGTTCCGTCTCACCAAACACAACTTCATTTTCAGCCATTTCGAGGAGGTTATGATTTCCCCTAAACTCATTTGAAACAGAGAAGCAAGAGAGAAGCAAGTGGAGAGGTAGGGGGAGAGGAGAGGGAATTGTGGAGCGATTGGCAAATGTCTGTTGGCAGCGCTCGAGATAGGCAGGGTCAGCTCTATTTCACAACAGTGATTAGCTCGGCCCATCTGCCGGGCCGGCCGGCTCCTCCTGCCGTGATTGCACTGTTTCTCTGCTTAATGTAGCCCAGGAAATTAGTTCATTTGTGCTGCTCAACCCCAGGCCCACTGATCCAGGAACAGGTGCAGCATTCTGCCACGCACAAAGCCAGAATGAGTGTGCTGTGAGTGTATGTGTATCTGCATATATGTGTGCGTTGTGTGTGTCTGTTTGAGAGCCGCAAAGCAGCCATTGAAGCAGACTCATCAGCTGCGAAAGCATCTGAGCACAATAGCAGTAGATTGCAGTCGATCAACTTCATGAAAATACAAACTTTTTCTTTTTCTTTCATCTGCACTTAGACAGGCTTAATAATTAACATTTGCCTCTGTATGAAGTCAATCTGCTTTTTAAAAAGTATTTATGACTTTAAACTAATTTTTAATGCACTCTGTGAAACCAGTTGCAAATTGCCACAAATCATGTTCTCTTTCAAGATTACTGCTGCACCCTGTTCAGTGTACAACCGCTCAGACACAGGCCACGGGTCCAGCTCAATCACCTGTAGCTAAGGCTATCCCTCTTTGCCAGTATGCACCTCCGGTTTTGAATGAAGGGCATAAGAAAACAGATATTAAAGCAGTAGGTCAGGCAATGGTCACTACTATGCGTGCACACCCAAGCTCACACTTACAAGAGCAACCATCACCTTGCAAGGCTCAGACTGCACAGCATGCATGCATACGAGTGAGAATGTTGCAGGCAGAGGAACAGGGAATCCAGAAGCGTAAAATAGCATTAAAGAAGCCCCTATTATTTACAGCTTCAAGCCAAACATCATATAGACCTGCTTCCAAATACAATTTAAGCGTTACTGATGAATAGGCTAAAGAGAAGGATTTTGGTCTTAATTATAGCGGTCTATTTTGAGATGGCAAATTCAGAAGGACTGGACTACAATGACAGGTTTTTGAGAACACTACGGTACACGCTTTACCTCAATTTGTTTCATGAATGCTGTTAGTGTTAAGAATGCACTGCAAAATTTGTTAGTGAAGGTGTATAAAAAGAGAGCCACTCCAAAACTGGTAATTACTGATGCATGGCAGCCTTGTGAGATCATGACGAAGTACAGAGTAAGGAGCTAATGAGATGCTTTGTCCTTCTCAAGATCATATCAGTAGCATCACCTGAGACAGTGTGTCCAGTTCGTCAGCAATTTTTCCACTCTTCTTTTCCAATTATGCTGAACAACAGGCGGTCATCCTCAGGAGCAGTGAGGGGCTGCCTGAAAGGAGCGCCCATGCAGGGTGTTCTTCAGCTGGAGCAAAAACAACAAGAATCTAAGCTATATAATAAATAGGCCTGTTAACTGGGGGAAAAAGCAATACTGTGCTTATAAATTACAGAACAATACACGTGTGTGTGTGTGTGTGTGTGTGTGTGTGTGTGTGTGTGTGTGTGTGTGTGTGTGTGTGTGTGTGTGTGTGTGTGTGAGTGTGTTATGAGTGTAATAATACGCCTAATGGCAATGAATCAACGGCTTCAATTGAAATATATTGTATCAGTTATTATAATATGATAAAAATATTAAATAAAATATACATTCATTGGTTTTATTAAACTCTGACACCTACACAGGGCACATTTCATATTTTATTATTCTTATATGTTTTACTATTCTCATATGATAAATAAAAAAACAGTTATTTTGTGCATTAAAATGTGCACTTCTCTGTGTTCGCTGTAGTGGATGTTTCCAGAGCGGAAGAACTGACCGGTATTGTGAAAATAGTGCCTCCTGTTAATTTTTTTTTTTTTTAATAATTGTGAATTGTACCAACAATCAAATCAAATGGGGTGATTTCAAGATTCATTCAATAATTATTGAACACCCCAAGCATGCATATATGAATGTATGCGTACATGTGCATGTCTGCTGGATAGTCTGACAGAGAGAGAGAGAAAGAGAGAGAGAGAGAGAAAGCGGGACAGACAGACAGAGAGCAGCTGAGCCAGAGCTCTTGGGGCTGTCTCTGCTGAGGCGGGGAGCAGGTGTCTCCAGCCAGGCAGAGAGAGAAGCAGAGTGGCCTGCTCCAGCCCAGCCTCAGCCCGGCTCCAGTTCCACTCGCCTGGGGAAGGCAGGTGGCATGTGGCTCCGTCACCCCTCCACCCGCACAGACGAGGACCGCTGTCCCCACCCTCTGGGAATCAACAGCCACAAACCAGCCACCAGACCACCAGTCAGTCTAAGAGCAGTCAGCCTGGCTCCAACCAACTGACTCACTTTAATTTTTCCACTGTTTGGGCTCTCGTCACACTACATGTAATTTGCTGCCCGTTGATAAGGAGGAAAGGGGAGATGGTCGGTAGCCATGAAAGAAAGCTTTGAATTAGAATGGCTTTTCTCCCTCTCTCTCTCTATCTCTCTCTCTTTGAAAAGAAAACAAAGGGAGCGGTGACTGAGAGGGGTCAGCGTGGTGGATGCAGGTACCTTGACCTGGAAGTAAAAAGCCTGTGATTTCAGCAGCAGCAGGAGGGAAGTGATGGTTCCAAAAGAAAAGCTACCGCTCATCCCTTTGCTAACACACAAACACACACACACACACACACACACACACACACACACACACAAAGAGAGA
>JBBPDB010000017.1:10394131-10405506 GCA_037974465.1 Brachypetersius altus | reverse complement strand
GTGGTGGTGCTGAAAGTAGGATTCGAACCCATGACCCCTTAGACCGGAGGCAAGTATCCTACCCACTGAGCTACCTCTTTATTAGACCCACAAGTGGGAAATTTACATTGTTACACGAACGATGCAACCCTCAATATAACACCTTTGAAGATTTTAATTTCACTAAATGTGGGGTAGTGAATTAAGTTTTTAAAAACAACTTTTTTAAAATAAAAGACAGAACGCTGCTACTGGAAGCACTAATGTGTCCCGGGAGTTGGTTTTCCATCCTCGACACGTGGGCTCCGCGTGGCAGCACGGACGCACTCGCACTCACAACAGTAAAACAAAAACTTACACCTGCCACGCGCGACCAAAAAGCATCCAATGAAGGGCGTCGACCAGAGCATCAGGCTTTTCGGTTTATCCCCCCACAGGTACGTACAGTCGGTCCACCCGCGCTGATTTATTTTTCCCCACATGTATTTCGGCATTCGCACGTTGTGATTGGCTAATAGCCCACGCTCACGGTGAAGCAACCAATCAAAAAGTAGAAGGGCGGGACAGGCTGGTGTGTGAGGACCAATCCTAACACTGAAGGGGCGGGGCTATCCTCAAAACAGGTGGGGATGGTAAAACGTTCTCTTTCTAACCTTCCCTCCTGCCGACGCTTAGCCAATCATATTGCTCACGAGACAGTCGCGTCGCTCCATAAATGGTGCGAAGGAAGTGGGACGCTCGCACTAGCGTTCACAATTCAGGCGAGGCTGCTGTAATTTATTTGTATTTTTTTTGGGGGGGGGTTTCTTAAATATCCTTTCGTTTCTGCTACGTTTACACTCTCTCTCGGTCAGGAGGGGACAGAGAGACGCCGCCGACTCGTTACTGTCTCGTTTTTTCACTGCTCCGTCGTGGCTGCAGCTCGTCGCGTCTTTCAGTCAGTCCGAGGAGAACAGACCAGGTGCCGACGGCTCCTCTCGTTTCCCCACCCGTCACACTTCGAAAACAAGAATGGTCATGGTGAGTAACGTGACCCGACTTATTTTCCTGTAGGTCGTGTAGGCAGCAGGCTACATCCTTACAGCCAGACTCACTGTCTTACACACAAAAGCAGAAGAGCCCTTATGGCTCTTCATGATGCCCAGAAAGTTCTTCTGGAGCATCTCCACGACCATGTGAGGGACGAGGACAGGATATGTCACAGGCTTTCTCTCTCAGATGTGCACCTTATTGAGCAGGAGGGCAGTGTATGTCTGTGTGTTGTCTCTCGTACAAAAGCAGGTGTGATGTCCTCGCGTGATTTCACCACTCAGATTTCTCTGGTCCACACCGGGAAATGGTATACCAGTGTCTATGTATACATAGTCACTGTGCATTCACACGTAGAATATTTCAAAACTCTCTTCTTTATCAAAGAGCCCAAATGTACTTACAATTTAGAATTTCGCATTGGACCCAAATACCGTAGCCTATGCAGCTGCTGTCCATGGTACTTGTGTAGTACCAGTGTATCCTATTCAGTCTGTACTCTCTTTTTAACATACCTTTATATATTTTAATGCAGGGTACTATGATTATACTAGAAAGTATATGTATTGTGGGTTTTGATGGAATTTTCTAAAGTCCTGAACACCCAGCCTAGTAAGATAACATCATGGTGTACATTTTAGATGAAGAGTCTAGTTGTAGTAGTAGTTCTAATCTAGTTGGTGTTGGTTGAGGCTCAAAAAAACATCCTGCTGAAATCAGTGCCTGCCTTTTAGTGCTTTTAGTGTGCATGCATTAGTGGTTAATTTATGTACCCAGTGCTGTGCAGGCATCCTATCAGCATAGTGCCTGTAAGTGCAATCTCTCATTGCGCTCACTCAGGCACGGACCTCAGCAGCGATTGATTGCTTTTGCTGGTATGGAAGGAAGGAAAGGATGAAGGGAGGAAGGAAGAGGGGATTTTCTTTGGCTAAAGGAGCATCAATGCTCCTCCTGTCTGCCAGGCTGAGAGCGAAGGTGTTAATTTTTACAGGGGATGGAGGGGTAGGCGGGCATGACAGGCAGAGGAGGCAGCCAGTGAAGATGTAGGGGGTAGGAGGGGACCAGTGACCTCACCAATGGGGAGGGAGCGAGGGGAGCGGGGGGCTGCAGCATTTGGCTCATGCTGAAGCCTGTGCATTCACAAGCAGCTGCACTCCGAGGAGGAATGCCCACTCTCTCTCTTGCTGGCCGCACGCTGCCTTGCCACCGCTGAGACACATACAGAGTGAGAGGGAAGGAGAGGGAGGACGGGAGACACAGAGGGAGAGCTCAGAGAGAGAGGGGACATTTGCACAGCTGCGGGAGAGAACTGTGCTCGCTGGCTCACAAATGGAGTGGAATGGGTTTAAAATGGTAAGGACGCTGCAGTGATTTTTATGTCTGGGGTGTTTGTGTGTGTGTGTGTGTGTGTGTGTGTGTTGCCCTTGCCATATTTCAGCACTTGCAGCTGCAGTGCCTGCACTAGAGTCTACCACTACCTCCCCATCTCTCTCTCAGTCTCATTTTCCCACTGTTTTAATTTCAATCCAACCAGATAGTCCTCACCCCTGCGAGGACATGCTTTCAGACTGTACATATAGAAGTAAGGGTGAAACAAGGAAAAGAAATGAGAGGAGAGTAGAGGAGAGGAGAGGGGAGCAGGAGAGCGAGAAGGGGAAGAGAGGAGGGGAAAGGACAGGAGAGGCATGACGGAGAAAGGGCTGCGGTGCATTGGTGCCAGGTTTTAAAACCTGTTTTACGACCAAGGAGGTGTGCAGAATCTTAATGAACACCTTCAGATTAAAGCCCGCCTTTGTTCCGCTTCTTCTCTCCCTGTACGGTGTGTCAGCCCCTCAACATCGATTTTACAGATCATTTCACATTTAGATCTCTTTGCCTTTTCTAACATGTACACTTTGATGTGAGGTGTACACGTTAGAAAAGGCAGGAATATGTTGGCGTTGATGCTGGATGCGATGCAGAGTATTGCATAACTGCACGGCAGTGTGCATTCTGAAGCGTAAGTTTGTAAATGAGTGTGAGTGGGAGTGACCCAGTATGGGAGAGTGAGTGAGTATGCGTGTGTTTACTTGTGTGTGTGAGTGTGTGTGTGCCAGCTGTGTTACAGTTTATATTAAAATCTTTACATAGTCTATTGTGTAAACATGTGTGCAAACATCATGGTGTGTGTAAATATTACAATGGTAGTGAAAGGGCAGGTTGCAGTCTGCATGCTTCATATGTACGAGTGCCTGTGTGTGTGTGTGTTTGTGCGTGTGTGTGTGTGTGTGTGTGTGTGTGTGTGTTTTTGTGTGTCTGTAAGCATGTGTGTATCCATTGTTGACTAAAGGCTCAGAGGCTGCCTCTTCCGACTGTCACCAGGCTAGTGGGAGACTGTGCCTGCCTGGAACGAACTCACCCCATGAGGGAAGGGGTGGGGCGTGCGGTGGCTCAGAGCTGACAGAGCTACATTAAATCTAAAAGTCTGAAAATATACATATCAGAAAATACACTGTATTAGAAAATATTATTATTATTACATGTTATACACATCTATTACAATATTAAAAACAGCAGCCCATCATAACTGCACCGTCGCAGATGGTTAATATTACTTTGTGTGTGTTTTTTGACAGTATCACACGACTGTCAAACGCTAGACAGCATCTAAGCGGGTTTTAAAATGGTGTCCTCCTCCACCGTTTAGGGAATTCTACAGCTTGGCTATTTGCATCCAAAATGTGGGCAGCATTATTCATTTTTTCAGGCAAATGCTTGACTGTTTCTGTGTGTGGGCTTTAACATGCAATCAAAATGCTAATTGAAAAGAGAGCGATTCCCAACAGAGAAGCCTGGCGCACCTTACGCTATCATTCTTCTTATAGGTGTAGTGATGCAGTGGGATAGTGAGGGGGCTTGTCCTTCAGTGATTCTGAAAGGATTCATATGGCATCAGGGTGGAGAGCAAGAAAATAGAGACCTACTACAAGTTCATAAATTCTGAATTGATTAGTATTCTTCCTCCTCCTCCTCCTCCGCAATGCCCTGTGACAGGAGAAGCGGCCACTGACCACTGAGCACAGTCAACTCCCGGGACTATTTCTTTCTCTTCACTCCTCTTCTCCTCCACTTTCATCTCTTCTTCCTTTTTCTCGTCTTTTCTTTTCTCCTCTCCTCTTGTCCACTTCTCTCTCCTTTTTCTTTTTCCTCTTTTCTCATCTCTCTTCTCTACTCATTTCTCTATTCCTCTCCCACCCACTTTTTTCTGCCCTCTTCTTCTTACTAACCACAGTTTATTTGTTCTTCGCTCCTCTTTTCTCCTCTTCCCTTCTTCTCCTGTACGCAGGACACGGCTCCCTACTCCAGAGCTTTTCTCCTTTGTTGTCCAGCTCCAAGGTTGCATATCAATGCTAATAAGTCTGTGGCTAGACTGAATATTAAGCGGCAGAGGATCAGGGCGCAGGTGGGCAGCAGGGAGAAAGAGAGAGAAGAAGAGAGGGAGCGGGGAGAGAGAAACTGACCGCTGAGCTCTCAGGGCCGAGCAGCAGGGGTGAGAAAATAGCCCCAGGATGTGTGATGGCTGGGTGGAAGAGTTTGCACCCCTCTCTCCACATAGCGTGACTATACATGACAGTGGACTGACACAGGAGGCTACTTGATCTATCAGAAAGTGAGGGAACGGTAGAGAGCAAAGGAGAAAGAAGATAAAAAGACAGAGTGCAAAAGAGGGAGTGGAGTGTGGCAAAAGAAAGGAAAAGAAGCTAAGATTGTTCCTCTATGGCTGTGTATACTCAGGGGATGTGTGTCACTACTGCATCCATCCATAACTGTTCCACTGCAGGAGAGCAGTCAGATGCTTTTAAACGCCCTCTTCTCTCTGCTTTTCCCTGCTGGCCTCAGATGGTGGCGCTGTATAGCTTGTGCCTGAAAGAATAGTCCACTATACGTACAAGACACACCCATCTCCCTTTAATGCACAGCAGTATTTGCACTTTGTAACTCAATGTATTCATTTTTACAATTAAATTTTTACAATTAAAGACTACACCAACCAAAATTTAGTATTGATAATCTCACAGTGAATAACTTTCATTCATTATCGCCAAAGTGTACGGTATTATGGTAGATAGTACACAAGTATATTGTTTTTATGCTATTATTCTCGATTCTCTACCCGGCTCAATAGTCTGAATACACAACCAAAGAACATAAGACATGACTGACAAGAGATCAGATTCTCGGAGACACAGCAGATGCAAATCGGCTCATGGATCAGACACGTGGCCAGTGATAGCAGGCTGACCAGGGAGGACAGGCAGGAGATGATGCTTTAACTGCATGCCTACACATCCGCCATCTCCAATAGTGGTCAAGAACAGCAACTAAAAACAAGAAACTATTTTCCAGACTGAAAAAGGATGTTTTAAGGATTTGGTATGGCGACTTTATTTAGGTGTAGAAGACTAGAGCTCAGACATAACTGCACTGTGTCCGCATCCCACACCGATTTATGCCAGTGTCAGTTAGATTTTATTCTCTTGTGCCACAGAGCTATTTCAGTAAGATGTTATTTGTGTCTCCTAAGGTGGATCAAACCTACTGAAAACAGCAGGTATCTATTGCAAATTCGTTATCCCTCCATGTAGTCTCTCAGCCTTATCTTATCTGATTACTTTTCATATTATTAACAGGAATATTTAACAAGAAACAAATCTCAGGGTGCGACTATGGGCGAAAAACGAAAGCCCACCAGTGTGTATGAAAAACAACATCCATTAAACAATAACAATATACTCGGCTGTTAATTAGGTAAATAGATGTATTTGAGCTTTTTTCTGTCTCAGCTTCACATTGCTATATTGCTACATTGAGGGGTTCTAAACAGGCAAAGGCTAACTCGACAGTTTTTATAGATTTTTTTATAGCCGTGAAAATTCTTGAAATAATTCTGAAAGACATGACATCTTTTGGATGGCAAAGTATCCTAGGTTAAAAAGTCAAATCAATTAAAACTAAACCTGCTCCAAATTATTGTCTCAATTATAGGCTTTCTTTTTTTAAGCAGAGTTCTTTTTTGTGTGAAGGCTAAATATACATGAATATCAACAAAACGTTTTAGTTCAAATTTTAATAGGCTTCCACAGTGATTTCTTTCATTTATTCATCTCCATTCTCCCTGTAGATAGCTGAGGCAAAAGAGAGAAAAGAGAGAGAGAGAGAGAGAGAGAGAGAGAGTATGCTCTTAAGGGAGAAGGCTTCACAATCACAAGCCTAATTCCTCTGGCGCAAATTCAAAGTGCCATGCACAGACAGGCGATAATCAGCTGGATACACTCATTCACACATGCATGCACACACCACACACAAAATACACACACTACCCACTTTCAAGAGAGGTGTCGTTCTCTATGTTTTACCTATTGCTATCTCTCCAAACACATATTGCAGGGTGCGCTCAACAGAGGCGAAGAAAGCGGTCATAAAAGCTGATTATCTTTCAGGGTTCACATGTGGAAGGAATATTTTCCTTTATTTCTGCCTGTTGTTCTTCTCTTTCCTCTGCCCTCTCTCTCTCTGTCTCCATCCATCTGTCTCTCTCACACGCCTCTTCTGTCTTGCTTTGTCTCTTGCCCTCCTTGTCCTCCTTCTCTTCCTCTCCCTCTCTCTCTCTCTCTCTCTCTCTCTCTCTCTCTCCCTGCCTCCCTCCCTTGTGTGTGTTTTGGTATTCATGCAGACGTTTGGATTTGAGTGGCAGCCTCTCCTGAGACTATGCACAAACTGCACATTTCTCTGATCTACATTTTGCACCCCAGGAAAAGACAGCAGCAGCAGAGGCAGCAGGAGGCGAGCCTTCACTGCTAGCTATCGCCAGCTCAGCCCTGCACGCTTCAGCTCCTCAGTACCATCAGCCAATAAACTTAGCCGCCACAGGGCACGAAAAGGACATCTCAAGGTCACTCACAGGACAAGAGCGGCATTCACATTCGCACTTTAGTACCACAACTTTGAAACTCCAATAGAGCATAATTGACCTAACAGTCCCTACTATCACTTTGCTTAGTCCTAGGTAGCGTGGGTGTTTGTTTGCCGGTGTAACACATTTAGCAATTAGCGTTCTCCCCAAAGGGTGTCGAGTAGCTCAATGACGCTGTGTTAGCGGAAGTTTGATAAGTTGCAGTGGCACTTCACTCACAGATCTATGTGATGGGGGAAATTAGCCATGGTAAAATTAAGGTAAAAAATCAGTTTTTAAAAAATGAGGTTTTGCTTATTCCTAAATAATCACTAATTTAGATATACATGGTGCTGTTACAACAGTGCCATTAAAAAATGACAGTTTCAGTATGAATTATTTAATTGAGTGAATTACTTTGAACGCAAAATGTAACATCAAAATCACAAGGGTAATTTGGCAGTGAGCACAATGGGAACAGATAAGATATGATATAAAAGAGATGCCTCCATTTTCCAGCGATTGCTGCTCTGGCATGATATGAGTATATACAGTCTGTATGAAAGGTGAAAAGAAGTATTCTCAGTGGCTCAAGGAGAGAATAAGAAAGTAACGAAAAGGAGAATAGGAGGAGGACAGAAATGAGAACAGAAGGGATTAGTGGGTATAAATGTCAAAGATAGCTCTGCTCTCTGAACATCAGTGGTTTAGGGTCAAAGTTCATGGAGGTGAAGGGTCACCAGTCTGTTACACATGGCCAGAATGCAACCTGACAGGAAAAGGGCAAACGGTAGCACACAAAAACCATCTTGATCAAAATAGTAACCATAGATACCACAGTTGGCATTTCACAAAGGAATTGTATTGCGTGAAATCTTGCCCCTGAAGATCTTCTGTGGCTGTAGATATTGTTATCTCGCTGTCAGTTAGTGTTAGCTTGATTAGCGGTGAGAGCAGACCCTCAGCAAAAGATAGTGTTTCGTTTCCTAGCAAACATTATTTATCCTGCAAATCGTCTCCCTCACATTCTGCTGTTATATAAATGCAACAGGTTTATGGCATGTTAGCATGTACGAACCTTAGACTGCAAACCAACATCTCCAGCCTTAAGCGAAGAGAGTTTAAAAACGGGCCATCATCAAAGTTTAAAAACGGGCTAAGCACTTGGCTTGTTACTCCGGTGAACTCTGTTTCAGATTGGCTCTGCATGGATAACCCTATATATTTCCTGGCACATACTATATGAGCATCGATTGTCCCCTGTGGGCATTTTCAATTACACTGTAGCTCAGTAGTGGAAGATTAATCTGCTATTTTGAATGCATGCCACATTTGGTGCTTTCGTTGAGATTCTGCAGGGGAGTTATCTCCTCTGCCACGAGACTCCATTAGGCTTCTTTTTGTCTTCTTTCTGCAGCAGATGTTTCAGTATCCTTCTGTATGTCCTGACCTGTAAGGCTGAGACAAAGATGTCTTTGATTCTTGTTTTACTAAATGGAACAACAGTCCTCATCCTGCACTTAAACAGAATAGGTAAATAGACAGAAAACAGACAGACTCTGACCTACCAGAAGAGATGTGGTTAGGGTTAGAATAATTCCTTTTCTCATTTACTTTATTTTGTCTGTTTTTTTTATGAGTCTTTGTAGCTTTCTTTTCTACCTACAGTGGGATGTCACATTGTTTACACACAGTACACATTGCCATTTTTATCTTCCGCTTCAACAGAGAGGCTGATCAGAATGCCCTGGTTTACTTTTGGTTTAAACTGAAGAATTAGAACCAACTGGTTATAGTATTCATAAATATCAAAGCTCTTTCTGGGTACATGAGGCAATTTAACAGTGGACACGTTTTATTATGGCACCATCTGTGGACACCGAACATGCGCTTAATTTTTATTATTGATGATTATTTTGTTGTTGAGATCCATATCAGCTCAGGTCAGCATTTTGACTGGATATAGGAAAAGATTTAAAAAGTTTGCTACTTTATTAGCACAGGTGTCTAAATCATTTGACCAATAAAATGATCACACATCTTTTATAATGACTCTTTTCTTTTCGGCTTTTATAAAATACCCAGAATGTGGAGTAACCAAAGTGCCAACTAGTATATAAATGTAATAAAGCGTCTAACTAGCAGCAGTAACAACAGAAAAGTGCTTCAGGAAATTTGTGGTAAATTAACCATTTGTTTTGAGTAAACATGTTTATTGGTTGTTGAGATAAGCCGGGTTGATTTGTACCCTGCAGGCTAAAGGAGCCTCGGGCAGCTTGAGTCCACTCTGTCAGTTGGCTCTACTTTACTGTTGCTTGAATAAATGTAGAAGAGCCAGTGTTTAAATATATTGATAGGGAAAGCTAGAGACTGATGTCTGATACAAGGGGATGAGAGTTAGCATTAGCATTAGCACTAGAAACAGCATAAAATCCACAAAAAAATCCAAACCACAGGGCCTTGAAAAGACCTGCATGAAAATATGAGCAGACTGTGTATCTCCTACCACCTTTCTGTCTCTTTAAACAGTGAAATTGATGCCATATATTAAAAGTGTGCTCCAGCTAATTACTCAGTCAATCTCGTATCAATTACGCCCGTGCTCTTTTATGAAAACAGATGCAGAGCTTTGCTCTTCTGCCTGTTTGATGGGCTCCGGCAAAGATTTAAATCGATAACTAAATTGGCTTCATGGTGTGTTTGTGTGACAGCTCAGGATTGGGTGATATACGGGATGGCATGAGAGGCTTCAAACAGAAAGTTAAACTGTAGCCCTTGGAAATAAGGCTGCCATGGTTACTTGATTAACCTTGAATGCTTGATTAAAAAAAAGAAATGTATTGAAATTTACCTGGTAATAATTAGCATGTTACATGATGATAATACATCTTTAAAATTCTTCTGCTGGTCTTACACCTTGTCCACACATTTCTGGAAGCGTAAGTTTTCCCTCTGTTTTCAAAAAACGTGTTTGAAATGGCTTTAACGCGATCACATTTGCCTGGCAGGGCAATAGTGGCTGATAGTGCTTCATAAAATTTGATGTCATATGTCTCAAGAGGAACACTGCAGGCATGCATAGAGAGCGAAATATAAAATGTGAATCTGAAGCTGGGATTTCCAAATAAATGATGGCATGTGCAGATATGTTCATCTTAACGCATGCCAGCAGATCTTCATAATTTGGTATTTAACACAGATTCAAAGTCTTATTTATGCCAGAAAAATAAAAACTAAAAATAGTGAGAAAGAAATTGCGTTGTTTATGTTATGTCTCTGAAACATCCACACAGTCCTTATCAGAGGGAGAAGTGGATTTTTTCTGGCAAGAAATTGTGATAAATTACATCACAGTGTGTTTTATGCCTATTTGAGCATATCGTTATATCACCAGTGCTGCTAGTATACTGACCAACTGCATGTTTTATCAGGAGCATAATTAGCATGTTTAGACATTTAACTGGATTTACTGCAGTGCTGTATTTGAAGTGTCATAAAAATAATTGTATTCAGAGCTTCTAACCGTATTTTTATATTTGGCCCAGCTTTTCTTATCAGTTTCTTATCAGATGTAAAAATGTAATATGGTTACACTGTTTATTTAAATTTAAACATCAAGATATACTTTCACCATGCCACCTATCCCTACATTCAGTTACGGTGTAAGAGGAGTGTAAAACTTATATCAGGCATGAACATGTTCCTTCCCTTAAAAAGCAATTAGTGCCCAAATCTGTTTGGATTGGACCTTAATGTGAGAAACTGAACCTGAACCACACATTTATATACATTGTTTTATTTATATGCATTATTGTGTACCTTTAAATGTGTTGTTTTTATTACCTTAGCTTGTTGTGGTGAAATAGTTTGCAGTCTTTGAAAGCGTGAACATAGTTTGTGTTGTTTCGTTTACATTGTTGATACTGTTTGGCTTCTTATTATTTGATTTATCATCAAAGTGCTTTATAGATTACTAATATAATTGATGATGACAGACCTGCTTGGGGATACAGCAGAGGCAGAAACTGAAAGTAAGAATAAATGTGGCTAGAGATACTGTATGAAGTGGATGGGAGAAAGAATGAAGAACTGAAGGAGGAATGCGTGGAAGTGGATAAGAAGTGGGGAGTGGAATAGAGGGGAAGGAGTGTAGGTGAGAGAGAGACAGAGGAAGAAAGAGTGGTGAGAGAAAACAGTGTTAATGAAGGAAAATACTGCGTAGTGAAGAAGTGAGGAGCAGCTGCAGGAAGATGAGGAGGCTGAGATTGGATTAGCTCGACTTCAGGCGCACAGGGTGTGTGTGTGTGTGTGTGTGTGTGTGTGTGTGTGTGTCCATCCGTGCGTGCGTGTGTGCGGGCACACGTGTGTGTGTGTGTGTTCAGGACCCCTCTTCCACCAAGGAGCATGAGGCTGCAGTCAGCTTTTTTTCTCCCGT
>JBBPDB010000017.1:10382951-10392951 GCA_037974465.1 Brachypetersius altus | reverse complement strand
TAAAGCACAGCGATCTCCTAACCTTGTGCTGAAGGCAGAGGCAGTAAAGCAGAGATTTCCCTGTGTTCTTCCAGCAAGGTCACCTTTACTTTAATGCAGAGGCTGCTACACAGCCCTGAGAGACTCTGTGTGTGTGTGTGTGTGTGTGTGTGTGTGTGTGTGTGTGTGTGTGTGTGTGTGTGTGTTTGTTATTAAGATCTTTGTGGGAAAAGAATGGAGTTAACAGTAATATGTAATTATTTAAAAAAGTCTTCAATTTAACTAAACCATCTTAGTGACTCCACAATAACAAAGGTCAACAAAAAAACATGGATATTAGAAACCACAACACACTTTTCACACCAGTTTTTCATGCTGATTTCAGATCTGCTTTCAGTTTTTTTCAGTCGCATCAACTTTTTGAAATATGATCAATCTTAGATTTGTAATAGATGAAAAACCGCAGGCACCAATCAAGTAACAGTTTCAATATTTTCAGTGTGGAGTCAGACAGGCACACACTGTGGCATAGATATAATGATCGGTGTCAGTCAGCTACCACTATTTCTTCAAAAATGCTTAGCATATGATTATAGTAATTATATCAACTATCATGCAGTATAGAACTAGCTTCATAACAAAAACTGTACATGCTAGGGAAAAACTAAACACAGATTTGAAATCAGCATAAAAACACTTCAAATCCCACAGAAATTTATCTCTGATGATTTTGATCTGTTGCCCTGTGTAATTAGTTAGCTTAGTATGTCTATAAATAATGGCTGGTGTACATAGGTTTAGAAGGATTTTTTTTGTTGTTTTATATATTTTTTGAATGCTGTGCATGACTTGTAATTGCTCAGTGTAGTTCAATTGTACTCAATTAATTGTCAAAATAATAGGTAGATTACTTGATTATTAATTTAATCAATGGTGACAGCCCTAATATCCATGAACCTGTCACTGGCAATAAGACTGCCAGACAAAGGCAAGTTAACACACACGCACACTAACGCACACACACATACACACACACACACACACACACACACACACACACACACACACTCTCTTTGATCATCCCACTGCACATAAAACATGTTTTTCTAATAACACTGGCCCATGGACAGAAATAGCTTCACATCCTCTAAATGTTCTGTGTTTTGATTCAGAAGTATTCACAGCATCTTATCTAACAAGGCTTTCTGAGCAGCACCAGAAATACATGCAGTGTTAATAGACATATGAGGACGTAGCGTTAGAGCTTGTGGACGATGTGTTGTCACTGGGAGTAGAGTGTGTATAAATGTGTATGCGTAGTCACAGTTAAAAAGCAGTATGTGTGTGTGTGTGTGTGTATGTGTGTGAGACTTGGCCTAGCAAGCTGCGTCCCCCCTGCATGCTGAAGGACAGGAGCCCTATGGCTTGTGGCTGGCTAGGCAGCAGGCCAGACTCTCTCACATTTCAGCTGGGAGCCAGAGCAGAGAGAGCTGGGCACTGGAGCCACACAAATTCAAGTGTCATCCCAGAATCAAGACGCTCACCAATTTTCTGCTTGCCTTGGCGCAGAGCTGGGAAGTAGCCAACATCCAAATGAAGCCAGGCGTCCTCTGGTGGCCTGGACTGGACTGGGGCACTATTCTGATCTCAAGGCTTTTCCACCCCCTTTGGGGATGTTGTCCAGCAGAGAAGAGCAGCAAAAGGAAATCCTGTTAGACCAGAAGTGGATGTGCATTAAAATAAGAAAACAGACTAATTAATCTGACTGTGCTCCATATATAAATGTGTTATTTCTAGCTGTTGCCAGGTTCGACACATTTTATGGTAGTAATAAAATGAGAAATTGTAGCACCAAAATTCAGAGGATTCGAGAAGTTTTACATATACAATTATTAGCTTGTTTAGTTTCAATTGACTTCAGCATAGATAATATGTAAAGCAGTATGTAAAATTTTGGTAGGAAATCTAAACCAAAGTTTATTAAATGGGATGGGATTTCTAAGAAGCTTGGTCAGTCTTGCAGCTGCTACAAAAGAATTTGCATTTGTGGGTAGAACCTGGGCTGGTCAGCCAGTGTCATTTATGAAAGAAAAACTGCAATTTTACAAAAACGTTCTTTCCTAAGATTAGTCACCATGGCTTTGATGAAATTCTGCAGTTCATTTAACACATATATCTAAACAGGATTAATGTGGCTTGTTGCATCTATTTGAAAACATGGCGAAAACCTCACCACCACATTAGCCATGTTGTCGTGTGGTGCTAATTCGCCTCTGCAGAGGAGCTGTAAGAAAGGTTAATTTAAGGCCAAGGAGATCCCACGCACAAGGGGAGAGAGAAAATGAGAGAGAGACAGAGGGGCAGCTGATGACTGGTCTATGGTATAAAGAGTGGGCAGAGCAGAGGCGCAGGTGTTGCTCCAAAGCTATAGCCCAGAGAAAAACACAGCCAGCACCACTGATGCTGCCAGCCCATACACACACCCTCTCCGTTCCTCTCGTCTCCACAAAGTTCTCCGCATCTACTGTTTCACTCTTGTCCCCTCTTTCATTCCCCCTTTCTTCTGGTTACAAATGAACTGTCTTAAAGTAAAATGTTCAGGACAGCTTGCCTCGAGTCTATAATTAGCTTCTTTTAATTACACAGAATAGTCTCTGACGTTATTGTCTATCTTCATCCAAATGTTCATGGAAATTTCATTTTGCATTTAAAAAAATGACAGTGACAGTCTTCATTAGTCCATTTCCCATAGTCCATATCGTGGCATATATATGCCAATCCATGTCTATCATATATAATGCACACAGATCAGTGACAAGATTAAACCCACTGACAGGTGTAGTGAATAACATTGATTATCTTGTTACAGTGGCAACTGTCAAGGGTTGGCAATGTACTAGGCAAAAAGTGAACAGTCAGCTCTTAAAGCTGAGGTGTTGGAAGCAGGGAAAATAGGCAAGTGTAAGGACTTTGACAAGGCCAAAATGTGATGTAGGGGCCAGAGCATCTACAAAACAGAAGGTCTTGTGCGGTGTTCTCAGTATGCAGTGGTCAGTACCTACAAAAAGTGGTCAAAGGAAGGACAACTGGTGAACTGACAGCAGGGTTATGGGTGATCAAAGCTCACTGATGTGTGTAAGGAGCGAAATATAGCTTGTCTGGTCTGATCCAATTTTCGCAAAAAGTGTAAGAAAAGTTTGTACTCTCTTTGACAGAAAGCAAATAGAACACACAGCGCTCATACTGACCCTTGAACAATGTGGGCTGGTCTGATAAGTCTTGATGAGTCATAAATGCATAAAGTACAACTCGACATTTCATTAATAATTGCAGTTCATAGTACAGCAAGAATCTTTAAAAAAATATCGTAAACTGACATTGCTGAGAAATCATTATGATGAGTTATTCAAAAGATATGCCATAGATGTGTCACCTGAATAATCCATATTGGAGTAGAGTATCTCCATCAGGGAGTAAGGTCAGATTCCTCTGAAGTTATTTGATTGTAAAACTGGAGTATCAAAGGTGCTGGAGCAACAGACAAGCAGAGAAAGCAAATCATCTTGGAGCCAGATGCACAGCATTCCTGCAGCAGCCTAATGAGATCTGCAATAATGTAAAGGCTAATCAGGAAGTAACACTATTAGAAAGGTTTGTACCTTTCACTGTCGCTGTAAGTGTACCCTCAAGGGTACGTCTATAGTACCTTTTAATATAATTGTATAGTACTCTATTGCTGCTGTCTTCACTCCTTACACCCTGTCTGACTCAAGGTTCTTTATTTAGTTTTTCAAGTTAAAATAGAAAGCTCAATTAAGATAAACAATTGTTTTTCAGCATTTAAGAGCCTTTAGTTTAAGTATGTATGTAGTTATACACAGCCATAAAGAGGATACCAATACACATATATTGAAATTCATGGCAATTTTCAATCCTGAGGTGAAGATTTGATATGATTTTCCTTAGCAAAACCAATCAACAATCCTTTCTGTGTGAAAGCATGCATAGCGGAACCAGTTCCTCCACCCACTTCATTTTGATTGATCCATGCATTTAGTTTAAATTGTTTTAAACTATCAGTTTTTCAATCAGAATGGACTAAGGGGTGTGTCAGCAACTTTGTGATTTTTTTTGTACACTACTGACATCAATACATACTTAACATTTGGGCACAGTTGAGGGAAAGGGGGAGGGTTATGGATACAAGGGGAGAAATAAGAGAAGAATGCATGGGTGGACAGAAAGAAAAAGTGATAATAGAAGTTCAGTGAAAAACTGCTTTAATGTTGAAACATTTGATGTTCAAAGACAGTCAAGAAAGGAGGGGGGGGGAGAAAGCGAGAAAGAGAAGAAGTGAGGGAGGAGAAGAAGAAACCCATTTGCTAAAGCAGATGCGGATCGATGGCCGTGGAGCTGGGCAGACTCAGCGCATGCCGTCCCACATTACTGCCAGGATTGATCTGCCGGAGCATCTGTCTGACCCGGGGCCGCTTTGTAGCCGGGGGGAGGCATCCCAGTGAAGCATGGGGCGGAGGAGGGGGGGTAGCTGGCGCAAAACACAGAGATTAAAACTAAAAAATCAATACACACACAGAACCAAACTGACCTGTTGTTAAGATACAAGAAATTTATAAAGGTTCATACCTGAATGGGTTTTGACAGCTCAGGTCCCCTCTGGCATTTCAGCATGTGCACACACACACACACACACACACACACACATACACACACACACACACACACACACACAGTGTATGTGAGTACAGTATCTAGGGGAAGGCAGATCTTTAACCTTTGGTAATGCAGAGAGGAGCTGTAACCTGAACTGTCCGTTTATTCTTAATAATAATAATATTATTATTATTATTATTTTTATTTATTTTTTTTATTATTATTATTAGTAATAGCAATATTTGTCTGTTTATGTAGCACCTTTTACAAAGCCAAGAATGCTAAAATAATTACAGGACCAGAATGTCAGAATGCGAGCTGTGAGGCTCACATTCTGATGAACCTCTGTGGGAGCAGGGACGGGACAAGCAGGCAGGCATTGCGGTGCTCAGGGTTTATTCGAAAACAGATGCAGACAGGTTACAGGCAGGGAAGATGAGGCGATGGACACATGAGGAGAACACAAAGCACACAACCTATATACAGACAGTAATCAGGACCAAACATGGGGCAGGTGAAAACAAAGGACACGTGACATCAGGGGAACCTAATAAATGTGACACAGACGGAACCAAATCACACAGAACCAAAACAAACCCACGGTGGCCACTAACGGCCCTCAGCCGTGACAGTCAGTAAGACCACATTCACATTACCAGGCACAAATACAGTTTGTAGCTTTAATATGACCTTTTTTTCAGATACAAACATTGTGGTACATTGTGGTTAGTGTTAAGGACTAACTTGCAGTTTCCACCAGTAAATGCTGCAGAAATGTCTGGCTGATCAGAGCACAAAATCAAAGCATGTGCTGTCGGCTGATTCATGTGTTATAGCTGTTGATGTTCATGATTTCCATTCAAAATCACTGATATGCATGTGGGTCGTATCCACAGGTGTATCCTTGCCAGTTAAAAAAATACTGGAAATACTGAAGGCATAAATATTAGATCTGAAAAAATCTTATTACTGCACAAGGTTTACCAACTTGGCGTATTTCAGCTAAAAAACAACTAGCTCAGCATTCCTTAAAGGGGACATATTATACCTCTTTTTAAACAAGTTATAATGGGTCTATGGGTTACAAAACATGTTGATGAAGCAGAGGCGCTAACACAACACTTCATGTGTGACTTGTCTTTGCCTGTAGCCGAAGCGTTGCCGTCTTATGTGTGCTCGTAAAACAGCAGACAAAGATCTTCAACTAATCTAGTGGGTGGGGGCTCGACAGATGTGGGGTGGTTCTATGCAAATTTCCTCATCCTGAGGTTCGGATATAGATGTCGTCCAAACGGCTCATAGAAGCATATGATTCCTGACACCAAAATCTTTCAATTGACTCACAGAAAACAGGTGGATGTTGTTTTTGCGCTTGGACTGTTTATAAGAGCAGTAGAGAACCAAATGGAAATACAAAAGGAGGCAAAAAGTGAGTTTTGCATAATATCTCCCCTTTATGTAAAATGAAAAGGATAAAACAGATTCAAACCAACAAACAGTTTCATTTATTTAAGTGAATACACAGAAAGATGCAGTTTCAGATATAGACTGATTTTTGCAATGCTAATTACTGTCAACATATTTTCTAATTTTGAATAAATTCATTCATGATCAGTTGTTCACACATTGCGTTTTGACTTCGCTTGTCTTTTTTAACCCTTTACATTTGTATACATTTTTTATTTGAGACTTTTTAATGAAACTTTAAACATTGTATAAAGACAAAAATACTGTTTTCACATGTAACAGTCATTTACTTTCAGAATGTATTGATGTGCTCTCATCATTATTCCTTATGATGAATGTTTATCTTCACTGTCAGTAATATGCTTTCATTAGAAACTGACTATATTTGTTCAAAGGCTTAATGGGACTAAAGTTGAATTCTGTTCTGTCAACATTTGTATCTGAAGAAAAAATGCTGTAATAAAGACTTTTTAAAGACTTTTTAATAGTTTCTTCCATGTTTAGTTCATGTGTCTAACCACCTGACGCATGCATTCCTCAAGACCTCGGAAGGTATGTTGTGGTACCTGACACCAGAAGCAGATCCTCTAAGTTCTGTAAGTTGTGAGGTTCCGTCTCCATGGATCAGGCTATTTTTCCCAACACATCCCACACATGCTTGACCCGACTGAGATCCAGGGCATTTGGAGGTCAAGTAAACCCACTTTGTCATGTTGCTCAAATAAATGCAGGGACCAAGGTTTCCCAGCAGAACATTGCCCTGAGCATCACACACACTCGGTCAGCTTGCTTTCCTTTCATTAGGCATCCTGGTGCCATCTCTTCCCCAGGTAAGGGACACACATACACCTAGTCATGCACATTATGCAAAAGAAAATGTACATTATTAGACCAGGCCACATTCTTCCACGCGCCATGGTCCAGTCCTGATGCTCACATAGAAATTGTAGAAAAATTATTATTTGAAAATAGAATAAGACTATCATCTAAGTCAAGCAAAATGAAATGGATTGAATATTCTTTCAAAATCAGAAACAGAAGATAAGAGCTGAGATGACTTCACTTGCCAAGATCATTTTTTGCACCTGAACTCAACGACACCAAGAACGTTTAGTCTCACATACAGAAGCAGAGAAAGTTCTTCCTGTATTTCCTATTGAAAAGTTATTCTAATATTTAGACACACATTGGACTTTGTTCTAAACCCGTTTTGTGCAAATTAAATAGATGCTGGAGAGGTACATCATTTATCCTTATTAACTTCACAAATGAAAATCCAGTGGTGTGTAGGTGCACATGTCATTTTGGATAGCAAGAAGAAGAATTTACACCAAACAAACCCTTAATAACGCTAATTTATCTCGACATAAAACCCATTACTTCAAGTGTCACCACTCATCTCAGCAATCAAATGGGCAGAATTCCAACATTCAGGATTTATCTCCAGTAAACACACACAGGGGTTAATAATACTGAGCTGTTGTCTGGAGTCCTGTTTAGGCTTAATACATGCAAGAGATGCACCTTTTTTGTGGTGTAGGTGCTGTTTTAAAGAGAAGAGTTATTTAGAGAGCTTGTATTCTCTGCTGGAAATGACATCATCAGTTACTGAGGAAGTGAAACTCAGTGGACGCTCCCCGTCACCACAACAGGCAGCAACATCCCACACAGCACTCACACAGTCCCCCCAGAGAGGGAGCTAAGTCTTATGATTCCATGAATATTACATGATAAACCATGTTTACTGACCCACGAATAGGATCGCATTTGTTCAACATCAACAACAACAGCAACATGTAGCACCATGTACCACTGATGAAGTTCTCTCTGCTTCCTTTGTCCAAAAATGCTACCATATTTACACACACACACACACACACATACACACACACGCATGCACATTCAAACACAAATATACACATTCAAAATTCTAAGTATTGCTCTCTCTCTCTCTCTCTCTCTCTCTCTCAGGATGTGCACTGCTCTATTGCTCAGTCAGTCAGTCATTACTGGGACAGTATGGAGCTCAGTGCACTCTCTGTGATACTCTGTGAGTACATTTCTCTGTCTTTCAGTGTAAATGTTACTGTATGACATTCTAAGTGTGTAATGAGCAATCTGTCGATACTGACTTCCGCTTTGCTTTGTTATAAAGTGTTTAGAATAAAATGATTAGAATTAGTTACAGAAAGAGTGCATCCTGTTTTGCTGCTCCTGTTGTGCGTTCAGTTTTCCTCCACACATTAATCTTCTGCAGTTTAAGTTGCACTGCTGTTTGAACTTGAGGACAAGGTTTAAGAGCTGCTGAGCTGCTGATGCTCTGGTGTGTGTACGATGTGTTCTTTAACAGTTTGCAGTTTCCTCTGTACTCTAGTATTGCTGACCATTCCACAGGTGGCGAACAGAGCTTTTGTAAATGTGCTGAGAAATCCTGCAGTTTTAGGTAGAAAAAAAGGTTTAGTTCCCCTCTTCACTTATCATTTATAACTTATATATTTCACTTATAGTTTTCATTTTCCATTCCTCTTCAGGCCGCCCTAACTTTCAGCATCCTTCACTGTTTTCATTTTGGGTTTGTTTTTTGTTCCCTTTTTAAATGTGCTCTGTACTTTGTCATGAATATTACAGCAGTGATGACAGGTGTACTGACATGACAGGACGGGCCCTAGGTTAGTTGGTGTTGAGTGATTCATGTTTGAATGTGCGCCGGTGTCCCTCTTGATATCGTTCTTACCTGACCGGCCCAAATTCTGCACACTTCGCACTTTAACTGTATGAATGTGATATGATCAACCATGTTTACTGACCACCATGTTTACTGACCACCATGTTTACTGACCACCATGTTTACTGGCCACCATGTTTACTGACCACCATGTTTACTGGCCACCATGTTTACTGACCACCATGTTTACTGACACACCAATAGAATCTTATGTGGTCAGCACCGACATCACCAACATTTTTTAGCATCACACACAGAAGCACAGAATCGCCTTTGTCCAACATACTACCATATTTAGTCACACACACACACACACACAAACACACCCACACACACACACACACACACACTCACAGCTTCAGTATGGTACTGCTCGTGAAATGATCACTTTAAATGATTAAATGGTTTCAGTGCTGAGTGTTGTTTTTGAGAATATGTTATATCTAACACAGTGTATGACGCTCTGGTCTGTCCAGTGCGGTGGAAAATTAGTAAGCTGACAAAGATTCTTCACTCAGAACAAAGACTTGGCTCTCACTTTGAAAATAACTTTACATCACATCACCCCACATTTCAGGTTCTGTCACTCACTGACGCCCTTCTGTGTTCATTTTCTCTCTTTCTCATCCCCCCCCCCTTGCTCTTGCTCTCTCACTCTATTTCTCTCTATTTCTCTCTCTGGTTTTTCTCTCTGATTTGTTATCTGTTTCCTGCTTCTTGTCTCTAGGTCATGTCTCTCTCTGCCAGTAATTTTATAGAATAAACTTTGTCTTTTCATTTCAGACAGTCTGCCTTGGCCACACTGGCCAATACAAAACTCATGGATCTGTTTCCCCACAGAGAAAACGGATCTACTCAGCAGAAAAAGAGAGAATGATCAGGACGCTCTCTCTCTCTGTTTCTCCCTCGTTACATGACTCAGTCACTCCTTCCCCAAAGATCCCAAAGCTTTCGGTTATTTGCTCGCTCGCTCGCTCTCTCTCTCTCTCTAAAAGATTCTCTCTAAAAAATCATTTCTGGATGGTTATGTGCATCAGGGAGCCGCTATCAGTATTGCGGAACTTGTGGAAGAGGTGGGATGTCTGTATTTTAGCTTTTTCCCTGCATCTCTTCTGTTTATGTCCCTTTTTCCTTTTCCTCCTCACAGATGTTTGTTTA
>JBBPDB010000017.1:10362834-10382851 GCA_037974465.1 Brachypetersius altus | reverse complement strand
GTGTGTGTGTGTGTGTGTGTGTGTGTGTGTGTGTGTGTGTGTGTGTGTGGGAGAGAGAGAGAGAGAGAGAGAGAGAAGAAAAAGAAAAAGAAGGGAGCATGTTTAAGAATCTGTTACACTGCCATCAACTTCTAAGCAGTACTTCTGATTTTCTGCTCCATTTGTCATTACTCACATTCCAATTTGTCCATTCCAACCTTTATATATTCCTCCCAGAACGTTGTACATAAAGAACAGATTCAATCTTATTGAAGCAAATTGCTGTTTATCACACACTTTCTATCAAGACTGAGTTGTTTGTCCCTGACATTCATTTCGGTGATTAGGTAGTTTTACAGCAAGTGTGAGTTTGTTGACAGAGCTACAATGCAAGCTGGTTTCATTTCAAAACTGCAAGCTTCCATTTTAGCTACGCATGCCTTAAGATGGTGCACAATTATTGCTTACCAAGCTCTTTTTTCACAAAAATTATATTCCATTCTGTAAGGCTCAGGCAGAACTGCAAGCAGCCTTTCTCCTTATCACTTCCCTGCAATATGCTAGCTCCAACTGTGAAACAATATTAGTCTCCGTTTCTTTCCACAGCGAATTGTCCAGCTTGTAATATTCACAAAGGCCTACTTTTTCATGTAAATTAAAGACCATTGTCCAGTTTGTAATATTAACAAAAGCCTTTCGTATTGTATTTTCTTAATGTAAATTTAAGACTGACCAATGTTGTTTGAAAGGAATGTAGGCTAATGTTATCTTGGATGGAAATCACATTGTAGAGGAGCGATAAGGAAACCATCAGCACCGCTAAGCCTCAGCAAAAATGGGATGTAACTGAAAAGAGCCCCAGTAAGCAATTATGTTAAACAACTACCCGTTAATATGTATGCATGTTTTTCCTGTGGCATAATCATGATGGACAATGGCAAATGTTTTACAGGCTCAGCTCTACAGATAGCTAGAGAGAGAGCGAGAGAGAGAGAGGGCGAGAGAGAGAGAGAGAGAGAGACAGAGAGAGAGAGAGAGAGAAACAGAAGAGTGCTGAAGGAGTGAGCTAGAACAAAAAGTTTTCTGCCATTGTCTCATATTTCACAGTTTGTGTCATATAAGCTTGGAGAAAAGGTCAGTGAAAATAGAGAATGAATTCATTTATAGCCTGTCCTCTCCCTTCTGTTATCTGAGGACATTAATCTGTCCTTCTGCTAGAAACCAGAGTAACTAAGGAGTGTTAGAAACTTTAGTGTGAATAATGCCAACAAATGGGGTGCTGTCGACTGTGTCATGCCTCTTCTCACCTTGAAGAGTAACTCTGCACGCGTTACCACTAGGTATGCTTTTGGTTCATGTAGATAATGTGTGGTAGTGGCCTGACCAGAATATGAATTCTCTTTAAATTACTTTGAAAGATGAATGTGCACTGTGTTTCATTGCCATAGTAATAAGAATGTGATGTCATACCCTGCGGTCCTCACTAAAGCTAAAACCAAGGTGGCATATTAAAATATTACTACTAATAATAAAAAGAATCCAAATGCCCTTTAAGCTGGACTCTGTGCTCCAATACAGCCCCCCTGTCCCCAGAACAATGCGGTGTTAGCTGTTTGCAAAGCAGCCGCTCCCCTGCCACTAGAGTCTTATTCTTTTTTCTCTCCGCTCACATTTTTCTCCCCCTTCTAAAATGTCTTAGTGGCCATGCTAACCCTTAAAGGATGTGCCGATGACTCGGCCGAATCTCTTTCCTCCCCTTCTTTCTCTCCAATGCTGAAGTGTATTCTCCATCATCGAGCACAGGGTGGCTCCCATTACACACCTCCACTGTCTCCTGCATCCGAGGGAAAGGTCAGGCTCAGAGTCCTCCTCTCCTCCTAAATTGGCTGTTTTCGCTGCCGGCTTCACGGCTCTGGCTATGATTTGCGGCAGCCTCGGCTCGGTCCATTTCGACTAAAAGAACTGCTCTACGAATTAGGGGTCGCAGGAAAGATTTATGTTTTTTTCCCCTTTAGAGAGGCTAACACAACTTGCCGCATCAAAAAAATCTAGCATTTTTTTTTTTTTTTAGCAACTATCAGTTTTCAAATATACAGAAGATTGCAAAGAACAAAATATCTCCCATTTGTAAGATGAATGTCATGTAAAGCTGCTTTGTAAATACAGGCACTTTAAGAGACCCTGATGTGGCTTAAAATTGGATTGAATCGAGCCAAATTTAAGCTCACATTGAATCAAATCATCCCCACACGCATTTCATTACGGAGGAGGTGCCAGCTAAATTTCTCCCTAGGTTCATAAACAAAAAGCTGCCTGTGTGTTTTAGTGTGCCTGGAGACCGTCAGGGCTGGCTGTGTAGAGTGGTTTAGTATTAAGAGAAAATAGGCCTGTCTGAATATTGACCCTTCACCCACCCCCCTCCCCTACCCCCCGCTCCTATAGGGATCGACAGAGACTCAGTGGCGTCAGGCAGACTTGCCGCAGCTCCAGGGCTGGGCTGACAAAGGACTGCTGACACAGCCAAAGATGGTAAGGAGACTGCCACCCACTTACTGCCATTTTTACCACCCTCACTGCTGCTGCCCCGCTGCCTCCCGTACGCTGGGGCTTGATGAAGGCCAAGCGCACTGCGGCCCAGGGCTCGGAGGGTCAAGGGTGCTCTTGTGCTCATGGTTTATACAGCAGATGTCGACAGCTTTTGTGTAATATCATCCTTTTGTTTGCTCTTCTTCACAATGTGTTGTTTCAAGTAGTGCTAGATAGGCATGCTAGGTTTTGAGGCAGGATGTACAGATTCACATATTTTAAAACCGTACTGATGTCCTTAATTTCAACTTGTGCCTCATTTCTAGAGCCATTTTTTACCTTTGCCAGGTTTTGCTGACGTGGGGCACATAAATAAGATCACACTTCCACAGAGACTGGCACCGCCCTCAGGCCACTCTAATGACCAGAGAGCATTACCAGTGAAAACACATATTAGAATAGAACCTGACATTTCAGCATCACCACTAATAAGGCCATTATAGTGCACTGTTTAAATGGCAGGTAGCACAGACACTCACTAAAAAGCATCACAAACACACACACACACACAGACACACACACACACACACACACACCTCTGGATCTGCTTGACTCAGGGACATTAGACTGGTTGAACCTGTATTTTTATCCTCATCCTGACATTCTCTAAGGCACTTATGTAAGGCAGAGTGGCAGAGCCACTTCCTTCCCACTCTCCCATTCTCACACACACACACACGCACACACACGCACGCACACACACACACACACAGCCCGAGTGGAGCGGCGCAGCATTCAGAAACAGTCGGCAGATCTGCCATTGCGTTTGAGGAAATAAAGGAGTGTAATCTGGGGCTGCTGTTCGGCTGAATCAGAGGGAAGCTGATGTCTGTCCTCAGGCTGACACCAAGCCCTCTGTGATGGCTTAGCCTGCCTGTCTCTCTCTGCCTGCTTTCCTCTCTCACTCTGCATGTGCCAGACCCAGCCGGGCCTGTCTAGAGAGAGCCCAACTGCCTCTGAGAACACTATACAGAGGCTGTTTGTACTGTATGCACTGCTAGCACAGTTGGCTTACCCTATACAGTTCACATTCTACTACTGATCATTACTAGCTTACCCCATAAACAATGTATAAATTATGAATCGATATATTTGGATTAGCAGTACAGATGAATTAATATATAGGATTACAAATGAATAAATGCAGACATTTTAACAGGATCTACATGTCGAATGACTGTTTGTACCATAATACATAAAATAATATAGTTTTAAATGTTAAATAAACATATATTAATAATAATAAAAATGATAAAAATAAACATTTTTATATTTCCTGTCGATTCTGCAATTCATATTTTTGTTCATCCCTACTATTGTCCCTAGCCATGTTTACAGTAGGACTCGACCGATATATTGTTTGACCTATAGTATCAGCCAATAGTAATACCTTGCAGCTAGGGGTGAGCGATATGACAATATAAGATCATGAAGACAATCGATGTGCTGATGATCTGCCAAAGCAGAGAGATCGTAGCATCGTCTAAATAGACTACATTCCATCTATTGCGGTTCTAATTTTCCTCATCCAGTCTGCTTAATGCCTGCCTTTTAGAAACAGTGCTCAACCAACAATAGTTCGGTTGCACTGTTCAGTAACTTGCAAAATAGTAAAAAACTGTAAAAAATTATATATTTGCCATATCACCTACCCCAGCTTTAAAGGTATCTGTGTAAATCCCACATTTAAAATACAGCTAATTAACGGCTTTACTTCTAAAAATCATTAGCGATTGGGATTTTAGTTGTTTTATGGTTACATGCCAGGCTTTACAAACTGGTACTCCTACAGCCACCCCTATCTCATGTCGATGGCATTACAGGCTGAATGCCCTGCTGCTCATGCTAACGATCTGTATTATTTAAGGCTTTGTGAGTTTCTTCTGTTTAAGAAATGTGACAGTTGAGAGGTAACATAAATAACAGACAATTTACAACTGTCCTGCAATTGTCCTGCAATAATATCAGTCTACAATTTTTGTCAGTTTGGAATCTAACTGGGTGATATAAAGAGATTATTTAGAATTTTTGAGTTATTAGAATATATTAGTCACTACCAGACCCTAGTACAAAAATAATGAACTTAAAGTCAGCACCTTGTCAGCCTTCATTAGAGTAAATATGAAGCTGATCCTAGAGCAGCAGCACAGGGTCACTTTCAGCAGCAGATGATCCTATAGAAGAAACATTGCCCTCCTCAGCACCCGGGGGCACAGAGGGAGAAGGAGAATATTTAAAGGTCTGGTAGACAATAGGGGCATTTCTGGAGTGGGTAGTGAAGGAGAGTGGGTGGGAGGAGAAGAGTTTAATTGGCAATTGTGACATGAGCAGCCAGGTCTGTTATGAGTTGTTTTTTTTGTTTTTTTTTAATATTTAAAGCTTGCGTTCTGTCGGTTTGAAAGTATTTTTTCTGACAGAATGGTACACAGCAGGAGAGGTAAACAGATTTAATAATGCCCACCCAAACACATACAAACTCTCACACACACACACACACACACTATGCACACAGTAATTCAGTCATACTGCAATAGTGACTACCCCTTTGTGTGTCTCTGTCTCACTATGCCGTGCATACTGTCAAAAGCGTAATTTACATGTGCACCCGCAGAGTTTTGCAGATGAGCATCCTCCGGGCTGCAGGCATCATTTTGTCATATTGAAAATTGTGAGTGTGTGTGCAGAGACAGAAAAGTGGAGACAAAAGAAAAAAAATCAATTTAAATGCGAGTCTCAAAGGAGAGACTGTAAAGTCTACCACACATCCTGCCTTTCTGCTTGTGCAATTAGTTTTCGGCAGAGGATCTTTAGTTATAGCAGAGGGATACATGGGTCATTCCATGAGATCTGTGCCGATGGATATGCTAATTTGATTATCAAAAAGTCACATTTTATTGTCCTATTTTATCATATATTTAATTACATAACATAAAACAGATTTTCAAACATCCTTAAGCATTTATGTTTTTTTGTGCTAAATAACACTGGGAAGTCCAACACATCATACTAAAGCTGTGATGAAGGGGAATATGACACTGTAGAATATTACATGCAAACCTGGCTGCCATGCTGCCTTATATGAAGGTTAGACATTCTTGATATCAGCTTTTAAACAGAAAATGTCACGACTTTTGCTTAACATTATTAAAAGCCGTTGTAAGCATTTGAACAGGGTGAAAACTGACTGAAACAAATAAAAATGATGCATTTACTTAAAACTAATGCTTTTCAAATTCAGTCCATATATTTGGTGTTTATATTAAATCTGTTATTTGTACAGATATAATGCTGAGCATGGCAAAAGTTGTTTTAGTAACTTTTATTTAGTCATTGTAGACAATCTGTCAATATGGATATATATCTGTATTCTTAATTACATTATGAATAAAAACATTCTATTATTTAACCTTGGCAAATCACTAACACATTGAATTAGATTGTTCTGGACTTTGATGGCACTCATTTTCATGGAGTGACTCATATCCAGTTTTAGAATTTGTCATTTTAAATGTGATTATGGTTACACCTTTACAGTTCAAATTCACCTTTAGTTTATTCTGTTATCAGACATGATCGATATGCACACTTAGTCCACGTGTGAGACTGAAAGGAACACTTTTCTGGATGTTAACTTTGTTAACCTTTCTAAATATGCTGACTTTGATAAGAAAGGACTGAGCCTCAGAGTACAGACAGAATATTTTTGAACAGCTAAAAATATCAGCGTCTGTATTTTGGCTTAGATCTCAGCTTTCCCCTCTCCGCTCTATTATTTGCCACTCTTGAATCCATCGGCAGGAAACATTAGGGTGTTTTTTTTTCCCTCTTCGCTCTACATCGCAATATGAATTACACCACAGCTAGTCAGAGAGGCAGAGCTGAATATAAAACATGGTTGGGTAACAGCTTTGCTAGCAACTAGTCACAATCAGGTCAAGTTCACCCCTATTTGATTCATGTTTGTTTCTTTCGAGGGGTATCTTTTTTATTTATTTATTTATTAAATCCAGTAAAATGTTTTGACAGTGATGGCTGCCCCTGCAAATCCCTGTGGCCAGTTCCTAAAAACCCGTCACTTTGAAACACCCAGCACACGATGAGAAAGTCATCAAGGTTCTGTGTTCATACAGTGTGTAATGCTGTCGTCCAGGGTCAGGATCTTTAGCATGAAAAGGAGCAAAAGCTAAAGTGAAGCCTTCAAAGTTTCCCAACGCGTCATATTCTTGTTGTTTCTTCCCCTGAGTACATCTGACAGGAGAGCAGCTTTTAAAGGAAGCAACCCTGAGGACAGCCTCAAAACACACACACACACACACACACACACACACACACACAAACCTCAAGCAACAAGATGTTGACACTGCTGTAGCCACCTACCCCTATCAAACAGTCAATGATTAAATTAAACACACGCAGATACATTCATACTCACATTCGTTATGCCAATATGTGTGTGCGTTTAGTGGCAGTGCAAAAATATCTTAAAATAAAGTGTTTGGAGGCTGGTAAGCAAAGCTGTAACTCCCTCAGGGCAGACACGACACGCATCCAAACACCTGCTCTTAAAGCGCACCACTAAACGTCCAACAAACAGGTCAATCTGACAGCAGATCAGTCTCAGGGGCTCACTGTCACAACGAGACAAGCTTCAAAACACAAGGCCAAACTCACAAAAATATCACTCATAAAAGATAAACACAAAGAATATTTTGTTTTCCAACCAGGGCTTCTCTGTGTAAACTGTTAAAAGTCCCATATAATGAAATATTAATAACACGGCTACCAAAAATGTTATCGTAAAACGATATAAAATGTGAACAAAAACAGAATGTGATTTACAAATAATGCAAACCCATATTTATTTGAAAACCACAGAGATTTTTGGAAAATCAAATTTGCACTCATTTGATGCCAGAAACAAGTTTCCGAAAAGTTGAGACAGAGGCATGTTTACCACTGTATTGCATCACGTCTTCTTTTAACAACGTTTGGGAACTGAGGACTTCACAAAAGTTGGAGCTTTGGAAGTAAAATCGGCCTCCTTTGTCATATTTTTCATTTCATGATGGGCCAAATGTTCTCAGTGGGTGACAAGTCTGGACGGCAGGAAGGCCTTTTTATCACCTTTTATTACCTTTTTATCTTCTGCTACAGAGCTGTGTTGTAGTACATGCAGAATGGTTTGTCATTGTCTTGCTGAAATATGTACGCATATGTTGCTCCAAAAGCTGCATATATTGTTCAGCAATAATGGTGCCTTCCCTGATGTGCAAGCTATCCATCCCTTGTGCACAAATGCACCCCCCATGGCTGCTAGTTTGAGAACTAGAGAAGGCATCAGTGTTACTATGTCATGCTTATAAATGATTTCTTCTTTGCAGACAGTGGTTTTCCACAGAACAGTGTCTGTGTTTTAAAGGGACAAGACCAATCCTGGCTGGCCATGACCTTTGGGCTTTCAAGCGGCACGGCATTAAAACCAGAGTTTGTCCATATTCTCTGAATCTTTAAATGATATTTTGTACAGTTCCTGATAAAGTCCCCTAATTCTTTGCAATGTTGAGGAATATTATTTTTCCTATTTACTAGGCACTGGGCTCTCTTTGTCTTTACTTCTGAGAGACTCTGTTTGTCTGTCTGGGATGCTCTAACTTCTCAGTTAATCTATATGGTTGTCAGATGTTCCCCCGGGTGTTTGGTCTTTTTTTGACTCTCGTCCAAAATTTTAAAAAGATATTGCTGATACAGTTTCTAATTGTGCATATCTTTTTCATAAAAACATTTCTTAGTTTCAGTATTTGATATGTAAAATTTTTATTCCATATTTAAACATGGGTTCTTTCATTTGCAAAACATAGCATTCTGTTTTCATTTTTAAAGCTTCATTTACTTTGTTTTATTTTAATTTACACAGTGTATGTTCAAACGTTTGAGTTAACTTTCCTTAGTTTTAAAACATAACCAAGTCCACATATTAAAACTAAGCTGAAAGGCACTTGCCAAAAAGAATGTTGAATGCAAAGAAAATAGAATATGGGCCCTTTAACTATACTTTAAATGTGGGATTTGCCTGTGAAAAGCTGATGTAGAACAAGTGAACTCTGAGCCACTCTGCTGTATTTTATTAAGTGACAATTATTTGATAACTGAAATTATACAGATCTAATAAAACATTTTAATTGACAAAAGATATGATGGTAAATATATTTATTTGACTGTTATATGCTGTAACTAGGTGTTTATACTAAACCTGGTCCTAGATAATCTACAGTGACACTGTGATTTATAAAAAAATTTAAAAAAATAGATTGTCTTTAAAAACTGTCTAGCAATGATGTTACAGACCTCAAGACGAACAATGATCTTATTTCTAAAATTCAGAAGATGTTATTGTATAATAAACTTTTTATTGTATAATTATTTGCTATAAGAGAGAGGCCATCTTCTTCAATTTTCTTTTCCCTAATCCTCATCTTCACAGATAATCAGCAACATGGAGCCTCAGGTGACAAATGGGCCGAATCCGGCCACAGCCAACGGTCCCTCGAGCAACAGCCGCAGCTGCCCCTCACCCATGCAGACCAGCGGCTCAAATGACGACAGCAAGACCAACCTCATTGTCAACTACTTGCCCCAGAACATGACCCAGGAGGAGTTCCGCAGCCTCTTTGGCAGCATTGGAGAGATCGAGTCCTGCAAACTGGTTCGCGACAAGATCACAGGTACGGAGAATGTGTTCATAAGATTAGGGAAGCACAGGACATTTGGTAAAACTAGTGTCCAGGAAAATGAAAGAGGGTAGGGGTGAAATCAAACTTGTATTGAAAATAAAAATAACTACAGAGGGTGTAACAATTCATATTGTTTGTAATTTGTACAGTGATATTTCAATTAACTACATTTTTCTATTAAACAAAAATAAAGTGTATAAAATATACCCCATCTTTACTATATGTCTATCAGTTTATAAGAGCAATCAGCATTTAAAAGTACATTTGGCTCTGTCACAATTTAATGCAGTAGCCACAAGCTGATATCCTAATCCTGAACTAACTCTATGGCCACAAGTTTACAAACTTGACACATGCAAAGACACAATACAGTAGCAAGCAGTATAATGTTATACAATACAAAACACTATGTTGTTGTATCTCTAATAATGATGTACTGTGAAAAGACATTCCGGGGAATGACAAGTGCCCTTTAAGAGGACTTTCTGTCAGTCTTGCAACAGTAATAACTAAAGGCCTCAAAATGGATGGGTCACATTGGCAATAATCCCATTCAGCTTGTTGAAGAAAAAGTAATTGCTATCAATCGTAATATTAAGCTTAAAATGCTACATCTTCCATCCACAATTGAGGAAAGTCTTTTTTTAAATTTAAAATTATTAATTTTTTGTTTCATTTAATTACTCTATATTTATGTATTTAAAAAAAAAAGTCTGGTACAAGTTGGATAATTAAGATTTTTCTTTTTGGGCAGAGTATAGATAGATCAGGGGCATGAGGAACAAATTTTCCCTTACTGCTATTTCACAGGTGAATCAAATACCAAATGCTATGAATAGAGGTAAAAGAGTGGCAAAACCTGCTCAAATAGTAACCCCCTACATACGGCACTCACATCCACAGCTCATTTGCACTACCCTGCTGAAATAAAACCAATCAAATCCCACACAAAGTTCTCAGGTGGGTGTGAAAACTGAGTGATAAGAAGAAGGCCTCATGATGCTCACACAGCACAGTAGGCTAAGAAGAACCTGAAGAGAGGGGATCTGGAGACCAGGTTCTGGGGCATAGTGATACAGTCAGGTATGTTTTAATATAGTCCAGAAACACTGGTCCTTGATCTCGGGGCTTCCTCGTGCTCATTATGGAGTAGAGAAGTTTGAGCACTGAAAGAGAGAGAGCAAGTGAGCGAGAGAAAGGACACATAGAGGTGTTTAAGCAGCACTCCCTTGCTAATCACAGCCCTAATCCCACACTAGTGGCTATGTGGGTGGCACACAGATGGATGGGGAGGCTGCTAGCAGATAATGCCAGATAATGGCTTCCATTTTATATCCTACTTAGTGACACTTTGCTCTGGATAATCTCATTAGAGCAGGACCAGGCCTAAAGCCGTTGGTTTTTAAACAAAGAGAGGAGTGGTATTGGGGATTGGGAGGGGGGTGGGGTGATGGTCGCAAAGTCCAATGAGAAAGGGCAGCGCAAAAGAGCCAGTCGCTGCCCTGGCCCTTGACCACAGGTCGTGGGGTGTCAATATTATTGCCAAGCAGTCAGATGGCCGAGCAAGGACATCATCAGTAGGTCCTGCCATGCTGAGGCAATGGCTGTAGATGGCATTACATTTGATCTCCATATGGTATAAAGATTTCAATATCAAATTTGATTAATTGTTTTTTTATTTTGTTAACGTGTCTCTAATGACAGTTGTGACCCGGACAAGTAGTGGTAGTAAATATCATCATGCAAACTGCATCAGGCATACATATTACATTATCAGACACTTGTCTCAATCCAGCAGGAGTTTTAAAGTAACCTCTTTTTCTCCTTTGGGTTTTAACACAGTATAACTTGGAGTATAACTTAGCTTTTGGAAAGTACAGTTTAAATTTAGTTTTCAAAAGAGTCACAATGACTAATCTTAAATATGCAAAAATCTACCAGTAAAATTGTCAAGTTTTATTGATTACTTATATTGTAGGGTGTTTTCTTGATTTCAGTTAGTGTACAAAGGAGGAGCCTGGTCATATAGTAGATGATATAAAGGGCATTAATATTAAATTAATGAGCTTCTTAGTGTGCAGTTTGACACAGCTACTCAAATCAGGGGATCGTTTATATCTCCACCAGGTTCTCCAAAATGGCTCAGGAGAGCACAGGGCATTACAAATACTGTTCTCCTCCTGCCCCCTTCCATTCTATATATCGGTGGCTCCACTCCCGTGGGTGCAATTTCCCAGCTCAGAATTTTAGACTAACTAAGTGCTCCCTGTTCTTTGAGAAACAGAGAGGAGAGCCAGGAGGCTGTGTGTTCAGACTGTGCCCATCATTAGCTGCAGTCTCGGGTTTAGTGGAGAGAGAGAGGGGAGCAATATAAGAGCACGAATGGTGTCTGAGGCTCGATGTCATAATATTTGACCAGATCAATCTTCCTGAGCACAGTGCCGGGCTTTCATCTACAGGCTACGGATGTCGGCATGAAGTCACTCTGCTATGTTTTTCAAAGCGCGCCGACATGCGCGAGAAAGCCTTTTACAAAGCAGTTCAAAAGCAGCAGCAACGACTCCCTCGACAAGGTGAGAACAGGCAGGCTTTTGCTCCCTAACAGACAGGCCTCTTCTTCCCCTTTCTTCCTCTTTTCCCTCAGTCCTGTCAGCTTTGATGAGATGCCAGACGGATGAGTTAGCGTTAGCCGCGGCTAGCGCTCCCACTCCCTGACAGGCCTGGCTGACTGCTGCCCACTGAAGTGCCACCGCAGATTGTTTACCCTTCTCCTGTGGCACACACACACACACACACACACACGCATCTTCTCTCGCCTCCCTGCCGCACATGCAATACACCAGAGACCTGAGGCTTAATCTTTTATTTAATGCAGACATACACGCACAGGGGCCACACACACACATACACACACACATACACCCACACATACACCCATGTTATGTCAACTGGCAAAAGTGTATTCCTTAATTTTTTATATCTGTTTAGCAAAAAAAAGCAAAAAATCAGAGAAGTGTTTTGTAAGTCGCACGGCTTAGCGCTTAGGGTCAATATTTATCCTCGTCTGTGTAAATTCCGTCAGCGGAAACGATTTCGCCGCAGCTTCAAAGGTGGGGGTGCATTTTAAAAGTCATTACAGTGAGGATTTGTTTGAGGCGACGACCAGAACAGATGGCTGTGCTGCTAACTTAGTGCAAAGTCTTTGTTTTTAAAGGCCTGAATCAAGCTGAAAATCCCCCCCAGTCAAAGCGCACACATCCTCTGCCAATGCTGCCGCCTCAGCTCCTCTCCACTCACTGCTAATAAAAGGGCTAAACGCACAGGCCGTGGGAGAGAGCCTAGTGATGTTCTTAAGGGCCAGGCAGCATCTTGAATGAAAACTTTTAATGGAATACATTAAAAAAAGACTACTCGCTCCTAGCTATCAGCACTGAGACTATGGAACAACTGATTGGGAACTAGTCCATAGAAAGGAGGGGGAGAGGGACTGGATACTTGTTAGTTTTTCTTCGGCGCCATGGACCATTTTCTTCACCATCCTAACTGCATCTGAATGCAACAAAGGAATGTGCTTGTGTTTATAACGACAAGGCAGAAAAGGGAAAACACACTCACGCAGGGCCACGAATTGATTGCATCTGTGATTTTCCATCTGAGCGAGAGAGGAGAAAAAAAAGAGTCATCTGTTCATGTTCTGTGAGCGGTAAACAATTACTGCACGATTAAAAATGAAGAACTGCTTCTTTCTCTACCTCTTTCACACATACTCACACACACATTCACAGGCCAACGTGCTTTCCGGTTCCTTGGAAAAGAAAATCGAATGGCACACACATACACAGACACACCCGTGTCCCCAGGCTTTTCTGATGCCTTCCACTTCCCTTGCTTATTTTTTCTTTTCCACCCAACCTTCAGTCACCATTGGCTGGTGTTTAGTGGCTTGGCACATGAAGTGTTCAGACTGTGTTTAACACTTATGTAGTTCACATCAGAGAGCCTGCTGTATTGTGTGGCCACTTGTTCAGGTAAATAACTACTCACACACCATCTGTCGGGCTACTGACCTGAGCCCAGTTATTCCATGCTGAATGCAGAGGCTGAAATACAGACAGAACTTGACTACAAACATTAGGTTCATCATTTGTCATACTTTAAAAACATTCTTAGGCTCTTTTCACCACTGTTTCCCCAGTCTACATTTATTGTTGTAATTTTACTATGCCTTGTATATTACATGTAGTAATTAATTATATAGTTGCATACAATTTACTTTTACACTTGAGTGTAGAGACACACCGATTCTGATTTTTTAGCCAACAGCTGATTTTTTTTTTGTTGTAATTTTAGCTTAAAGGTCACACTGTATGGACACACCCCGTAAACACACGAATAAAACAAGCACATTTACAATGAAGGCAACCAGTTATTTCCTCTTCAATGGGCCAAACTAAACATTGTCAATGAAAATGAAGTGCTACATGGAAGACACAACAGGCTGGTCAGCACATTGAGCCTATGTTTAATTATGCTTTTACAACATTTATAACATCTCTGTGACATTTTATATGTAGCAGCAACATTTAAATGTAGCAGGAATGCCATTATTTACATAATACAAATGGCCAAAATAAAAATTTTAATTTGATCTTTTGGGCTTTTAAAGCAAAACATGTGCCAGTTTTTATCTTATATCCCTATTTAACAGATCTTACATTTTGCTTCAATGCACTCATGCCTACAAATGTAAAAAATTTAAATTGCAAAGAGCAAAGTTGCACATACAACTTTTTCCTTGAATTCAAATCGCAATAGTCTCCTCTTCTTTCACTAAATGCAAATTTGTTATCAGTTAATCTACATCTTTCGTCATGTGTTTCAATAAATAAAACTAAAATTACAGTTTGTTTAGCATTAATGACAATAGTGAATTCTGGGGCTTTTTTATGAATTTCTGATAATTAGTTTGTCTATTTTTAATCTTGCTGATCTGATCGTACCGGTCATTATTCGGACTATATTGTAGTATGAGAAAAAGCTGTGTATTTTGAGGCGGAAATGGATGATAAAACTTCCTCACAGGAGGTAAAGATAGTTCGATTGAAAGAAGATAGAGCCTCAGACACCATCCTCCCTTCTCTTACTTTAATTATTCCATAACATTGGCAATGCAGAGTTTAATGCATCACTGGGTGATCTGGTTATCCAAATGTATTACTAGCTAGACCACCAGCTGATCTTGGACCAGTGGTTCTCATAATGTTTGCAGCAAATCCACCACACTCCTGATTTGAGTACAGAGTACATAGCACTGTCCCAGAGCTAGATGGGTGCAAAGCATCGGCAGCTGATTTGAGACCAGCATGGTACTCCACCTGACTCAACTGCTGTGCTGAAGCTCGTGCAATTACGCAGACAATACGGAGTGAAACGGAGGGGGTAAAAGCAGATGTAGTGTCATGAAAAATTCATAGAGCTTGATGTTTGCTAAAGCACAGTCAGGCTTGAAACACCTTGGTGAGTGGCGCATAGCTCCGAAACGTGTGAAAACCTTCCGTGTCAAACATGCAGAATGTTTGTCTGATGTTGGAGAAATAAAACATGAAAACATCCTCCTCATTGTTGCTCAGTTGCATCTTGCAAGTGCTTTAATCAGTACGAGACAAAATTAGCACGAAGAAACTATGGGAAGAGTTACTAAGGATAGATGTTACACATAGACAGGTGAGACAGAAGAATATGTCGAGTGGCGCACAAAAAGTGGAGATCATGAATATTCGAATGTATGCTGGCGAGACAATTAATGTGATGCCTTGATGAATTCCAATTTCAGCGTAGTGAGAGTGTGGGGGAATGGGTAATTGTTATTCAAACTAAAAGCATCTGAAGCCAATTTACATTGTCTGACAATGAACTTTTCTTCACCGTCTCATTTCCTCCGACAAACACCACAAAGAGAATAAATCAACATTCCATACCTGACATTTGGCTGGGGAAATGAGTGATTTTCCCTGTGCACTACGGAATAACCAAAACCAGCATACAATTTATCTTTTTAACTGAGCACACCACATCATCCAAGCAATACAAATGACTGCTGAATGCAGTGCCAGGTTAGATAATGTATGTTACTGCATATGCCCAGTAATTGTATTATTACCAATTTACACTTTTACAATAAGAATATCCACATAAAGAATGTATAAAAGTTTAAAATGGTCATAATAACAGTAAATAATTATGTTATAAGCACATAGTAAGCCTGTATTCATCTATTTTACTGGATTGTACTTTATCAGAAATTCTGTTCATCACATTGAAAAGATTGTGGGACTCTATAGGTGATATTAGAATGCTTAGACAAATAGGCAATATGAAAACCCTGCTATACAAATGTCATCAAATACCAACGATTTCTCTGTACTCTGTACAGTGTATATGACTAGATTATAACCACTAACAAATCACTCATAAACCATTTGTAAGAATATCAGCACAAAGCAGCTGGTGCATCAAAAATATAAACACAGTGTCTGCCACTCACAGCTGATGTAGAGGTGCTTCACTGATTTAGTATACACATCTTTTTCCGTCAGGAAAGGATTTTATTCTTTATAGTTCTTTTTGGTAGGCTTGATCCTTGTAATAAACTTTGCTGTGTGTCACGGGGGAAGCGTTTGAGCTTCGCCCCGGAGCTACCTGGAAGCGAGCACGAACAGGCAGGACACCAGGAATCCATTTCGGAGTGTAAATTTATTCCAGAATACAAAGAGGCACGTGGGCCAGAAACAAAACCAAAAACCAGAGTGCTCTAACGTCACATAAGACACATCAGGAGCTCTAAAGTGATGGACAGACAGGGGAACACTGACAGACACAGACCTTAAATACACAGACACATCAGACTCATTACAGACAGCTGGAACTAAAGACATGACTAACAGAAAACAGCTGACTGCCAGGGAACACGTGATACCAAGAACAAAACAGACAGAACTTCAAAATAAGAGACTCAGGACAAGACCAGACACACAGAAAACCTAGAACACTGACAACCACACAGGGGAAACATGAACAAAACAGAACAAAACCAGAAAACCAACTCAAAAGCAGTGGCCTGCCACTGGCCGGACCATGACACTGTGGGTGTTATTTGTTATAATGTCAGCAGTGGATTCGTTGCCAGGCTACAGACAAGTAAGGTGCAATGATACCCAAAGAGTGCCATTATTAGTATGTTGGTACTCATAGAATGCCTCTCGCCCAATCACATTGGAAGATCAGAGCTAAGTGTGATAGCATAATTCTGAGGACCTAGTCACAAGAAAAAAATGTGTCAATCGTGGAACATTTTTACAAAAAATTTAGTATTTAGTCACTCAAAGGTGTAGCTCTGAACAACTTTGGATTGTGAATTCCATGAATGGGATTTAATACAATATATAGAGATCATGAATTTAATATTATTAAATGGTCATACATTCTATGGTCAAGTCATATATATTGTATTTTTGTGCTATGTTTGCATGGTATTAGTTTACTGGAACTACAGTTTGCAATTGGTTTTATGAATTGAATCTCATGCTACTGCATGTTTCCTCATGCCTCTGATCTAACGCTACATGCTCTAAAACCCATGCTATATTCAGGCCACAAAGGAGCATCGGATGGCTTAGCATAAACCACAGGCTCCACATCAGAGCTCCACGTGGGCTTCCAGGAAGCCCTTGGGGCGCCTGCCAGCAACACCGTCTCATGTGCGGGGGTCTGACGTTGCTTCATTGGGGTGTCCCAGATTCACAGGGGCTGCTCAGCACACACATCCTTCCAAACAGCCCACACAATTTGGGCTCTGCGCCAAGCCACCGTAGGCTCTGGCTCAGTGGGGAGAGGGAGAACCGGGGGCGGGAGGCTCCTCCGTCCTCCAGCTGCTCTGCTAGCCTGCCAGACAGAAATGCTGACAGCTTCACATCAGCTTTCCGCATGCTGTACATTGAGAATTCTGTATATTGAGATGTGTGTAAGATACATGACCAATAACTGCTAGAGGTTGATAAAATCGAAGTCTGAAGTCCAAAGCGTGTCAGCAGATAAACTATATTACCAAAGGTATTCACTCACCCATCGCAATAATTACATTCAGGTGTTCCAATCACTTCCATGGCCACAGGTGTATAACTTCAACCACCTAGGCATGGAGACAAACATTTGTGAATGAATGGGTCGCTCTCAAGAGCTCAGTGAATTCCAATAGTGAAGTCCAATAGTGAAATTTCCTCACTAATAAATATTCCACAGTCAACTGTCAGTGGTATTATAACAAAGTGGAAGTGATTGAGAATGACAGCAACTCAGCCACATGTGGCCACAGTTTATGTGGTAGGCCACATAAACTGATGGAGCGTGGTCAGCGGATGCTGAAGAACAGTGTAGAGTGGGTTTCCATGGCCGAGCAGCTGCATCCAAGCCATACATTACCAAGTGCAATGCAAAGCGTCGGTGTAAATCACGCCACATCTGGCAATCTGATGGACAAATCTGGGTTTGGCGGTTGCCAGGAGGACGGTACTTGTCTGACTGCATTGTGCCAAGTGTAAAGTTTGGTGAAGGGGGGATTATGGTGTGGGGTTGTTTTTCAGTAGCTAGGCTTGGGCCCTTAGTTCCAGTGAAAGGAACTCTGAATGCTTCGGCATACCAAGAGATTTTGGACAATTTCATGCTCCCAACTTTGTGGAAACAGTTTGGGAATGGGCCTTTCCTGTTCCAACAAGACTGTGCACCAGTGCACAAAGCAAGGTCCGTAAAGGCAAGGATGAGCGAGTTTCGTGTGGAAGAACTTGACTGTCCTAACCTCAACCCGACAGAACACCTTTGGGATGAATTAGAGTGGAGTGGGTGAGCCAGGCCTTCTCGTCCAACATCAGTGTCTGACCTCACAAATGTGCTTCTGGCAAAATGAAGCTGTTATAGCGGCAAAGGGTGGGCCGACGTTATATTAAACCCTACAGATTAAGATTGGGAAGTCACTTAAGCTCATATGTGTGTAAAGGCAATATAATGTATTACAAGCCACAATAAAGATCCTGAATACTCTTTCACAATTAACTAAATGTGGTGGTGAGGGAGCACATGCTGACCTTCATCCTCCCAGATTGGTAATATCATGTGATGGACAGAGACACTGGGCTAAACTGAGCTAAATATATGCCTATTTGTTTATTTGTATGTATTTGTTTTTGTATGTATGTATTTTTCAGAGCAATGCCATAGAAGAAAAACTTTTGGTTCACTAAAAAACCTTTTAAAGAAGTATTTTTGTAAATAAGACGATTTTTAAAATTCTAGACAGTTATTCATATGTTATCTTGTGTTAATTATGGTAAAGCACAAGGACTATTCATAGCTTTTCAGCAGCTCTGCTTGTCAGTATAACATTGCAAAAGCATCGCTATGTATGAAGTGTTTCAGCTTGTGTAAGACCCTGCATTTGTGTTAAATGGGCACCCAGAATAATTTATATGTTGGCACATATGGGTTTATTAGTCAATAAGCCAGCTGTGTAGTGACATCCAGGTAAGCCAATGGTTTAAAGAGAGGCACACAAAGGAATATGACTCTTTAATGAAAATCCAATCAGAATATAGTGAGCAGCTTTTAGCTTTTGTCTGAGAGAGCACTTAGCCAGCCTTGAGTGAATTATGCAGCTTACGTACCACGAATGGGCTGAATTAAAGACATTAGAGCTAATGATAAACAACATTTAGAATGCAGACTTATATCATAACACACCGCATTATCTAATTACATTCCACTCAAGCCCTGGTCTCCTTTGATGGAAGATTACTGAGCAAATTAGAAAAGTCGTCAAGTCATACTTTACTGTCAAATTGAGTGATATGAGTTGTGATTAGGCATAAATTCATTTGTTGTATTTTTGTGTTTGCTGTACTTCTGTTGCTAGAACAGGAAGATTTGAAAAAAAACATTTTTTCCAACTGGGAGCAGTACTTTCCCTAGATGCTGTTGCAGCAAGGGCAAAATGTCAGGCTGAGAACAGCGGTGATACATTTGTTTTGACAAATTGAAGAGGTTTTTTTTTCCCCTTATCCTTTTTTGCCTTCCACATCCTAAATCTGACTAAATTTAAGACTGACCAAACACATTTCCTTGTTTTGTAGCCAGGCAGCGTCATGCTATCAAGGTGAGTTAGCATCAGATGCTCAGAGAACTGTCATGTTTTCTGTGCAGAGTTGTTCTCTCCACTCTTTATGCCTGCACGAATGCGAGCTTCAGCTTCAGCGCTGCCACCTGACGCGAACACAGGCCTAGCGAAATTGTAGCCATAACATGGCTGCCAGAGAGTTGAGGAAGAAGCAGACTGCTGCAGGCAGTGCACTGTTTAGCTCAATTTTCATCTCATTCTCAATCAATGGAAGCACTGGACCCTTAAATGATGTTTCAACAATTCAAATCATTCAAAGACTGAGGTTGAAATTATTAACATTTTCAGTCTAGTGTGAACATTTTGAGAATGGACTGCCATGCTGCTAGGAATGCGCATATATTTTTTAAACCTGACATTCGGCACATCTGTCAGTAGATACTCATCGCAGTGAGTAGAACAGAGAATGTTTAATTCTAATTATATATATATTGGAATGTATAATTCCAAAATGTGGGAATTGTTTATATATATATATATATATATATATATGTATGTA
>JBBPDB010000017.1:10325727-10343397 GCA_037974465.1 Brachypetersius altus | reverse complement strand
TGTTTTTTTTTTTTTTTTTTTTTTTTTTTTCATATCAAAAATTGTATGTGAATAATGTATACATACAAATTATATGTATAATTTATAATAACTAAAATATTGTTATTCCACAACCAGTGCAGCTGAATCCTGATGCGCTGTAGGATTATGAAAGTGATATTAGAGTGGTAGTGTGTATCTTTATTTCTCCAGAGTAAAAGTGTAAATGCCCTTTCTATATGGACCGGTTGAGCAAACAGTACAGAGCAGAATTTCACTGTAACTCAATTTCTGTAAGCATAAAGAGGCAGCATTAGATCGCGCCGCTGCTGAACCACTTTAAGCTATAACATTAACGAGAGTGAAGTGTGATGTGTGCACAGCTTTGATCAATAGTTAAATATTCAGAGCAGCTCTTGAGCCTTGTGCAGTGCAGTCAATATGTGTCTCTCATCAATGAGAGCAAATACAATTGATCCAGAGTGCTGCCTCTTACAAGCTGCTGTTCTTTAGAGAAAATCAGTCGCCTTGACACTGCTCCAATCTTTAAATGCATTCCACGTTTTGCATTTTAATTAACAATTCTTATGTTATTCTGTATGTACATGCAGTAGGAATGTTCTAACCTTAACCTCTGTAACCAAAGAGAAATAGTTTTGAAACTAAAATGAAAAAATAAAACAGGTTTTGTAAAACCTTCTTGTTTTGTTGGGTCCTACGTTTTTGTTGGTCATGATTGTTTTTTTCTGACCTTTTTGCCCTGAAATATATGGGAAAAAACACAAATACATACACATACACACAGAGCGAATGAAACCCATAAACACACTACCTTGGCCTTCTTTTACACAAGTCCAAGCAGATGGTTTAGTTCTTGTGTAGTGACAAAAGCAAGCAGAGTGCAGCTCTCCTCTTCAAAGAGCCCCCTAACCAAGGCTTTTTAAACACCATCTGCAGCAGCAGCAGCTAAACTTTCCCGCTCCTTAGCCTGATTAGCTCCGTGCGACCGTGTGCAACGGGGAATTGGGTGCACATATCCCTCCACCATACCCCACCCCTCCAGTGAACTGTTTAGCACACAAGCTTCATAAATGTTCCATACAGTTGGCACGGCCACTTAAAAGTGAGTGAATGAGAGATAGCAGCAAAGCGCTTAAGTTCAGAAAGAAGAGAGAAAGCTTTCATTAACAGCCAAGCCTTCAGATCTTCTCTCTGTTCCCGGAGGAATATGTTTTATTTTTTTCTCTTCTCCCTTCTCTGTCTCCCACCTTTTCCTTCTTCTTCTCTCTCTCCCTCTCTCTCTCTCTCTCTCTCTCTCTCTCTCGACAGAGGAAGGCGCTTTGTCAGGTGGGCTGTAGCCGTTTTCTCTGCGCTGTGGCATGGTGTGCTGGCTCTCTGTATGTCTGGGTTATTATTAAACCAGCCTTTCTCCCGCGACGCGTGTGCTGTGCCGAGATAAGTACAGGTAGAAAAGTTACATAAGGCATTGGGTGATTACCGGGAGAATAGTGTGGCCGTAACTCTGCTCGGCTGGTGATAAGTGCTGAAAGGAGCTGCAAAGTGCCCGTTTCTCCGTTTGGGCCCGGGTGCTGGCTTTGTTTAGCTAAGACCGTTAAATACGCCTGGCTCATTATGGTAATGTTGGAGAAACAAGCAGAGTAAAAGACAGTCAAAGCACAGCCAAAATGAAGGTGCTCGATTTGCATTTTTCTAACAACTCAGCGGCAGTCTCTTAACTTAGCTTCTACTTTTAGCTTTTACGCTCCAGATGACAGGCAGTGATGGATGGTTGGTTTGCCCACTAGATTTGCTGCTGTAATGATGGTGGTCAGTGCTATTCCCAAGAGAGCAAAACCCAGCTTCATCACAATTCCATTACAGTATCTGGAGAGCTGTTCTCACATGGACCTGTCCGTCACTTAAAGTGAAACGTTTTTCTCAAAAACCCAACAAAAAACTAAAACTACTGCACAGTTTCTATCTGCAGCTGCCCAGGTTGACAATTAGAAGCCCCTGCATATTCCACTCTGAAGGTTAAGGATACTCTTGGGTAGCATGAATTGATTTTTATAAAAATAATGATGTAAAGTCTTGGCCTTTCTGTTAGTATTAGTTTTACTAATGTTAGGTAATAGGTACAGTTCCTTTCAACAACAAGAAAATGTTAACTGTAAAAAATTGTTCCTTCAAAATAAAACGGGTTAACAGTTCATTTTGTTCTAATAAACTTTAACCTAACATTCATATTAGGCAGCTCGCTTGTTACCTCATTAACTTTGGTGAAGCTAAGACTTTGCCCAGGCCAGGGCTTTGTACAGTTCCTGCACTAGGTCCTAGAGGACAGCTTGATGTAGATCTGAAAGCACTATGCAGGAAGCACTATGCTTTTTTTTGAAAGGGCGATGGTTGGAAGCCTGCTCTACTCTGCAAGTTTTGTGGGGAGTTTCACCATCACAGTGTGCAAATGCCTGCATGTGACCTTCACATACAGAACTTAAATATAAACAAAGCACATAAAAACAAAAAAACGCAGAAAACAAAGCAGAGATTATTTAAGTGTTAAGGTTTCCAGGTTTTCATGCTGGAAATCTTATGCTGGTCACCCCATTGCAGTTGTCATATTTTATGGTTCTGGTTTTGTAGTATGTTAAACTTCCTAGAGAGTGCTGGAAAGAGAAGTGTCATCTCGTCTTATTTTCTGTCTGTTCCACTTTCTAAGGAATCTGCGTTGACCTCAGTTTCACTCAGCAGAAACCAGGCAAACCATGCTTCGTAAACTGTGCAGAATAATGCATGCTCTTGCTTTATTTCTGCCTTTCTTTCTGTCAGACTAATTAAAGAGAACAGGTTGTGGGAAGGCTGGGAGAGAGAAAGGAAAAGCTGTCAGGGATAATGCTGGTGAAGAGAGACAAAAAAAGAGCTAGAGAGAGAGGGAGAAAGAGAGAGAGAGAGGATATGTAATGCAGAGACAGGTTGAATGAAAGCTTGTTGCATTGAAGAGATGTGTGTACAAATGTTTGCTCTGAGAGCTGCATATATCAAAAGAGTCTGATTTGAATAGTAAGACAGCAGTAGCAGTACAACGGCAGTAACAGTAAGCCTCAGCCATAGAACCCCAAAAACAGAAAGCGTCAATAAGAGCGAGAGGCACGGCGACAGAGGATGAAGTGACAATATAAAAATGTGTACGAGTGGAGATGCCAGGCTACAGAACACATACACAAACCATTACTCTCACTCACACACTCAAATACACATACATACATACACACACACACACACACTGTATTATGCAAATGGCCCTCTAGGCGAGTCGTCTCCCCGCTCGCCTCCCTGGAGCAGTAGGAGCCATCTCATTAAAAAGCAGCCCAACAAAAGGCCTCCGAGCCAGCCAGGCTCTTTTAAATGTTACTTTCAGGTGGCGGTCAAAAACATTGCCTAGGAAACCACAGAAATGTCACCAGCACGCGGCATGCCATGCAGTAGCGTGTGGCCGTCAGCTTATGCGAGCCGCACAGCTTGAGATGGAACAGGACACGATACACTCACACAGAACTGGGAGAACAATCGATGTCCCCTACACACACACACACACACACACACTCCCTTTCCACACCAGCAGGCAGCAGTGCCCCTATACAATATCTCCATCCTCTCGTGAAGAAAGGAAAACAAATTACACGTCTGCCTGACAGCGGCGGAATGCAGGGCAGCCAATGAAGCCTCGTCCTTCACTCACGGCTCATTTGCATAATGTGACACCAGCAATAGCAGCCGTCACGCATGGACCGCACATCTCTGTCATCCACCATTTCCAGCATCAAGTCATATGTATGGCTCCTCTATCTCCATAAAAAGGGAATGGATTCAGTATATGTCTGTGTGCACCTCTCTAATCAAGAGTCAGTCATTGTCTGCAAGATATGTTTAAATGTGACCAATGGCCTGTCTGCATTCTTAGTCCCAAGACATTGGACAGAACCAAGATGTTTACATTAACATCTCATATGCCTAACACAAAGGATGACCCTCTAGCAGTCCTAGGGTAACTAGAATCGATCCTGTGTACAAACTCAGTACTCCACCATTCACACATATACTAGTTTAGTCATTTTGAGCCCACACCCAGGATCAATTCTGGGAATATGGGAGAGATTTATTAATGCAGGTTTGTTATAATGCAGGAGAATTTCTCAGAAATATGGAATGATGAGTGATGTGGAATATTGTCTCAGATGTCACCTTAGTGCACATATTTTTTGTTTGCAGTATGGGCTCACTCCCCTACTTACATTACAATGATATGATGTCAAGTTGTTAATAGGGAGATACCTTTATTATTGTCATGTTCCTTTTAGTTGCTTACCGACACTCAAACAGTTATGTACAAAGAGGACGTGAGCACAGTTCTCACATGGGAAGATTTCCGCCATGTAGTACAAACAGTCCTGCAATATCTCAGTGTAACCGCTCACACCACTAACAGCCTCCTTCAACACCATTAGAAAACTTGAAACAAAGAGTAGCATTACTTTACTCAATGCACAGTGATGAAAGCGAATGGTTTCTTGTAGCTTCTAGGGTTCACTAAAAGCTTCCTGCATTTTCAGGAGAACTGGGGATGCTCCCAGGCTAAAAAGCAACTGTCACATTCAAATATATAGCACTCAGGAATAAAGGCATTAGGCTCAGACAAATCTTGAAAAAAGTGTGATTTATTTCTTTAATTAGACTAATATGAACATACTTTGCATATAAATGCTTTTATGAGTGTTTTTATGAGAGTTTGTAGAACCATGTGTATGTTAGTATATGGCCTGTTAGGCTATAAAGTTAAATGTAACCTTTATGCTGTTTATGCTGTGCTGGCCCTTCAGGTGGCTCGCGTGGAGTGGGCTTCATACGCTTCGATAAAAGGATAGAGGCTGAGGAGGCCATCAAGGGCCTGAATGGACAGAAGCCCTCTGGAGCTGCAGAGCCCATCACAGTGAAATTCGCTAACAACCCCAGTCAGAAGACCAGCCAGGCCCTGCTCTCCCAGCTCTATCAGTCTCCAAACCGCCGCTACCCCGGCCCACTGCATCACCAAGCCCAGAGGTTCAGGTAAAGCCAGCCAGCCAGGCGGCAGACAAGCAAATTCTTCACTGAAACTTTGATAACGAAACAAATGTAATGTAATTGGTCAGTAGGGTTGAATTTAAGCCATAATTCATAAGAATTCCAAAATTGGTGGTTCTTCTGAGATCAGAAAAGCAAAACAAGATTGGAAAGCAACAGTACTTTTGCCTATGCTGGCTGTGGAGTTCAGCTGAAGCTTGTAAGATACTAGATCATTTTAAAAAATGAGTTACTCCCCTGCCATTGAAACAAGAAAAGAAAATGAACATGAAAAAGGACTGAAGGACTGTTTATAAGAGACAGTGGGGTTCTGTCGTTCACCATATCTCCATTAAGATTTGTATCATTAACACACCACAATCCTTTCATCTCATCCCCATGTCAACAGTCACCATTAACAGTGTGCTTATAAAATATACAGCCTCAAAGTATTACAAAGCAAGTAGAAATTAGTAGTCATGTTGAATCCTCTATGAAAAAAAATGTCTCATCCATTTGATGAAGTACCATGTGCTTATTTCTTCTACATTCATAACCTGTTCAGTTGTGCCATCTAGATGCCCGAGATCGTGCATTAACACAAATGAATCGTGCTTAGCAATTACTGCTGTACTGTAATGCTAATGATAGTAATCAGTAATTAATCCCTCATACATCACAAACAATTATAACTGAATAGAAATGAAAAGGATGTCTTTCATTTGCATGAATTACATGGCCACACAAAGGTGCCATTGTGTTGTGTTTGTTTGGGGAAATGGTGTGAAAAGCCGTAGGCACGGCCAGACTGGGCTCACATAGGCCTGCAGATGTCTTGTACACAGAAGCCTGCTTTTGCACCTCAAAGCCCCCTCTCCAATTAACTCATTTACCCACGGTGCAACCTGCCTGTCTAATTGGCTAACTGGCTCCTTAATGATGCGACACGTTGAATGCTCTGTTTCAGGTTTCCTCGCAGAGCCTTTTTTGTCAAATTGATAGAGCAGAGCCACCAACTTGTGACCACCTGGAGTAAGTTTGTATGCGTGTGTATATTTGCGAGGAAAAGTTTGGCCTGAATTGTAGGAAAATGTTAATTAGCCCTGTCGGCCATCTTGAGGAGGCTTAATAGGACGTGAGACAGGGGCAGGCCGTGTGAGGGATGGGGGTCGTGGAGTGGCCAAACAGACGGCTACCCAAAACGAGAGTGACTGATGAGGATGAGAGCCTAATGCACCGGCCCAGCGGGTCACCAGGGCTAATGAAGAGACTAGCAGAAGAGAGAGAGAGAGAGTGTGAGCGAGAGACACCTCTATTTAATGTTCCATTACATTCTACCTCAAACTTCATTCAAACGTCATATTAAATTACTGAACTTTTCCCTAGTGCTAAAAGGTGCAAAGCCCTGGAGACAGTTTCATTCATATCAGCAGCATATCATTTCTCCATGTTCCTGCACATGACATGAAGTCATTCTTTGATAGCTAATTGTTTGATAGTAGTGAATTCCCTGTGTGCCACAGTCCCTCAGATCAGTCTGCAAATCATCTGTCACAAATACAAAATCATTACAATGACAGAACTTGGTATAAGAAATAATATGTTCATCATTCAGTTGCAGCATTATATTGAATTTCAACTTGGAGACTCTATCTACCAATATATCAACCGAAAAGTCAGTCTGAAGTCATAACACTGTTAGACTCCTGCTCCTCTGCGGAGCCGTAGGCTACGTTAGCGATGACACTGAGTCTGTTTGGCACCGGGTGGGTGGTGGACTGGCCTTCCAAATTAATGTTAGCACCGCTGCTAGCCTTGTAGTTTGCTAGCAGTGATTGACTCTACGAGATGCCTGATGGGGCTGAACAGTGTAATGGCCCATTGCTGGATGGGCATCTTCTTTCAGCAGCGCAGGGCTGTAGCATTAGTTCCATTGAGTGAGTAGACCATCTGCCTGGCATTAACCCCAGAACCCTCCTTCTCTTCACAGGCTGGACAATTTGCTTAATATGGCCTATGGCGTTAAGAGGTAATTAAACTTCACCGAATGCCAGATGTCCATGTTGACAAAATGATTTCTATCGTTTTTTTGATTCTTCATTTCTTGAAAAGTCACTTGCATTCCGTTCAGTTCAAGGTTTTTTCCGTCATTTAAGTTTGATTGTTTTTTACTTGATTCTGCTTGATTTCAAACCACCAACCACTCTAGTGCTTAGAAATGGGCTATCTTTCATAATTTCTAGTGTTGAGTATGCTTTATTTGATTATGATGACTGCAGATTTTTAAGTTTTGTATCATATTTGGTATTTTCTGTTTTTACTATGTGTAGCCCTCATAAGGAGGCAGGGTTGCCATAGGATTCAGAAGCTCGAGCCTGAACTCCGCCTAGCTCGTGATCTTTACAGCCAAATTGCAACACCACTGTTTCGAAATCCTATCAACCTCTAGAGACCTCTCACAGTTACATACACAGGTCTAAAGCCCCCAAATGACTTACGTGACACTGCATTCACAATCTGGCTGCTTTTATTTTCATAGCAACATTAGGCATATGGCTGGAGGTAGGAGCAGAAAAGCTGTTAGAAACAACAAAAATGCTTCAGGGACCAGTGTTGGCCAGTGAGTCCGATTAAATGATTCATGCTATTTTAATATAAACTCATACTACTGCACCTTTAATGTTCTGTCCTATTTTTGGACGAGGAGGGTAAGAGTGAGGCGGAGGGGGGTGAGAGTTTACCTGGATCCCTGCAGGAAATGTTGTGTTTCACTGCAGGTAGTGCAACCTCTGAACACCTGGGTTTTGCTCATGTGCTGTTTGCTTTTGTGTCCTTGTGAAAGAGTAGTGAGATGTCTTTTGTACACGTGATAAAGCTTATCATACATATTTTGTTGCATCCCTTCAGCAGTAAAATGGGCAGGGTATGGCAGAAAGGTGTCACCCTGGTGCTGTGTAATACTAAGCAAATGAAAAAAAGAGATGTATTAAGTTTACAATGTTGGAGAAAAAAAAATATATATATATATACATATATGTATATTCCATGTTAATACAATATATTGCATATATTAACTAATAATTGCCAGAAGTAAGTGGACAAAATTGTTCAAAATTCAATGCATTACTTTTTTCAGCAAAAAGCAACCAACCCTACCTTTTGTAAAATGTAGCGTCAGGAGGCTTCTGTACCTAGTGAGCTAAAATGTTCAGCTATGCAGATGTTCAGGGTGAAAAAATAAATAAATAAAAATCCTAAATTACAAAAGCCGCTAGGTGAATTCAGTCAACCCAGACAATGAAGCAAGATATGCAAACAAGGCAGAGAGCATCTAAAGCAACTTGCATCTTTCAAAACGACGACGAGACAAAAGCACTCTGATTATTTACTCCCAATACGATTAGCTGTCAAAGTGGTGGAGAGGGCTGCATACACAGATCACATGAGCCTGTCTTCCTCGAGAGAGTAGCAAGATGTGCGGAGGGTGGAGGGTTTTTGTATACCACGGAGCACGTGGTGGAAGGTAATTAACAAAGGAAAAAGTGAGCAGCGACAGGCGAAGGTGGACAAGATACGGTGGGGTGGGCTGACTGCAGGTCAGCTGCTTGTTGCTATGCAACTCCTTTGTCCAACTGTTTTCTCTTCGGTCGGAACGATGAACAGGCAGGAGTGCGTGCGGCCTCTGCTCAAACAGACAGGAGGCTTTTCCTCCTGCTCTATGTGCGTGAAAGCCACGCTGGCCCTCGTGCTCGTTCGCTCGCTCTCCTGCAGATGACTGGCATCCAAATTACCATGCAGCCATTTTTCCCCCTCTTCCTCATCGCACCCTTCTTCTCAAAGATGAGTAATGGTGCCGGATTCATTATTTACACAGAAACATGCCGTAATTGAAGTTATGAGATGGTTGCTTGTCAGCGAACGTAAAGTGAGCCGATGTGCAATTATACTCCTCGTTTGCATAATGAGACGCGGCCGACGCGGCACAAAAGACGGCGGGGAGTTGGCGGGGGGGGTTGAAGGGACAGACGTGTCGACTTTTGCCAGGACGCGGCAGCTAAAGCGCAGATGATACGTCTGAGTAATTCTTGGCAAAACAAGAAGCAGGAAATTGGCTGGCCCTGTGGTCCGCGCAACGTTATCGATCACAGTCATACACTGCGGCGCCACTGAGGGTGTGGGTGGAATACACTCTGTTCCCCACACCAGGCAAGCTCAAAAACACCGCTTCCATTTTCCACCCGCTGCTTGCTGCGCTCACCCCCTTACCCACCCCCGGATACCCCACCCAGCGCCTCGCACACAAGCGCACACCCTCGCACACCCTCTCACAACCCTTTTGCTCACAAGCAGCAAAGTCTTGTCTGCAGCAAAGCGGAAATCTCAATTAAAGCACAAACCTCCCCCCCCCCAAATAATGCCTATAGTCATTCCTGGAGAGGTGGCATACGAAATGAACCTTTTATCCAATTTACCTTTTATTTAAAGTGGAAATTTCCTTTAAGCGGAAAGGCAATTAACTGAAGTCAACTGAGCATTCAAATCTCTGGATCAAGAGAAAGAAAAGAGAGAGGGAGAAAAAGGAAAGATTACAAGAGAAACGAGAGCAAATTTACTCAGTGGCATTCTAAATCTCCCATGACTTCGAGAGGTATTAATGTGACGAGTTCCTGCAATTTAGTGTCTCCAATAGATCCACTCAGGAAGACAGTGAAAGAAAGAAAGGAGCGTCGTGTCTCGTCGCCTGTGCGAGTGGCATTTTCATGCAGCCCTCCCGCAGGCTACAGTGCTGCCTTTTCAGACTGCATACAAAAAGCCACCAGGCGCCTTCCTTTCAGGGGCGAACAGATATTGAACAGAAACTTGAAATCATCTTAAATCAAGAGCAATAGATTCAAAAGATGCTAACGCTGCAGAGAGCCAGAGAGACGCGAGCCCAGCCCTCCCCGTCAGAGAGAGCTTGCGTGATTAAGTTGGAGTGTAGGCGAGTCGGTGTAGATTGTAGAGCTAATGTGATGTTCTAATGTGCCACTGCTGTTTTGCAGCTTCGTGTGTTAAACTGGTGTGAAAAGCTAGGGTCACTCTGCTGCCTTTTTTCTTTCTAATGATGTTTGCACCCACATTGCAAAAAACAAGTTCTCTAAAACATCTCTCTCTCTCTCTCTCTCTCTCTCTCTCTCTCCACCCACCTTTATTGTTTCAGGTTCTCTCCCATCACCATAGATAGCATGACCAGTCTAGTAGGGATGAATATTCCTGGGCACACCGGCACGGGCTGGTGCATCTTCGTCTACAACTTGTCTCCAGACTCCGACGAAAGTGTCCTGTGGCAGCTCTTTGGGCCGTTTGGCGCAGTAAACAACGTCAAGGTGATCCGCGACTTCAACACCAACAAGTGCAAGGGTTTCGGTTTTGTCACCATGACAAACTACGACGAAGCAGCCATGGCCATTGCCAGTCTGAATGGGTACCGGCTGGGCGACCGTGTATTGCAGGTGTCCTTCAAGACCAACAAGACCCACAAGTCCTGAACTCCCTCCCCACTCTTGTGTAGCCCCGTTAAAAAAAAACACCACTACTAACACCCACCTCAGCCCACACAGCTAGCCTACTCCAAACAGGAACACATGCAACCAACAAACCAACTAAAGAGAACTGGATATGGCTTATAATATACCTTTGGACCTATAAGCCAATGTTGCCTAAGTATTACAAAATTGAAAATGGAAAATATTAATGATTTGGAAGACCTGTAAGTGGTACAGGCATTATGTTGTATATCTTTTGAGTTGTTGTGGTTGTTTCTTTGTTTTCTCTTCTCGTAAAACAGTAGCAAAACCAGTCCGCCCTTATTTCAAAGAAGAGAATGTCCTTCTTTAGATTGAACTCTCTCGGTCTCAATTCAGGTTTTCCTTTTGTTCTCTTTTAAAATCCGGATCCACTGTCGTTAGTATAATGCCTCCCTGGGAAGAGAATGGGAGGGGGCTCTTTTTAAAAAAAGAAAATACAATCGGTGATCATTCATTCATTTGTTTTGGTGTATATTATTAAACCCCCCAAGTAAATTGACAGGGATGATGCCATCCCTTTTCTCTAATGCAGAAGAAATTTATAACATTGTTTTGTTTTCTACTGCAAACAGAACACATGTCTTTCCTCGCGATCGATCGGGAGACAAGGAGAGGGAAGGGATGGGTTAGCATTCCTGTTGACAAAAAAAAAAAAAAAATAACACACACACACACACTGTTGCCAAAGAGAAAATCTCTTTGCTTGAAAATGCGTTTAGAAAAAAATGAAAAAATAAAGAGAAAGAAGATCTATTTTTATAAATAATGATTAAAATAATAATTATTGAAGAATTTTTACAAGAATCTGGATTTGAAAAAAAGAGAAAAATATTTTGACTGGCTAATTAGGGGTTTGGGGGGAGGGGTCAGGTGCCACCTTGTCTTGTTCGTTCTGCCGTGGTACTTTTTAGGATCAAAGGTTGTTTGTTTTTCGGGGAGAACCAGATTGGCAATGGTTTTGTAGATGGAAGGTTTTATCAAGAGATGCAAATTCAGGCAGGTAATTTTTCATAGCACGTAATTGTTCAACAGCGATACCCAATAGGAGAGGGATAGGGGTCTTCCCAGGCCTAATGCATTGTAGTCAAGAGCCCAAAGTAAGGCCACACATTGTCCACTCATTTTCTTTCCATCATCAGTCTTTGGGATATCGGTAATGCATACATATGCGCACACACACACACACACACACACACACACACACACAACCTCCTCCATTTAGAAAACATAAGTACACTCTTACGGTTCCTTTCACTCTGATTTTGTGATATTGCATTTGAGATGTACTTCCTTTAGCGATCAACCGTAGGTGCTATATTACATGGTTCACATATCTTAAATATCAAATTTGTTGTTCTGTGTGTTATTTAGAAAAAAAATGAAACTTCGGTGTTGGCATTAAACTGAGCTGCTGTTTTCATTTTGTTTATTTTAATTGTCGGCCCCCATCTGGTCCAGAGAATTCTGTGCCGAGAAAGCCAGATGAGCAAATTCGGGCCTTGTAAGAATCACTTTAACGAGTTTTCTTTGGCTTGCTGACATATAGGTTACTTGCTGAGTGTACAGCGTTTGTCAAATTTCAATGATAATTAGCTAGTTCTGTTAGTCTAGTATTTGTTTCCTCAAAGGATCTATTACAAATGTGTCTTTCTTTGTTGTGTACAAATAGATGATATATAGTCTACATTTGTTTTACAATATCTATATCTATGAGTTGTCACTGTTTTTTGTTCAAGCTTGTCTTTTTTCATATGAAACTTTATGAAGTGATGGTTCAGTTACTTAGAAAACTCGTGAGGAATCCTGTTTAATATGTTGTCATGTCGCTTGTGGAAAAAAAAAGAAAAATTGGATTCAAATTATTTTTGTTTTTGTTTGTTTGTTTGTTTACCGCCGCGGCAAAAGAAACCGGACAAAAAAGCTTCTTGAAAATATGTATTTATTTATTGATTGACTGTTTTCATTGATTAAATTATTTATTTATCTTGATTATTTATTTATTTATTTGTTTGTTTGTTTGTTGTTATGTTGTCTGTGTTTTTGTGTGATTCTGGTACAGGGAGGGGGGTGTTTCTGAGCTAAAGGGAACAAACGACTAGGGGGAGACGCTCTTCCATTAGTCCTGTGCACTGAGAAATTTTAGTACGTTTGTGCTTTGTACCAATATATCAAAATTACAATATAAAAAAGTTTAAAAGTCAAAAACGAAAAAAATGTCAAGAGGGTTGGTGAGGCTCTTCCCTTATTACTAGAAACAGTTACTCGCTATGCATAACCTAGTCGATAGTTAAATTTGCTATTGCTTTTTTCTTGTCTTGTTAAACATAAATCTTTAAATCTTTTTCAATAAAGTTTAGTCTTAATAGAATGTTATAACAGTTGTTCTGGTTCAATATAACCTGTGATAAGTTTGTGTAGTTTTAAAAGCCGCTTCCCGCCCTCCCTCCACACACTACCGTTGCTTTGCGATCCAACTTTATGCAAAAATTGTGGGTCTGAAAACATAATTTCTCATGGATTTTTATGGCATCCAACATTTTGGGCTCTGCTGCCTCAATTTGATTATGATACTGTTTGTCCATTGTTTTAGTCGCACTCATTGCATTGGACCTATCAGTGGAGAACTCAATGTAACATGTTACCTTGATTTGAATCTACCATTTGCATATGACATCACAACTCCAAAAAGCATTGACGCTGATTGTACTGGTTGAAATAAAATAGCTATAGAAGATGATATTTGATAGATGATACCCATTATATATTTTCTAAGATATAGTCTATTTTGAGAGGTAAATTTAGTGAATGGCTCGTTGAGAGTAGGGGATCAGCTCATGTTGAGATAGTACTGCTGTGAATGTCGGAGAACTTGAACTACTACTTACACACACACACTCATACGCACTCGTCCACCTCTTCCGTCATCTGTTCATCCTCTGCTCCGCCTGCAGGGCGGCAGCACAGCCCTCCTCAAACCCCACCGCAGGTGGCAGTTTGAATTATGCAACGACCCCAGTAGAATGTTGTTCTGATGTACGAACTAATTTCTTACATGGCTTCCTCCTCTTTGCTCATGACATCACCCTCCGCGTTTGTGCATGACTGCGTGAGAGTTTTGTGCAGTGTACATGAATAAGTGTGTGTGTATGTGTGTGCGTGTGTGGGATGTGGGGTAAGGGGTGAGGGTGTGTGGAACATGGGGCCATGCCTCCGCGGTACATGCCCAAATCGCTGTGGCTCACTTTCTCCCCTTGTAGCGCCTTATAGTGGCAGCCTGCCAATAGGAAACCAACAGCCAGTAGTGTAGGAGGGAAGGCCAAGTGAGGAACAAGGCTCTTGTCATTTTTCATTTTCTCCTGAAGATGTGTTTGTTTACTGAGAATCTATAAATCTTTAAAGACAAAAAAGACGAAAAAATGTTCACCGGACCAAGCTGGTCTCTCCTACTTATGTTATTAACTATCAATTATTGATTCTTGTTATTATGATTACTATTATTCTTATTATCCTTATTCTTATTATTAATCAAATTACTGCGATGAATGACTTCATGTTATCCTTGCTAGTTTAGGTCATTTCTGAAACTGGAAACAAAATATGGAAAAAAATCTTGCTGTAAATGTTTTTTTCTTTTTCATAAACTGTTGTGTTTGAATTATTTGTACTTTTGAATGTTGGGACAATAAAATGAGGTGTTGAAAGCTGTGTGGTCTCATGTGGTGTTTTTCTGTGGAAAAGTGGAAACTCTTATTCTTTACTCAGGTAACTTCTGAATTTCCCTGACGTTTAATGGAGCCAGACCTTTTAGGTATTCATGGAACACTTCTATTCATTGCAACCCCAGAGGAACTAAATGTCACTTGAGCTACTTCTTTTTGATATGAATTTGATGACTTATCAAAATGAGTATAAATGCCAAGGTCATTACTCTCTGTGTGGGTCAGAATCAAAGAAGGCACCCAAATGTCTACTGTATTATCACATTAATATGCTTCCCTTAGTCAATCAAGTACGGCAGTCCTTTTGAGCCTGAAGATGCCAAGAGTGTGAGCATAGTGCCCCCTGCATTTCTACTGGAGAATTATTTCCAACAGGCAAACATCTCAAAGTCGGAGGCTCTGAGGTTTAAGCACATACATTGATCTAAAGTTATTAAGTGCTGTTGCAACAAAACATCCCAAAATGGTAACCTTACTGTAGAAGTCTAGAATTTTGAATAAATTATGTGAAGTTTTTATTTCAAATTATTTTGAAATTTCTGTTTGTCACATTTTGACACAATGCAAAGAGCAACTGCCATCTTCAAATTATGTAAGAATAAATAAATAAATAAATAAAAACAAATACAGATGCAAGGTTTTGTTGTGACAGTGGTGATTTGCTTGTACCCCTGATGTGGCCCTCCAAAGTGGTGTAATGTACACCAACCAATTATGAACCATTTATGAACAATTTTTGTGGTAGTATGGCAGGGCATATTATCCTTCTGACATTGCCATTAGGGAATAGCGTTGCCATGACAATGTGTACTTATTCTGTGTAGGTAGGTGGTACATGTGGAAGCAACACCCATTTGAATGTCAAGACTCAAGTTTTCCCAGCAGAACATTGCGTAGAGCATAACAATGTTTCTGTTGGCTTGCATTCTTCCCACAGTGCAACCTGGTGACATAAAGACCCCTAGGTAAGTGATGCACATGCACCCGGCCATCTACATGATATGAATATGCCACCTTCTTTTATTTCTCCATGGTCCAGCTCTGATCCTCATGTGCTGATTGTAGGCACTTTCGGGAGTGGACATGGGACAGCTTGAGGACTCTGACAGGTCCCCATGGACCTTGGTCCCCATGACTCCATCAATGGTTCACCAATTGTTCTTCCTTGGACCACTTGGGCCAGCTGTTATGACTACTGTATACAGTTAACAGCCCACGGGACCTGTTGTTTTGGAGATGCTCTGACCCAGTGGTCTAGCCATCAGAATTTAGCCTTTATTAAAGCTGTTTATCCTGCTTCAAACACAGCAGCTTCAAGGACTGACTGTTGACTTGCTGCCTAATATATCCCACCCCTTTCCAGGTGCCAGTGTAATGAGACAATCAATATTATTCACTTCACCTGTCAGTGGTTCTAATGTTGGTTGACTGGTGCATAATGTAGTAAACAATAAAACAGCATACACTAAAGGCTTCCTAAAGGGACCAGGTCGTGGATTAAATGTTCTGGGAAAGACCCTTCACATAATATGGATTATCCTGGGACTTCTTCTTTATACTCATACTTCACACACTTCACCTGAAAATTGCTCCTTAAATGTCCAAATGATAACACTTCAGGCCAAGGCTTCATAGCCTGTACAAACCTTTTTTAACAACTGATGTAAACCTATATAAACATTTTTAAAAATGTATTCCAACAAACATTATTGGTCAGAACATATTGAGATGAAAAGACATCAAAGTTGACTAAAGCAGTGTTTATGACAAGTGATGCAAGTTGGAATAAGCCTTTGCAATATTGCATTTTGGTACATACCAGTTATCACAAAATTGCAGATGTATAGATTTACTAATGCTAGCTGTCAGTGAAAGGTTCTGTATAACCTTTTTTACACACTTCTATTTCTTAAGAATGTTGTGGTATAAGCCAAGTCATTCAGATATAGAATGATAGTGTTAAAGAATAGGGAAAGGTTCTTTAGAGAACCAAAAGCAGGTCCTCTTTGCAATCACAACAAGGAAACCTTTATGATACCTTTACTTTTAGGAGCGTACTAATTCATAACACCTGTATGAAGATATTGTCATTAATATATTTAATAGTTATGAAAAAGTAAGTGCTACAAGTGGAAGCTGAAGTCATTTGCTGTATGTGATGTGTGCAGGGGGTGAGGAGGGAATGAAGGACGAGCGGACGATGAGGGAGATCAGTGGTGTGATAAAGTCCCCCAGTCTGTCTGAGTCTCTCCACACTGTTAGAGATGTAATGAGGTGAGAGGCTCATAAAAGCAGAGAAGTGACGAGTCACTCTGCCCCCGGTCCTCCTTTAAAATTCCCCTCCAACCAGCTGCCACCTAACCAAGACCAGACCACAACTTAAAGAGCTGTGTTTCTACACTCCTTTATAAACTTTGCCATTCTTTGTACAATTATGTCCCAGAGTGGTAACCCCTTGGACCCATGGCTTATTATTTAGTATTATCACTTTGGGGAATTCCACAAATTTTTCTACATTTCTGTATAATTAAATGGTTAAGATGTAAACAAAATTATTCAGAGTGGTTTGGTGTGAAATGAGCCATTCTACAGAAATGTTTCATGTCAGACTGTTTTCACTGTGGTGGTGATAGGAGCCAGATGTCTGCAGTTACATCACAAAAAGCTATTACATAAAATAGTTATGAATATGCCACCTGATGCTTGGAACATTGTTATGACAGTTTTGAGAAGGTTTTGGTCTAAAACATATCCATTCTGGTACATGCAAGCTATTGAAAAATACAGGATGCAAAAAAAGCCTGTAAAGTGTCAAATGTAAACTTATTTTTGTCATAATTATTACACAGAAAGCACAGAAAACAAATGCAGGTTTATATTTGCTTATATCTCAGTGGCTCCTACAATCTCCAAATGCCACTTTATATATTCAGTAAATGGAAACTAAGACTGTTTTTTAATTGTTTTGTAGTTTTATTTACATATATGTGCATGTTCAATGTCACCTATTAATACTGTTTTTCAGTTTTGAGGCATGATGCAGAACAGCCAATGTTACAACTATATTAGTTGTAAAGGTACAGTAACTAAAATAGCTTGGTCAGTAAACAATGTTTTTTGTTGGCTTGCATTCCTCCCACGATGCAACCCGGTGACATTAAGTCTCCCGGGTAAGTGAGGCACATACACACAGCCATCTACATGATATGAACATACCACATTTACAGCACACGCTGTCTCAGGAAAACAAAAAACATCATAAATGACCCCAGCCACCCTGCACTGCCACTTTTCACTTTCCTGCCATC
>JBBPDB010000017.1:10266419-10287808 GCA_037974465.1 Brachypetersius altus | reverse complement strand
GGACTAAACTAAGACAGGGTAAACACAGAACCGGAACAGAAACCTGGACATAACAAGAACAGGACTGACACACAAACTGAACAGGTGCACAAGACGACGGGACAGGACCAGGGAGTACACTCACACCACACAGGGGCTTGGGACCAAAACAGGAAGGACGGGCAGGAACAGACTGAGGAGGAACATGGGGCTGGGACCTTGAGGGAAGACAGGGACAGACAGGGCAGGGTCACAGAGCAGGCACACAGGGCAAACAGGAAATACACACAGGACATACCTACCTAACAACACAAGATCAGACAGGGGCAGAGACACAAGCTAAGCTACACACATAAGGTACACACTGACTGGGCAGGGGTGAAGGCAAGGCAGGGACATTACAGAGAATCAGACTTGGCCTAAGGTTTCTCGCTTAAACATGGCATGAGACGTCAGCATTGAGGTTTCTCACTTACACATGGCATGCGACATATAGGATGACCAGTACAGGGTAACAGGGGAACACACACAACAGAACAAGGGGGGAACACAGACTCCTAGGATAACTAATCATAAGACAAACTAGAACTCAAACAACCTCAGCACAACGCTGGAATAGGGAAACCAAGGATGAAACCAAATACTAACAAACCTCTGAATAGGAAACAGAAAACATGACCAAAAACATGAACAGAAAAACCCAAGTTATAAGAAAAACAGAAAACACGGCGTTAACCAGTCCAGACCGTGACAGTTATACACAGTTATAAAATAAAATGCTAAAGCTCCAAAATTACAGATGTGATTAATTACAAATGCAGTAGAGAGGCTGAATCAACGTAACACAATGAAATTAAACATAAAAAGTAGGTAACTATAAATGACTAAAATATAAGAAAGTAAAAAGTAATTACTTTCCTTAACTTAAACATAACTCAAACATCCCAAAGGCACCTGCGTATAGTGAAAAAACGCGTGTTTTAGTAAAAACATAATTTTAAACTCATTTTAACGCATTACTCTTAAAGAAAATGTAAAGGTAAATAAATAACCGTTAGCATTAGCAACCGTTAGCATTAGCAGCGTGCAAAGACAAAACGTTGAAATAACTCTCTCTGCCCGAATGTTGTTGTTTTTTTTTAAATTGGGGGCGGGGGGGTTTAAAACACTAAAATGCAAGGACAAGACACGAAGCAGTCATGCTACACGCTGCAGCAGGCTTGCACGGCCGGTAATACAGTTTGGTTATCAGACAAATCTGCGTTACACTGAATCCGCATAAAACTGAGGGTTTACTATATATAAGTAAGACCCCTTAGGAACTTTCAGAAAAGGCTTAATGATTTCTGCTATTTTACTTAATGATTTCTGCTATTTTTATTTAATAGAATAATCATACTTGCTGTATTTAAACAGTGGAAGTACTATTCCAATACTTGTTTTATTTAATCACATTTTGTTGGGATTAAAATCTTTAAATAAGGAATTCCAATAAGAGTTTATTTTCTCTGTAGCATGTAGGTAGGTACAGCTTAGTTCAGTCTCACACTGGTAGTAACTTGGTAACTCGACCGAAAGCTTTGTGCAATAGATTAACCACCAACATAATTAGGAAGTGGCAGACAAATCAACCATCATGTCTTGATTTACAGTGAATTGGATCTATTTCATCAACACTAGACCCTCTGGAAGTTCTAGAAATGCTCTGAATAAAACCTATTAAATGTTTTAACAAGCTTCAAATCTCAATGTTTAGTCATCCAACAATGCTGATGTGCACCAGTGTCAGCAATATGGTCATTTAAACCCTGATTTTTCCACTGATTAAGTAGGTTCTAAAACACAAATAATCCAAAGGTAACAGACAGAAATCAGACTGTAAATGACATTTTTAAGTTATCTGTGCTGGTATATATTTAAAAAAAATTTCAAACCCTTTACTACATAAAAGAATGGCAATGTGTAGTTATCTGTTGTAGCATACCTTTTTGTTGATACACTGGGGGCATTTTCAGCATATTTGAATACATAATGTTTACGACCTTGCCTCTGACATTCTAAAGGGCTCTTCATGAAATGTACTAGAATTTCTGAATTGCAATGTCCTTTACATAATTTTTTTTTTAATCTGATTCAAAGTTTTTTTAAATGTAATGTTTCAGGGTAGTTTAATTCGTTTATGACAGTATTAGGTTAATGACTATAAACTTTTTACCCATCTATCTGGCCAGTTACTGTACCAAATTAATACGGCACAGGATCAAAGTGTGTAAGAAAAGACAATAGCAACACTAACACACTAACACCAAACCAGAAGGCCTGATCATACAAGCTCAAATATTGACTCAGAAAAGTCCTTTTCTCATTCTACTATCAACAATGGCACACTCTGGAATGAAAAGTCTAATAAGTTATTCATCTTCCATGCAGCTCCTTTAAAGCTGAGAGACAGCACTTTAACACCCATAGTCACTTTGTCATTTTAAATCCAAAGAGCTGGAGTATCCAAGATAATAAAAATGTGTTACTGTCCAAACAATTTTGAAGCTCACAGTTAGTCTCACCAAATATGCCCCGAAGCAGATCATATTGTATGTTATGAAAACAAAACATTTGGCAGCATTCTTATTAAAATGCTCCAGGGAGTTGCAGCTGGGAAAGAAATTTATATGCAAAAATAGAAATCTCCACATTCTTTCAGTCGTTTGCATGACTGCGTGCTGTTGGACACAGAGAGTGACACTGAGTTACAGTACATCGAAAACAACAATCAAGAGGCCTCATCACTATGCATCAGCTCCAGTTCCAAAACTACTGCATGAATAATGAGCTAATTAGGCTGATCATCCATTAAGCACCCGTTCAACATCTGTTAGGGATTTCATATTTTGATTTTAAAAAGTGAAAATAATACATAATACATATACAAAGATAAACATATGGGAGAGCAAGGGATACAGAGTAGATATTTGAATTAGGTCTATATGCTATAGGAATATGTTCTATTACTTTTCCTTATGTTAGGGTGTTGATTAGCAGTTTAAAAACAGACATGTTTTCAGGTTTAATTATGCTTTTTAATATTTTTTTTGGTAAAATAACTTTATTTCTGGTCTAATGTACAAAGTTCCAAAAATGTCAGTGCTTACTCGTGAATGAAATTCATCCTAAAAGGCCATCTGATCTGATCCCACAGAAGATCTAATGTAGCACAACATGCTGACAAAGGTAACACTGACTAATGCAGAAAAGTGTCAGAACACACAGTGCATCACAGTTGTATGGGGCTATGTAACCACAGACCGGTCAGAATGCCCATGCTGACCCTGTCCACTTCCGAATGCCAATACAATGTACACATGAGCATCAAAATTGGATGATGGAGCAATGGAAGAACTGATGAATCACATTTCTTTTCAGCATGTGGATGGCTGGGTGCATGTGCAAAACAAAGATGGTACCAAGACATACTATGGGAAGAAGTTTTTCCTCGGGAATTTGATGAGCTTTTTCCTTCTATCCTGACAAGCGTTCCAGTCCCTACTGCAGAGAAACGCCTCCATGCTTTACTGTAGGTACAGTATGTTGTTCCTGGGATGGTGAGATGTATCTGATTCCGCTAGATATACCAGGCCAAAGAGTTTGATTTTGGTCTCATGTGACCATAACACCTTTTTCCACTTCCACTTCATCAGAAAGGTGTGCTGAAGCAAAGTTTAATTAACACTTAATGTGGTCTAGTCATAGGAGTATTTTTTTGCAACGACTCCATTCATGCCTCATTTTTTTGGAGCAAGTTATATGGTAGCCTTTCTGACCACTTTCCTCCTCGTTCTCCCATCTAGTTTGAAGGGATGGCCTGATCCAGGGAGGGCCTTACTTATACTAAACACTTTCAGCATCTTAATTATAGACTTTACCCTGCTCCTAAGGATCAACAAAGCCCTCATTTTTTGTATCCATCTCCTGATTTGTGCCTGCCCACAACTTTATCCCCGATGAACTGATCTTTTGATAGTTCCTTGCCACCCGTAGTTGATTGTTTACTTTCAATTGCACTACCAAGCATTGGAATAACAGTATAATACTAAATTTAAGCAAAACTATTACTTGATTATAGGTGGAAGCCAATTACCTTGGTGTGCAATGGAGAAGGTATTAAGTTACACCTGACTAAATATTTTAGAAGGGGTGATCCTTTATTCATCTAAGTGAAACTGTTGCTGTATTTCACTTGCATTGAAAATTATGCTTTGTATGTGTCTTCACTTCAGGCTGAAATGCATGGAAATGACAAACATACCACAGCACATCATTATTTTTTTCTTGCTTTTTTTGCCATGTGGTTTGAGTTATTATTAGCTACAATATTTTACCCACACATACATGTAATTTGTTTAATACATGTATGTGTATTTGTATATTTGTATGTGTAAAAATATTGTACATATACATGTATGTGTTTGTAAAATATTTTAGCTAATACTAACTCAAACTCCATAGCAAAAAAGCAAATTAGCAAATAAAAACAAGTAATAAAACAGTTACTTTCTGGTGTACATAGCGGTGATGTAATAGTGCTCAGCATCTCGGACAGTGAGGAATTTGCTTTCTGGTTCCAAAGATCTTGTGCAGGGGAAAAATACCATAATAGGCCTATATTGTGGCCTAATACAATAAACAGTTATTTACACTGTCACACCAAATCATCAGTCTTTCCCTGCTCCTCAGAACAAATACAATATTAAAAATTAGTCACAGGAAAAAACTGTCTCACTCCAGTACATAACAGTTCAATACACTGCAGGGACACTTAGACCACAGCATGATCTCAGGCTCTGTAGCAGTAATAATCCATTGGCTAGTAAAAATCGCTGCCCTCTGTATCCTATCCTAGGAGCCTCTCAGTATCATACACTTGGAGACTCTCTTTACTGCCATGCAGTAAAAGCATTGGCACATGTCATTGCCTCTGGATAAAATACTTTGTGGGTGGTCATAAACGGCAGGAGAATGTCTTGAGGTTTTTTTTTCCCACTGTCTCTCCTGTCTCTTCATCTTGTTTTTAATTAAAGGAAACGTAGCCCACTGCAGAGATCCTTCACTAGCTTACATCTACAGACATTTTTATATTTCTTCCACTATTAGGCCGTAAAACTGCGGCTTATATCTGCTCGGGAAATGGGGGCATACAGCACAGCAAGAGATGAAAAGCTTGAGCTCAACTCACCCTCCTTCCCTCACCCTCTCTCTCTCTATCTCTCTCTCAGCCTCTTTTACTCTCCCTCTCTTGCTTTCTCTTTCTCTGTTTCGTCGATGCAATCTCTTCGATCTGTCATCCACTGGCATTTACAGCACATTTCATTCAACCATTTCTTAAGGACAATTGGTTTTCTCCCCTGATTCCATTAGCATAAAGGCAAGGCGAGGAGAGCTGAGAGCAGTGCAGGAGCAGGAAAAGGCTCTCACACCACACTTTAACCCTCCACACTTCACACTAATGGTCTCATTTACTGATGCCTTTAGCAGGCATAAGTGCTAACACTAGAAGTTTCTCTTTAACGCTGCAGATGAAATGTGACTCCCTAATCCAGATTCTAACCAGAGTAATTATAACCAGGAATAACAAGATGAACAAGTAAACATGCTGAAAACAATTATAATTTTTTTGGATTAGCAATTACAATTTTTTGGGATTTTTTTGGATTAGACAGGTTAGAATAGTCAACAGTGTAGGTGACCAGAGTTAAATGCCTATATCAGCTACTTTTTATACAAATGTTATGAAATGGACACCTGATACATTTGTAGGGTATTATGAGGCAAAATAGTCCCAAAAGAAAACATTTCATCAAACCATATTAATTTTATGTCTTAGGTGTCCACTATTATTCTCTGAGAAATCATTGCAGAAAGAAGCAAGCTATATTTATGTACTGTGGCCTTTTTTGTCACGCATAAACACACCACAGCACAGCACACAGTGTTAAAAGTGTGAAAGAAAAAAAATCCCTGCATTTAACCCATTTTCCAAATGTAGCAACTCAGCACCTCAGAGGCAGTGTGTGAGCACAGTACTTGGCTCAAGGGCACCTCAGTAGTGCTACTGGCAGTCCTGTGATTCAAACCCACAACCTTCTGACCGCAGGGGCAACTCTTTAACCACCAAGACATCAGCTGCCCTATATATATGGTTTTGACATATACATATTCTCCAACGATTTCTCCATGAATTAACACGGAGCTGATATTTCTTGTGAATTCAAGTTACTAAAAAATAAATGACAATGCAAATGGCATGTCATGCAACAAAACCTTAAAATACAGAAGCAACACTTGGTTGAAGGAAAGGATGTTGAAAAAGGGTTTTTGAAGGTAACAAGCTAGTGAACTGTATACGATTATAGCCATGAATTCAGCAGCTAACATGAGCAACAAAGATTGTCCAGTCTTAGCTGTTTTCCTCTGAGGGGTTAAATGAAACCATCACTACTGCTGGAAAGAGGATGTTAGGAAGGAGAGCGGCCATAGAGAGGTCATTTAACGATCTCATTGTTCAGTTTGGCCCTGGCTTAATGGCCACTAGTGACAACCCATTCAGTCGTAGTAGCCCCATAGCTAGCTATGCACAAGTTACACGTTATAGCTCTTCCAGAGATTGCTGCTCTAGAGCCTTCAGATACATCAGTAAGATCCAGGAGGCTGGATGTGTGGATCATGGTGGCCATGATGGAGGTAATTGCTCAAGGCAATGAATGCATGAGACTGAATGGTCTTAAATACTACAGCCCTCACACTTTAAGCCTCACTGCATAAGCAAATAACGTTCGCTCTCCGCCTAATCAGGCACTTCCTTTTGCTGGGAGCTCAAGGAGAAAATGGCCTTCCAGGGGAAAAAATGCTTAATGCGATATAGCTTTTTATTTCAGAGTGTGGAGGGAAAATATAGAGACAAATAAATTGCTTACTATTTTAATGGCTTTCTTCAGAGTGGGGAATAAAAATGACATATTTCAATGCGGCGAAACATCTTAATGTACAATTTATCTGTCAGCTCCACTCCTGGCCACAGTAATAATCTTACAGCTGCACAGGGGGGCAGGGAGACCTAAACCCACTATATTCCAGGTAGTTTCAGTTCAGTTATATTGTGAAGATGATTACACAAATGATTTTTAGTTAGTCTTGTTCTACCAAATGAGGTAATTTAGCACCCTGACCCCGCTGGAATTAGACTTATTTCATTCTGCTGAACACAGATAATCAGTGTCTTGGCGAGGATTTTGGGAGAAAACCTCAAAACCATGGACCTGGAAAGAGAAAGAGAGAGAGAGAGAAAGAGAGAGAGAGAGAGAAAGAGAGAGAGAAAGAGAGAAAGAGAGAGAGAAAGAGAGAGAGAGAGAGAGAGAGAGAAAGTGTGAGAGAGAGGGAGAGAGAGAGAGAGAGAGAGATAAATATGCTTTACTCACTGAGCATATGAGGAGATTCTCACCTTCTCCAATACTCTCAGCATGAGATGATTCCCTCTGCAGACTCAGAGAGATTACAGATGGTAAGCAGCAAAATACTTTCCACTTTGAATTCTATCTTTGCTCAGGGGAGGAAGAAAAGCACAGCACAGTTCAAAATATTAGCTGGAGCCCCCCATCCCACCTAGAAAAAATACTTGAAACAGGTAAATCAGGTTTAGGAAAATAAGTATCTCAGACAACAAACAAACTATGCTCTGTGCTTTCAAGAAACTGTGTAAAAACAAATAGATGTCATAAATGGAAAACTGGAGGGGAAATATAATGCAAGAAAAATATAAGATATTAGCCCTTAAAGAACAACTCAGGCAAGTTACACTAGTTTCCATGTAGTTGATGAATAATAAGCCTTAGGTTTTGGTGAATTTAAAGAGTTATGCTAAGCATTCCAAAGTGAAGTTTTTATCATGAATGCCAAAGCTGTGATTCACTGTGTGGCCTTTTTTCAATGACTAGGATTAAAGTTAAGAGAAAACCACTGAATTTGGCTTATGCTTATTTATCTTTGTGTCCATGGTCCATGGCATGACGAGTACTAAACAAACCTTGTAGACCAACTCAAGGTCTATTGACAAATCCCTAGCAGATTTGATTGAGTGTGTTGGAAAAGTGGGCCGGCAATATGAAAGCATTGATTTTATGCCATATTAAAAAGGATTAAGGCTGCCATAAAGGCAACAGGAAAAGACTTAATGGGCCGTATGTGCGTACTAAACTTTGATATGTATTATTTTTCCTCTTATTCAATCCCATTCGTCAGAGTTGTGTAGGGAGGATGGATGGCTGAGATTCGAAGGTTATCTGTCTTATAGATTTTAGTGGCCCAGCTCCTGCTGCCGTGTCCTCAATAAGAAAGAGGCTTGAGCGGCTTCGCTCAATCACTCCAGGACAAGATGAAGGAACTAGAGCATGGTATTAGGCTCTTTAAAATCTAGAGAGCCGTAGTTAAGTCTATGGACTTACTAAATTCCAGAACACTTCTGACTTTAGTACCACTTTAGCTCCCACAGTTTTAAATAAATAAAAAGGCTTCTACAAAGCTATGCCACAGAAGAACCTATTTGGTGTAATACCATCCTCTTTCACCACCGGCACAATGATACTTTTCCACAAATCTAGATATCAGAATGCAAGTAAAGAAATAAGAACTGAAAGTTGAAGGACAGCTGTTTAAGTGTTGTTGCATAAATGAATGCTGTTAGCAGACATGGCTTTGAGAATCTGCTATAGGTACTAATTGGACTATGTCACATGATGACAATGTGCAGCATTAAGAGGGACTTCCACCCATGTTTCAAAATCTTAGATGTTTATGTTCACTGGTAGTTTTGAATAGTTGCCCAAAAAGTGTATATTTGTGTTGTAGACGTTACAGTCTTATCAGCACCACTGTCATTTTTAAGTCAGTTAATTTCTTTCCAATATACCATTTCACGTTAAACCACTTTGACTTTGGTTGTGTCTCAAACAATTAAAGAGAACATATGAAAACCACATTAGAACCTTTATTTTTAAGAGTGTATATATACACTCTTACAAAGGTACTTTAAGCAGTGCCATAGCAGGACCATTTTAGCTAAAGGACCATCTTTGCAGATGAAGAAATGAGAATGTGAGGAACATTTTAAAGGTGTAAAGGTATAAAGTGTAGGCTCTTTAAAAAATTTATTTACAAGAACCATTTGTTAGGAATCTAAAAATAGTTATTTTATGGTAAAATAATTTAAATTTAGAATCCAAATAATGACATAAACCCATCTGCTGTCTTGGTTTCCCATCTGCTGTCTTGGTTTTGCCTGATCGGTAACAAATTACCTCACTAATTATATTGGCAGAGTGGATCCGCATGGCTATCAACTCAGTGGAAACTCAGGAATGTAGACTGGAAAGAAATTTTGTTTAGCCATTTGAACAGATAGTCATACAGTCTCACAAAGCTTGTACTCCTCACAACTGGATGAAGTTTTCGTTCCCGACATTACACAACAAAGGCTTTTCCTCACTGTGTTTAAATGTGACTTCAGTGTATTCCTCAGGGGTGGGTAGTTGTTGTATTGTAGTTAATGTGAAAACCAGTAAGACACACTGAATTGCAGTCACAGACAAACTGTATCATTTTGCTGAAATTAAGCATTGAAATACTACTACAGGAATTTTACCTGGAGGTCAATGTATTATAGAAGATTGCAGAAGAATTACACAGCACAGCACTGCAGTTTGACAATCTCTTAAAGTTAGCCTTTAGAAAAAAAAAGCTGTAGTAATACAGCTCCAAAAATCTCCAAAAACGATGTGCTGTCGGTTCTTCTGTACTAGTCTACAATACATTCACCACATAATCTTCCTGTAGTACCGTCTATAATTCAGTTAATTACTAAATTAGTTTATTCCCACTTGGGTGGCGGAGGTTTCTTTATGCATGTTTGTATGGTCTTGTCAAGTTTGTATGGATTTGTGCAGGGTACTCTTGTTTCCTCTCACAGTCCAAAGACAGGTGAACAGGAAATACTAAAGTGCTCCTAGAAATGCGCGTTTGTGTGAATTTTTGTGTTTGTGTGTCTGCCCTGTGGACTGACAAGCTGTCCAGGGTGTTTATTTGCTTTTTGGGACAAAGATTGCTGGGATAGACTCCAGGACACAGACAACTCTGGTTAAGGGATGGATAGATTAACAGTGAACTATAGCAGCTGTCCTAATATTTTATAACGTTCTCATAGGAATCCTTGGTAATCCCTGTAGTATTGCTATAGATCTCAATGGAAAGACAGTATTGTATAAAGGTTATTTGAGGTCATTAAATGGAAAAAATCAATGTGAGCCATGATGATCCAATTCCAAATCCATGATCTGCAGTGGACAGTGGTATACTAAACACTCTTGAGGGGAACTAGTGTGCGATAGCGATGCACTGGTGCATCTCAGATTTCTTATGAAGTGGCCTACGGAGCAGCAACATCTGAAGTATCTCTCAGAGCACAGGGGTCACTTCAAGTGAATCAGACAGACTCCAAATTTAATGATGGCTCAAGGTGCACCAGGGAGTAGGCTCTTAAAAATTTGTTTGAGAGAAAGTAATCTTTGCATGATGCCAGGGGCAGTGCTGGGGTCAGTGTTCAGGGCTTAAGCCCTATGGTGCTGCCAGTGATAACCAATTATCCCTAATTCTGACCCAGAGTTTTTGGCACAGATGCAAAAAAGAGAGAAAGTTCATGATGCAGAGGAACTGTGAGAAAGCGAAACAGCAACAGAGCGAACAGCAAGAAAGAAACATGTGTCAGAAAGGAAATAACAGAAGAGAGTGATAGGCTTGTTACATATTAAAGCACATTAAGAGACTAGGCGAGGTGAGTGAGTTGTGTATACGTACATGTGTTTCTGCATTTTGATGAACTTAAATCTTAAATCTGTCATTTTCCTAAACAGTCAGTTTCCAGGAGTGTTAGGAGTGTTTTTGAGTGATCAGTAAACATCACTACCTCATCAACAATTTATAATTAGATCTAGAGAAGATTAGGAGAATTTTCTGACGTAATGTGTTCTAGACACTGGGTCAGATTTATGGATAATTGCTTATCACTGGCAGCACCATAGGGTTTAAGCCCTGAATTTCTACTGACCCCAGCAATGCTCCCGGCATCATGCAAAGAACACTTTCTCTGAAACAAATTTTTAAGAGCATACTCTCAGGTGCACCTTGAGCCATCATTAAATTTGGAGTCTGTCTGATTCACTTTAAGTGACCTCTGTGCTTTGAGAGATACTTCAGATGTTGCTGCTCCATAGGCCACTTCAAATGAACTCTGAGATGCACTAAGTGTTTAATGCATCACCATCACACACCAGTTCCACTTAAGAGTGTCTAGTATAGCCCTGTTGCTCTGAAGAGTGTGTGTGTGTGTGTGTGTGTGTGTGTGTGTGTGTGTGTGTTTGGGGGTCTGTGGGCTGTAAATGCTGAGTTGCTGGAGCTCTCCCAGCTGCACACTCCCCACCCATCCCACCGCGGTGGAACACGTCTAATGCTCTGTGAGAATTCGTAAGGAGTTAAAGAGGAGCTTCACTAGCTGCAGGGCTGAAAAGTGGCCTGTTTGGCTGCCATGTAGTGACACTTGCAGACTTATGCTAAACTTCTCAGAGATATGCGAGAACAGGACCTCCATTCCCTGACAAGTCCGCTGCTGCCATCTGAGAGACAAAACAGATTCTCTCCACCACAGACGCCTGCCCAGAAACCTAGCATATGGGAGACTAGCACACAAAGCCCACTGACTTACTGCAAATCCGCTCTACTGGAGAGAGAGGCAGAGAGAGAGGCAGAGGGAGAAAGAGAGAAAAAGAGAGAGAGAGAACAAGAATGAGAGAAAGAGAATGAGAGAGTAACAGAGAAGGAGGGAAATAGAAAGAGGAACAGAACCAGAAGTGAAAAGAGAGAGAGTGAGAGAAGAAGACTGAGAGCAAGAGAATGACAGAATGACAGAGAGGGAAAGAGAGAAGCAACAGAGAGAGAGAGAAAGAGAGAATGAAAGAGAGAGACCTGGGGCTCCCCCTGCAGCAGTGCTGTATTTTGGGGAGGAGATGAGAGCAAGTGAATGGCAGGGTCTAATCCTACCCTGCTGCCCAAAGATCCCGACTCAGCCCCCAACACCGTCTTAACCCCCCCATCCCAGCACTTTCCAGCTGAGATTAAACCACACGGCCAGACAACTAATACTTCAAATAATTTTCCCCTGTTCAAACTACCGGATATGTACAGCAGTCCAGGATTCATTTTTTTCCATCCGTTGAAATGCTGTCTCCTCTGGCAACCGAGTCTAGCTAATGAGGGATAGGTATGCCTTTCAGTAATGAAGGGGGCTTAAATTACCACAGCTCTGATTTTGATGGGTATGAGTGCCGCCTTTAACTGAGTTTGTGTGCAAGATGTGTGCTCAGGCTTGTGCTGGCCTATACATCATCTATGCTATTAGTGTCTCACAATTATATTAACTTTTATAGATGACAAGAAAATGGTGTATTAGATTGGTTTTAACGAACAAATCAAAATACATAACTAAATAAATTGCAAGTTTAATTTATTTTCTAACCTTCCCATCTTTTCAATGGTTCAATACAGCACAAGCTTGCCTTTAGGAGGCAGAACAGCTCAATCAAAAGAAGCTACACTTTGGAAATAAAGACACCAAAATCGGTTCTCTGGAGCAGTGCCACAGAGGAACTATGCTGAAAGAAAGGTAGAAGATGTAACTCTGTTCAGTCATGTATTGTTGGTTTATTACATTTTGGCTCACTCTAATGGAGTGTCAGTGTCATAAAACAGTGGAATGTCTCTTGCATGAGAAGGTCAGCTGCACAGAAGGGTTCTTGAGGGAGTGAGGAGGTGAGGGGTTGAAGCCATGGTGCTTACTTTCCACAAAGTCTTTTAATGGTTTGTGAAATTGCAGTTCTTTCATAGGAATCACATGTTTATAAACTTTACTACATAAAAAAAATTTTATTTGATACTGTGATGCTGAGATATAACTGAAAATAAATATTGAGATTTTATCAGTATTGCCCAGCACTAGTTCAGGCTGCTGGGAGGGGGGTTTACCATGGAAAATGCACATTCCAGAAAAACTGAGTATTTTTTCTTGCAAAACGAAACAAACTCTGAACACACACACACATGAGCAGCTGACATCAGCCTCCTGTCGTTAACTTCTCCTCTCTCTGCTGCCTTGGCAACTAGGTGTGTGTATGTATGAGTGTGTATGTGAGTGAGAGAGAGAGAGTTCTCTAAAGCTGGCATCTATCCTATCAGACCACAACAGCCTCCTTCCTGGTGTGCTGAAATTTAGCTCCTTCCCTTCTTTTTTCTCCTCATACAGCTGAATACAAAAATCCCATTAGAAAATTCCAGCAGCATGTTGCAAAACTTAATAAACGCCTCTCTATTGACTCAAACGGATTAAAACCCATCAGAACATGTTTATGCCCCTGTCACGCTCATTTCAGGGCTGTGCCAAAAAGTTATGCTGAGATTTCTGGTGTGATGAGTGCTGAGCTACACAAGTCCCCCGTGATGCCTCAAAAACTGAGCCCGCTGTAATTAGTATGTTCGATGGAGCCTCTCAAGCATGCACCGTGAAGGAGCGTGAGCATTCACACAGGGCCCATGCCATCAAAATAATATGTTTATCCAGGTCTGGTATATTACAGCAACCCAATTTTAGTAATATTACCCCAAATCTAACCAATGAATGGAACACAAGAACCGATCTGTGCTCAGGCTGTCAGATTGCTGCAACATTTCTGCCATTTTTTTCATAATCCGAGTTTAAAAAACTAGTCTAAAAAGATGCCAGAGATTTAAAAAAAAGTTTTGGAAGAAAGAACGCACAAAAAATGGTGAACGGTGTCTTCTTACAGCAAGTCTCTACTGACAGACCGTTTAAAAATACTCCCCTCCCCTTGGAATGAATGTCGTGCTTTAAACTTCTTGAAATTTGAATATCAACCAGTTCACCTCCTACAGCTTCAGAAGCACACTGCTGATGCACACTTTGCACATCTGATGGAGGACTTCCATCTGAAACGCTTCCTTAATAACTAATAAGTTACATATATACATACTGTATTGTTATTTATTTCATATTCAGCAGAAAATGAGATTGCATTGCACGATATATGTATGTATATTTACATACATGCAGTCTAGAACATAGAACCTGTCTAGAACATGTTTAATGTGAATTCCTGTCCAGTTTGTTTGTTACTACAGGATTAATCTGGAACTGCATTTACTGCATGTGCTGCTTCAGTTCTGGCCTTTGGGATGTAGGGTTTTCTATAATGAAAGGGTTTTCTTATCTGAAGCCTTGCTAGACTTGACAATGTTTACTTTTGTGTAATGCAATGTTTGCGGTTAACAAGGCTAACCTTCTCTAAAGACTCAACTCGGACTCATAAAAGTACAACTTAAGGCAACATATTATAACGCTTGAGGCAAGAAGAACAAGAAAATATCAGCAAAGTAGCATTAGCTGTGCCACAGTTGCTATTCTTTTGAAACAAAGAAATAGTGATATGTTGTATGCAAAAGTGTACTCGCACTTGGTCAATTTACATTTTGTTGTTAATTAAATAAAAATAAACACATTCTCTAGGATGAACACACTTTATGTTTAATATAGAACGCAAAATGCACAATAATGGTTAATTTATTTAACATATTTTCCCCAATTTATATTAACAAAGTAAACAGAGACTGTGCACTAAAATTTGCAGAAAAAATAGAGGACGTGTAATCTTAACTACACCGCCACCCGCCTGCTAAAAAAATAGTCTCGCTGTCCAGTCCAGTCCTGAGGCTGGTCTGTTCCTTTACTCCACCCTTATGTCTGTTTGTCCCTCCACCCCTCAGGTCTGTGTGTCACTCCTCTCCAGCCCTGAGGTGCAAGCTGCTCGGTGAGCTGTGGTCCCCCCTCCAGTGGCTCTATGGTAACGGCGCAGTCTCAGCCTCAGCCTGCATTAAGATGCGCGCTGCGTGGTGGGGAATCTCCTCCAGGCTGCGCTGCCAAGGTGAGCGCGCTCGCTGTGCGGGAGTTGGAGCCGGAGATAGCGGCGAGAAGCTATTAAAATATGAGCAGGAATTTCTGTTATCGCTCTGACGGGAGGCAGCGAAGGAGGCTTTGTGTTATTACCGAGATAAAACGCACAGGCGCACAGAGAGGAGCATGGAGGAGGCACGAGGATGCGGAGGAGGAGGAGGATGTGGGGTGAGGGGTAGAGAGGACGGAGGGGGTGAAGCTCAGATTTACGGAATGAGCAAAGCTTAAGGTTATTAAATCTGAAGATTACTCGAGTGTGAAATTGTTGAAGTTTTTTTTCTTGAGGTGCAGTTGAGGGATTTAGTCGAGTATTAAACAGAAGGAATTAAGGACCAGTGATACATTATTCAGAATTATTTCGCCTCTTTTTCTACCACACTCTCTTGTCTTTCCCTCCGTTCTTTAAGCTGTGAATGAACAGAACATGAACCAGTTGCTCAATACCACAAGCTCTGTGGTGCAGGCCTCAGTGCTCAGAGCTACAGCACCTGCACCAAAATCTCATACAAATCCAGCTCATACAAACCCAGTAATCACCTCAAACCCAGCCAGACACCTCATGATCTGAGAATATTTGTATTAAACAAATATCACTGCGTGAGAATAACAGTCAATGTCATATGCAAAATTCTGTACTCCCTTTGTTAAATGACATGGTTTGTTTATTTGTTTTATATAATTATAAACAAGCATGCATACTCTACAGAGAACATGCTTCTGTATATTTTAATGGACATTTTCTATGTATTGGAAACAACAGAATATTAAACATGTACTTAAGGAACACTGTAATAAAACATTACTGGTCAAAGAGTGTCATTCGTCTGTTTAATGGAATCTAGTTCAGTCCGGTTAATTCAGAGGAATTTCAAATTATTTTTAGTTTCTTTTTGTATGAAATGTAGCCTTTCTTTTGGTTGTGTTGTATAATCTCATCAAAGATTATTGTCACTTCGACCCTGTTCAGACGGGCTAAAGCAACACAGTCCAGCTTAAACTCAACATTATATTCTCCATTCTCTTGTTCATTTTGAATGGGTCCTGACCAATCTACTACAAGAGAATGTGCCTGTAGGTGGAGCATGGACAGATTTAGATGAGTATTATCACCAGTTATACAAGAATACAAAGAGGGAGAAGATGCATCATTATGAAAATTCTCACTGAATCATCTTATGGGACCTGCAGTACAATGTTGTGAATTCAAGCAGGTCTATACAGCCATAAATTCAAAGAGCAAATGCATCCACGCAGAGAATAGCCTGTGGGCAGCACATGAATGTGTAGAAATCACGGTTCAAATGGAGTGCAGAGTGATATTAAAATATAGGGAATGTGTTTGTATCTTTCTGTGAGCTCATTTCAGTGGGTATGTTGGGGAAATGTTTGGTTTAATTATTCACATTAATTTAAGCATTTTTCTTCATCAGCTTCCGTTAGGTACATTGAGCGTGTGTGCCTGTGAGTGCGTGCTTGTCCGTGAATGTGCGTGTGTGTTGATTCTGAGAAAATATTTTCTCTGCTCCCTCCTGGAAAGAAAGATGTGTTTTCAAAAGACATCATTACCAGAAACAAAAAGGCTGCCTTAGGTCATAAATATCAAATAAGAGCTGAGCCACTAGTCTGGAATAGGCCTCCAGTGTAGAGCAGGAATATATACACACACACAAAGCTGTCTTTGCAAGGACTTAAAAATAGCCACCACTTCCAATAGTGCCAAACAGTCTGCATACTCCTCTGCTAGCTGTGGTGTCTCCGCTATCTATCATATTAATGTTCCCTTCATTCTCAACACACACTCCTATGGCTGTTCTCTGATCAGTTTACCCTCCTCTTCCGGCAAAAACAGCACAACAGCACATCGCACGCAAAAGCTCCCAACCACCCCCACCCCCCCCCACCCCTCCGACCCTGAGTGCGAGGAAAAAGGGGTAGATGATGAATGGATGGATGATTTGTCACCATTCAAGATTTTTGGCTCAATGTATAGATCTAGGGGGAAAAAGTCTTTGACTGGTATCCTAGTACAGAAGTGCTTTAAATTTTAAAGGGACAAAAATGGTTGATTAAAAGTATCAAAAGTGGTTCTTCTTAGCATAGCTCCCGGCACCGTTATTTTGCAGACAGTAACTGCTGTTCTCAGACCAGCAGTTTTCTCCCTCTTTCTACAAATCCACACTGCTATTCTTCTGTAATCCTCTTGCTTCTGCAATCTACAGTACACAACCACCATTCTTGTGTTAGTGTTACTCCCTCCTTTTGCTGAAGCTTCATAACCATGGAGCAACAGCCTGAGCATCAAAAAAGGATTTTACAAAATACACCACGCTGGTTATAATACACACAGACCTTCATACAACTACCAAGCAAACAGACTTCAAACAGGCTAAAACATCATGTTTTCCCTTGAAGAATGTTTTGCATTCAAAGGCTTGGTGTACACTTCCAAACCGTTTGCAAAATCCAACATGCCACATGCAGGATGGAACAAACAGCAGGTATTAAACAGATTGGTTCTGTTGAACCATCCTGAAGGTGATTTATGGATTCGGAAAGCAGGATTCCACTCGGGCCTCGCTGGCGCCTATGCTAAAGTCTCTGTGTTATTGATTCAGGGAGTCTTGGGGACCTTAAAGAGTGCCAGCTGTGATCTGAGGAAAGTCCTATAAGCAAGGTTATTTGTATGTGTGTGCATGTGTGTGGACAGGGGAACTCAAGCCCAAGTTTGTTCAAAAGAAAAACTAATCTCAAGCTGCCATCATGGAGATCCACTGGTTAATTTCTGGCACCTTGCTGAAGAGAAAATTCATTAACCTCACAGACATGCAGACATTTGGCTAAATGTGCATGTTTAATGTGGCTTAAAAGAGCTTTTTAGAGCCGTAAACACGGGCTAATTGGCAGGACTGTAAGAAGCTCGCCGCATCATACACACCAGCTCACTCCTAAAGAGGTGCTCTTGTCCGTACAATTGACGATCTGTTCAGTACACCCCTGTACACACACACCCACCAGCACGCATGCATACAAACAGATTTGTCCTAGAAGACCATGGCCTAGATCACAAAGCAAGATTTATTGCTTTGCCAGCCATTTTAAATCATGGTTTGACCTAATCCAGAATTTATTTTACCAGGATACATTACCATGGCAACTTGTGTTTCTACAGAGCAGGTTAAGTTCTAGATCACATATTTTCTGTGATTTCCAGTTTTTGGACTAATCAGGGCCAGCCTGATCACAAGTCATTAGCTATTAATTTGTCGGAAAATGTACACACTGGCTAGTAATATTGTGTGGGTCTTTCTCATGCTGTCAAAACAGCTCTGACCCATAGAGGTATGGGCTCTACTAGACCATGGTATTCGGTATGAAGATGATAGCAACAGATCCTTTGAAATTTCTTAGGTGTGAGGTAGTTTGTCCAGCACATTCCACACATCTTCGATTGGACTGAGATTTTGACATCTGGCTAGGCAGCATCTTTTTGTGTGTGTGTGTGTGTGTGTGTGTGTGTGTGTGTGTGTGTGTGTGTGTGTGGCTGGTAGGTTAGTGTTTTGGGTGGGTGTTCACCCTGCGATCACGAAGTCGTGGATTTGAATCCCAAGACCATACCCACACTCTGCTCCCTGGGCTATGTTCCTGGCTGCCTGCTGCTTCACTTGGTGAATGGGTTAAATGCAGAGGAAGAACTGTATGCTGTGATGTGTTCACGTATGACTGAATGGTCACTTTCACTTCCTTTCATAAATTAGGGCTGGGCATGTTAGCGCATTATCGTGTTAACGCATTATCGTGTTAACACATTATTTACTTAACGCCAACAATTAACAATTTAGCGCACATTAATGCAGATTTTTAAAAAATCCTTTTATTTTGACAGTTTGTTGCTTTTTTGTGCTTTTGTGCTTGTGGGTGCTCAGCTGGTTTTTCTCAGGGGCCAGACGACCCATTACTTTTCTATATATTACATGGACAAAAGTATTGGGATACCTGACTATTACACAAACAGGGACTTTTGACACTGCATTCAGACTCAAATATGGAGCTGGTCCCCCTTTACAGCTGCTATAATGGTTCTGAACTCCAGGTTCCAGAACTATTCATCCAACATCAGTAACTACTGTTGTGGCTGAACACGGATCAAATCAACACAGTAATGTTCCAACCATAGTGTAAAGTCTTCCCAGAGGAGTACAACAAGAGAAGACAAATTCCTTGTGACTATAATCATATGTTTATATTGTTATGATAGACAATACAATAGCCCACAAGTCAACATACACTATATGGACAAAAGTAATGGGTCAGCTGACCATTACACCAACAGGGACTTTAATGACACTGCATTCAGATACACAGACTTTCATATGGAGTCCCCCTTTGCAGCTGCTTTAATGCTCTAGACCAGTGGTCCCCAACCTTTATTTGATCAATATCAGAAACTATTTTCACGACCTGGCCTTTAAGGAGTGGCAGATAAATATACATATATTATACAAATAAATGATACACATAAAATGGGAATATTTTAAAAATATAATAATGGGGTATCTTTAAAATACAATAATAAACGTAAATCCAGTGTGCACTCGCAGCTTTATTAACAGAATTTTCATAACAACAAGCCAACAACATAACATGGGCAACATCCACGTTTTTTGTGGATGTTACCTGTGTTATATTCGGTCCCAGGGGTTGAGGACCACTGCTCTAGACTACTGAGGTTCTCTTGAGCAAGGTACCCACACACTGCTCCCCGGACGCCCCTCGTTGGTGCCAGCCCCTTGCCTCACTTGGTGAACACATACTTTCATTTATGTGTGTATTTGGCAGACATTAAAACCAGGTCCCCCTAGTGCCAGTATATGTGTATGTATGTATATTGGACTTTTTGAAGCACAAAAAGTGGCCCCTAATAACTGATGAATATTTTTCACCCTTTGTGTACCTCTTGGTTAAGCAGATCAGTCCAGGGAGCCAAAGTCTAGTGCATAAGTTCTAGCGCAATTTACTAGTGCTAATAAAAAACCTTTACAATGAAAATCTGCAAAAATCAGGGATGTTTCCTCTCATTTAAATGAGTCTGATGATTTTTCAGCAGTATACGAGCTATTAGAGACTCATATTAGCTGTAGAACCCCCACTGAAGGTTTATGTGGAAAATAAGGAAAGGTGGTGCCGATCGACACACCACAGCATTGAGCAACATCCAGCAGTTCATTTCAATATCATCGGTTGAACTTAAATTTCAGTAGCTCAGATTAAACTAACAATGTTCTGCCTACTTAATTTAATGTCAGCAAACTGGTTGGGGCTTTTGACCTTTTAATGTAAACATCATAGCCACACATCATTGATGTAATATTTCAAAGAATCTTTTAACTGAGATGTAATTCATTTTTAATTATTTTAACAGTAGGCCTAATATTAATACGTTCAAGTAAATTTGAACCTCATTAACCACACCTGATCAAACTCATCAGTGAGTCGGTAAAGCCTTTGTGAACAGGAGAGAAAACGCAGATGTCTGCTGAAGTGTGATCCTCCAGTGACTTGTCACAGGTTTGGCACCCCTGGATTTGGGCTTAGATGGAACCATAGATTGTTTATGAGAGCCAGAAAGTAATGTTCTTGCAGGGAAGGTTACCATTATGCCATTGGCTCACTTCAGTGACTTTTCTTTATATTTGTTCATTTCAAACTCAGACAGTCTTCAGGCGGTGATGATTTAGGAATCTGAAAAATACATATAGAAAAAAAGCAACATTGCTTGTCATGCCATGTAGCTCAAATATTTAGAAACATGAGGTCATGGGATCAAACTCAAGTCTTTATTTTTAAAGTCTTTATTATCTGAAAGCCATATATCTTATGTAAGTTAGACAGCTTGTCAAGCTCTGTAGCTCACTGGCTTTAGCTGTGGTCGCAAGCTAGGACCGTTGTAGGATCTAACTGTGTCTTACTTTTAATGCCTTTTATGGCATACTTCATCTGTAAGTCAAAAGTCCAAAAATTAGCGCATCCAGCTCTATAGTGCACTGGTTTAAATTGTGGGCTCAAGTCAAGAAGGTTGTGGGATAAAATCTGAGTTGTCTACTTTATAGGTTGTGTCGGGGAAATTTACATTTATTCCTTTGTAATCACATATTGTAAGAGGAAATTTATTCAGATGACTCTTTCTTTGTAATACTCATATTAAGGGTGATTCTGTTGATTTATTATTAAGGCTGCAGAAGGGCACAGTGACATGATTAAAGCAAGGTTGTTATTTTGCGTAAGCACTATGTTTTCG
>JBBPDB010000017.1:10241746-10256382 GCA_037974465.1 Brachypetersius altus | reverse complement strand
TATTTTTGTTGAGTGTAATTAATGGTGAACCAGCCCAGCCCGGCCCACATTGGGATCGGCCCACCGGGAGAGCGCCCAGTGTGCCAGACGGTCAGTCCACCCCTGGTTGTGGGTTTGATTCCCAAGACCGCTCAGCACCTCTGAGGTACCCTAAGCAAGGTACGGTCCCCACATGCTGCTCCCCGGATGCCGTGTTCCTGGCCAAATTCTGCTTCACTTGGTGAAGCACTTAACTGCTCTCACCGACCGCGCATCCATCTGTTTTTTTACATACCGAACTATAAGAACTATATTCATCCAGCGGTCAGAAAACTTGCATTTGTCCATGACAACGCTGATGGTTGTCTGGACATAAGCCAGTTGACTACCCGGTTGTCAAACGACCACTGAATATGACGGTAAGCATCAAACATAGCGTACAGTTGAGACTCATGCATTAAAGCAAAAAAAAAATCTGTCGGGAAACAGCTTGTAGCCTGTAGGCTACTCCGCAGCCATCAATATTTACATGAACTGCCGAAAACATAATGTTTATTATTATTTTTAGGAAGACTAAATAGTAATTTAACCAAGGAAAAAGACATCCTTACCAGAACTTTGTCTGCCAAAGCTTGTTTACCCATTGCCTGTTTATCCCCCAACAAAACTTTCTTATCAATCTCAAAATTGAGCTTTAACGCCCGACGTTGACTGTAATCCGTCATAGCAACGGGTAACTTTAATCCGTATGAGACTTCAGGATTGAGACGAGGATATAGAATTTCACTCAAAATAGGAAACCTCATAGTCTGAAAAAATAATACCTATATTTGAAAAAATAATACCGCTAAAACCAAATGTAACACTTTTAATGGCCTTAAATTTGGCAATTTTGATTTATCACTTTTTAATACTTTTTAAAACCTCGCAGACACCCTGTCTAAAGACTGTGTTTTGCTGCTTGTCCTTCCTTGGACCATTTTTGGTACCACTGAATACTGCAAATACCCCACAAGGCCTGCTGTTTTGAAGATACTCTGACCCAAATGTGTAGTAATCACAATTTGGCCCTTGTTAAAGTCGCTCAGATCTCATTTTTCCTGCTTCCAACACATCAACCGCAAGACCTCACTGTTCCGCTCCTGTCTGATATATCACGGGTGATACTGTAAGGAGATAAATCTGTTATTCCCTTCACCCGTCTGTGCTTTTAACCTTGTGGTTGATTGTTGTATCTGTCAATTTAGTCTGCAGTCATTTAGCCCCACCAGAAGTTACAATGAGCTGTTTTTTAATGATGCACTCACAAAAACAGGTGCAACAAAAGGCTATACTACAGAAGAACCATTCTAGTTACCCAAAGAATTGTGTTTGGGGAGTGTAGAGTGTAAAGAATCTCTTAAGGGTATAAAGAAACTACTAAATATTTATTTTGTTGTGCTATTCTTATTTTTAAGAGTGACTGTGAAAGGATAAAGAGACATTAGAAATGAGAGCTGAATCATGACTGTTAATGGACCTATAAGAAAAAAGTGAAAAGTGCCTGTCGAACTCAAGGTATTGATTAGGACTGAGACCAGCCAAGATCTGGCCAGAAGAGACCCTGAGAAGTGTTCAACATAAACTACATCTTACTACAACTGTCTTCCATATTTTACCTAACAACATATCAGAAAACTACCTTCTGGCTCTGGCCAAAACAAGCATGGAGGTCTCACGATGCATCCTCAAACACAGCTGTCCTTTTTGAAACCACATGGCCGGTATTGTACCACCAATGAGCAGGAGAAGGCCTGGCCATCACGATTCCTCCGCAGCTAATTGGCTGCTAGTAAAAGAGTGCGCCTGGGGAAAAGAAAGGGCTATTAAAATATTAATGCCCTTAAAAACTCTGGAAAAGTGCCTGTTCCAAAAGCCATCCAACCCTCTTTCTTGCTCTGTTTTTCACTTTCTCATCGACTCTTTGTCTCTATCGCTCACTAGCACAGGGGAGTCCAGTGAGTCATACTAGGCCCAGCACTGACAGCTAAAAAAGCAGCAAGGTAACATATGCCACACCAGCCCACTAACCACCTCCTGCAGGAAATCCAATATCTCAGAGATCTGCACTACACTGCATCAATTCACTTCAAATAGTGAGGTGTCCGTCAACTTTCCAGGTGCCAATAAAGTTCCGAATTATAGTGAGTGAGTACATCTGTATATGTTGGTTCAAATGATCAACTGAATGAGATGCACTAAAGCAAACAACAGTATTTTATATTATTTCTTCTTGGAACATTTCAAACATTTTTAGAGAAATAAAAAACATGGAAAATAACTAAACTTACTAAACTCATGGTTGAAAATTAATTTGGTTTTTGTTTGTTAAGACAACTAAAAGAATCATGAAAATATGGCTAAACACAGATTTGTAAATGATTAAGGTTTGAAACTTCTGTATCACTGCTGCTGTCTATTGGAGTAGAATCCTGCCAGACTGTTCCGTCTGTATAGCACTGTGTGGTAGAAGCAACTTTTGTACCTATAGCTCCCTATTGTGAACAGTGGTGAAACTGCACACAATACTAACAACTACACTAACAACAACAAATAACTACACAACTTACTATGACTGTTCATTAAGAACATACATTTTGATTTATTTTTTTTACGATTATACGTGTGATAATTATCATTCTTGTTATAGTGACAGTCCTACCCATAATTTGTTGGTGTTATCCTAATAATCAAGGAGATATATAAGGAGAGATATAAAGACAGCCTTTTTATCTCTCTTTCTCCTTGAATAACACAATGCCTTAATGCAGTTTTAATGTGTAAAAAAACATTCATTACACACAATCTTAGAAATAAGGCGCCAGAAAGAGTTCTTTGCATGACTGGAATTCCAGCCATGAAATTGATTCACAAACCCAATCTGTTCCTGCTTAGAAATCATGCTCAACATTACAGATACTGCTAAATTTGAAACTCAGACCTTACCTATACCCACTATGTAAAAAGCCCAAGCCCATAAACATTAGGCTAAAAACTTCCTCAGAACCCACTGGGCTCAAGTCAGGTAGCAAGTTATTAACATCCAAGTTTCACAGTAGTAACAAAACACTGATAGCAGGTACTGTATAAATATAAGCTTCAAGTGGTTAGAAACCCATTCTGAGTTGAAGCAGGTGTTAGAGCAGGACAGGAGAACTCCAGGATGGAGGTTGGAAACTACTGGGCGAGCCCAATCTCTCAGATTACTTAGTGGTCAGAAATGCCTGAGCACAAGCTGGCCTGCCGAGCAGAAAGCACAGTAGTAATGTGTTGCAAGAAGGAGCAAGTGCTGGATTTGTTGGACCAAGATCCTATGCACACGCATTCACACACACACACACACACACACACACACACACACACAAACACAGACACACCTCCAGCCGCCCGCCTGTGTGCAGTGGAATGGTGTAGATGCTTTCAAAATGCAAAATGAGCACCTCCTCTCCACATCAGTGATGAGAGACGGGGGAGCATGACTGACAGAAATAGGTCTGTCTTGCATCTCCCTTGTCTACACCCCTCTCTCTCACTCTCTCTCTTACTCTCTTTGCCCCTCTCTCTCTCTCACTCACTATCTCTCTCTGTCTGTCTGTCTGTCTCTCACAGGCACTCGCTTTGCCCCTCTCTCTCTCGTCTTTCTTTCTCTCTCACCCTGTATCTCTCACTCTCTCTCTCTCTCTCTCTCTCTCTCTCTCTCTCTCACACACACACACACTCTCTCTGTCTCTTACTCACTCTTGCTGTCTCTCTCTCTCCCCCTCTGTTTTTCACACATACACATACTCCCCCCACCACACCCTGCTCTCTCATGTTAAATTATAGCATGGTGTGTGAATGTGAGTGAAAGTCATCAAATGAAGATTAAAGACAGCCCTGTTTCACTGACAGCTTCGTCTCCAGGCTTGTCCCCGCGCCTCTGGGGAACAGAGACAATTACATTTAGAATGGGATTCGTTCAAAGCGTTCAACAACTCATTAATTGCATATTGCAAACAGTACATTTCAGCAGAAAGCACTGATGAGTAACAGCAAGAAGCTTTGAAAAAAATGAAGCCCCTGCCATTTTGTTACGTGCCCAAATTCATAATTTGAATATATAACTGATGATTGAAAGCACTGAATGATGAGTGGAACTTACTTGAATACTTCTTTTCCTTATTATTGCTACTGTTTGATGGTTTTAATACCAATTTAATATTAGCACTTAGAGTAAAAAAAACTATACTTAAAAGAAGAAAAAAAATCTAATTTATATATATTGTTCTTTCTTAGAGCTCATCAGAAGTAACACCTTGTCCAAGCGAGCTTGAGCTCCCTTAAGTAAGATCTGAATGCAGTTTAAGCAGCATGTATGTTCTGGTATGCGTTCACAGAAAACATTTGGTTGACTTCACTATTTGTTTGCAACACCAGCATTGCTCTGGTTCTAAACTACAGAAGCAAAATTTAGATATTTTAACCTTGAGTAAAAGTTAAAGTTGTAGTTAATCTCAGGTAGGTAGGTTGGAAAGGACAGTGAACTCGCAACCATGTCAGTGTTAGCTCAAGTGGATACACATACACAAAAAGGATCCAGTCAGTACAAAAAACACTGAAAAAAGGCAGAGCATGGATAGGTCAGCTGAACATTTTTGAAAGTACTTGAACATTCCTATGCTGCTGGTATTTAGATTAATGGAATTCTCAATATTTTTCTTTGCAGTCACAGCGAGCTGTTAAGGCCAAAACTGAGCAGTTTCACTGCTTATGCTCCTCAACTCGCCTACAGGCCTCCTTATCCAACCTCAGTCTGACTTCATGACAGTAAGAAGGTGCCTGAGTTTACCAAGCATTCAAAAACCTCACTACTCTAGGGAAGTAGGCCTACGACTCCTCTGAAAAAGATACAGTGATGAAGTAGATATGAATCTAATTGCACACAGTGCCTCAGGTACTACGGTATAAATTACCTTAGTGCGTGACTGAATCAGCAAAGCCAGTTTCCAGCTAGCACCCACACTGCCAATGAATAATCGTATTATTGTTTACTGTGAATCATTCTAATTCCTATTAATTGGCTGATTATTTTGGCACCCTTATGTTGCTTCTAGAACAATGCCATGTTTATGTTTATGCAAAATATAGTGACAAACGACGCCAGCAGCTTCAAAAGCAGCCCCCTCCCCTATGCCGGGAAATGACAAGGAGAGATAGAGACAGGACTTGCGAGAAAGAGTCTGACTGTGAAACTGTGATTCATTCAGGTAAGACTGAGTGGGAGATGGAAAGATGGATCTCTTCCCTCTCACAGTTTTGACATTCTGTGAGACCAAAGAACTGAAATTCCACTGCCATCTCTCAGAGGAACACACCAAAAATACACTTTTGTTTTGAACAAATAATACAGTGCAGTACAGTTTAATATTCTGACCCATATACCACCACAGATTTTTTTTACAGAGGGTACTTTGTAGCTTTGAGCACTGTCATGCTCCATTCCATAGCATTTCAATCTATGGTTTATACTGGCGAAGCAGAGAGATTGTTCTGGGAGGACATGGCCACACAGCAGGACATGACTGAGCATGCTGTATATCAGCAATGTCCACACCATCAGACATAACATAAGAGAATTCTGCTGATGTTTTTTTTTTTTTTACACAGGAAGCTTCCCATAAGCTGGTCCTATAGTGTGGGTGAAATCAAAAGGCCTACAGGCATGCAGACAGCAGATAAGCAGTGATGGGATGCTGACCCTATACAGTGCCCTTCAGAATTTTTGGCACTCTTACTAAAGATGACAAAAAGACTTTATCACTTTATCAGTAGAAGTGATCTTATCTTTATTTAGTATTGGCATCCCTAGAAATCTGAGTAAAGGCAATGTAAGTGAAGTATGATTTTATACATATTTAACTATGGCTTAAGTGTTAAGAAAGTTTGAAGCTGAGAATGATTTTATGTTTCTCTAGTGTATAAAAATAGGGTGACACAGGACAGATCTCTAAGTCTACCATTACCATGATAAAGATTCAACAGCACTTCCAAGGAAAAGTGGTCTGTTTTGCACAAATAAGGGAATGTTTACAAGAAAATAGCCGTATGACAAAAATGTCCATATCGACACTATCGGCCTTTTCATTAAGAAGCTTATGAAGCCCGGAAACACACATCAAAACCTCCTCAAAAATGGTTAAAAGAACATAAAATTAAACTTCTGTCATGGGCATCCCAGTCCTCGTACATAAACCCAATTAAAAAATAGACAAAAACACTTCTTCTGTGTTCTCAAGTCTTCTAAAACATTGCAAGAGAAGACTCAGTGTTGTTCTGCTGTGCAAAATGCTAAATGTGGGATGCCAGTACTATTAACAATTAAAAGTTATTGGAAGAAAATGTACTGGAATAAACAGTTTCTTGTGGCAACTGGTTCATATGAAATGTATATATTTTCTTTATTTGCACTGTAAAGACAAAATTCAATAAACAACAAGGGGAATTTTCATCAGCACTTTTTCAATCATATTTAATAAGGCTGCACATAATCCTGTCCCTCTGAGCTAGAGGTCAGAAAAAAAAGATTGGGAGAGATACAGTGGGTGAGAGAGCACCTCAGTAGAGACTTTTCCCAGGGGCTGCATTGAATTACTCCCTTGAATCAATCTATCAAATTACGCTCTTCTATCAATATTCCTCAAGGTGTTCCTCCAGAAATGCAAGGGCTGCTGACCTCTGCTCACTTCTGCTCTCTGATCGAGGCCATTCACACACCTTTCCTTGCCACCTTCCTTGACCCTGTGACAGATAACACTCTAATAACACACTTACCAGACCTAAGCACAACCCTGCAGGCTTTAGAGCCCTGGCCTCCTGTGGGAACCGCATCGCCTCAGGCCTGTGCCTGTCCCCCAGGGACCCAGAACATTCTACTGCCCTCTCTCCGTTAAGAAAGAAGGGAGGAAAAAAGTAATTGTATTCCTTTTGTTTGTTTGCATGTTATCTGTTTGTTATTCAGCATGGACAGTAAAAGCAGCTCTTAGAGTGAAAATGGGTTTTATGTAAGGAGTAATAACCTAAATGGATTTCCTCAGCACCAGCAAGGCCTGTGGCTATTTATCTTCCCCCTACACTAATTATTCATTACAGCTCTGCCGGAGGAAACAAGCAAAAGGAAAAAAAAAAACGAAACAGAGCCAGATAACGGCAGCGAACAGCTCGCAAAAATTACTTGCCGCTCTCGCCTCTTAAAAAGATTTGCGCACTTCAGCGCCTTTCGTTCCAGAAGAGCTTTCTGGGGGAACGCCCACAGTTGATAACTCCAAACTTTTTTTTTCTGTGCTCAGAGAAACAGATTTGCATTTAGCACAAACATAAGGAACATTGGGGAAGGGGTTGGAGTCAGGGACGCTTCCCATCGCCTTTAACTTCAGGCCTAATACGGCGCATCCACATGCTGCTCGCCTTCTAGCAAAGCGATGGTGTTGAACAGTGTTGAGCATCAGCAAAAAGCTCAGCATCAAGCTCAGCCCCTGACCAGAAGATGGAGCTGTTGCTTCAATTTTCTCTCTGTTGACTTGAATCTACACCCATGATTAACCTTCACCTCGGGGCCCTGGGATCACTGCTTTCACGCTCCTGTCCAGTTGAGCCTTTCCTGACCTTCTCATCAATCAGACACAAGTCCTGCTTTACCATATGAGCCTACTGGTTCCCCACTGCAGCGTTGTCAGGGCGACAAGCAGCCAATAAGGGCTGAGACTGACATGAGAGTTGTAGAGAGAAGCTCATAGAAGCAGCAAGCGCATAGCACTAGAGCAACGGAAAGAACTCTAGGAATATTTTATAGGGTTTTATGGCTTGTCATTTAGGTCAAATCTGGTCATTTTGTAGAACATCAGGGGCATCTCTTAGAGGTGGTGACCTTGTGTTTAGGCAGTTGCCCCTACGATCAGAAGGTTGTGGGTTCAAATCCCTCTGAGGAACCTTTAAGCAAGGTACTGTTCCCACACATTGCTCCCCAGGCACTGTGTTTCTGGCTTCACTTGGTGAATGGGTTAAATACAGAGACAGAAATTCACATTGTTCACACTTTACAAGACTAACAGTAGACATAGACAGCCTCAACCTGACAAAGAAAAGTTCAGCAACACTTTAAAGCATGTTTACTTACAGAAGATTTAAATCACTGGGTTCATGGCCGCTATTATCCAAATACATTAAAAGCAATTACCATTTTAAAGCAAGTCAAAAGAAAAGGTGTACATAGCTGCTATCTACTTAAAGAACTTAAAGTAGCCTCAAGTAATAATCTGAAAAACTACCATTTTAAAGCAAGTCAGAAGAAAAGGAAAGTAGTAGTGCCATGACTAAAGCTTCTCTGCTGTCTGAGCGCTTGATCTGAGTCTGGGAAGAAGTGCAGGTATGTAAGCTGAGCACAGGGTTGTCCATGACCTTGTCGCTGATGCAGGAGGTACAGCAAAGCACAGCCATCTGCAGTGGCCACTGAAAGGCTGCAGATCACATTCATGTAGCAAGGCTGCCATCCAGTGTGTAATAATTGACCTGCAGGGGCTCTTTCACAGATCTCCTTCTCTTACAGCTTTCCACACTTGCATTAACACACCTGTTGAAATTTTTCGAAGTACGTATATGTATTAACTAGGGCTGCACAATATTAGGAAAACATGCAATATGCGATAATGTTGTTGAGTGTTGCGATGGCGATATCACATGCGATAAGTAAGTAAAAACTTAGCCTTTATAGTGTTAACGTTTTTCTGCTTTGGATTTGCTCCAAATGCTGACCAGTCTATACAGAACAAAATGAAACGCAATACTTCCATTCCAACATTTTTTAGAGAATTTACTTAAACAGAGCATGTGATGCCTCCCATGAAACAATTGAACCATTGAACATTGTTGAAAAAAATCTGAAAATAAATGTATTTACTTTCTTAAATAAATGTAAACATGATTTAAATTATAGTAAGTACTTAGTCAGAAAAAATAGCAAAAGGAACAATCTATAACAGTTGCACAGAAGATGAAGAAACTGCCCAGTGATTTTTTTGGCCCTCTTCTCTGTGGCACTGGGTGAAGAGTTTTGGAAAAACACCATTAATTGCAATTCAGTCAGTCTTTTGCGATATGGATATTTTTTTGCGACAAGTATATTGCGCATGTTGATATCGCGATGACTGTAAATTTGCGATATATTGTGCAGCCCTAGTAAACATGATGTCATCTGTGACATGCTCAGTGCCAATTCGACCTAATATTCTACTACATGAGCGCTAAATCCAACAACATGAATGAAAGTAAAGCATTTATAATGGCATATATAATGGTAAATGGCAATGCTGTTGACACTGCCACCACAGGGTGCATAATAATAAAGTTTTGTTCATTACACTGAACTAAGTTGGCTGGGAAAGCAAGAAATGCTGCTTTGTGAGACAAACTCCTGGTTAGAAAATGCTGAGACCAGATATCTGTAATTTAAACTGTTAGAGTTTATTCGAACTCCAATACCACCCCATCATCAGTAAAATCAGCCATTTATAAGTATAAAATACCCTCTTATGAATAAATAAATCAATCAATAAATGAATTAATTAAAAGGACATTTATTTTATATCATTTCCTTTTAGAAGTTTGCAACATTAAACTAGTTAAAAATGACTGAAATCATTAAAATATTCCGATACTCAAATATTGTCTTCAGTTTCTTGATATTAAATGGGCCTGGGAGAGTGCAAAAATGAAGGGATAAAAAATAGCTTGCTTGTGGTCCCTGGATGTTTAAAGCCAGCCATGATCATGCTAATTAATGGCCATTTGGTTTTTTATGGACCTATTCCTTTAACCTTATGAAACCATACTCAGTGCCTAATTCTCTCAGTCACACTGTGGCCGCAATAATCACAAAACACTAATTCTGTGAAATGACCCATAATCCATTATCACCCACACATGCCCATGTAATCCATGCAGCTACATGCATGATTTCATATTGATTGAACCATCAGCACTGCATAAGTCTTATGCTACCAGACAAAGCACAGCACAAGTGGCCGCAAGTCACTCGTTCAATGTGTCGTGCGACGACATCCAGCCGAAAGAGCACACTCCCAAATCAATCAGCTCGTATTTACCGCAGCGGTCGTACAGAGGTTCAAGTCTCATCATCATCATTATCAAAAACACACAAGCCGCAGCTAGTTTGCTTGGGAAAAAGGAGTAAACAGACACGCTGGAGCAGAAATATATGTGTCACAAGTGAAGTATATTCCATAAGACAGTTAGAGGAATGACTCAGCCAAACATCATTTATTCATTATCTGAGCCGTTTATTCTAGTTGCAGGGTTTACTGGAGCAGATCCCAGTGCTCAGGGCAGAAGGCAGAGAAACACCCTGGACAGTTCACTGGTCCATTGCAGGGCAGACATACACATGTTTTCACACTTAGGGGCAATTTCACCCTGTAGCTCCAGTGCAAAACTAAGAAAGCAAATACCAAGGAACATCCCTGTGTTCGCAGGGTTCTGTTCCCTCAGCCTTTTATATGATGCATCATATCTTGATACACTAATAATGTGGTCTTGGGTCATGCCTCAAAACACATTAAAGTTTCAACCATCATACACTAACACGCAAGAATCTAATGTACAACAAAGAATGGTGTACTTTTGGCCATTGCAAAATCCAAGTACACTATGGAGAACAAGAGCACAACGCATATTTAAATTCTACCCATGCATATTTAAAAATCTTCTAATTTTTTTCACCAAAATGTCCTTAAGCACTATTCCCAAGATCATGAATGTTAGTTAATACATAAAAAAGGAACAGATGCAATTCTCTATTGCACGCAGGGCTGAAAGAAAACTTCCTGTGAAGGAACATGCAGCCCTATAAATATAGCGCCCTGATAATATAGGGCCTGAAAATAAAGTTGTTGCAAAAATATCAAGGTGGAACACATAGCCCTTGGAAATGAGTGTGTTTTCATGATATTTCAAGGCAGGGGCAGACTGGGACTAAACACAGCCCTGGACTTTCTCCCAAATAGGCCCACCAGGTGGACATGTTCAAACAGCCACTGGCAGGGTCCTCCTGATATCTCCCAATAATATACTACACAAAATATTCATACCAAGTAACATCACAAAACCAATGGTGATAATTGGTGTTGTGTTCATTAATGTAACCTCAGCCTTCAAATACAAATACAACAGCTATCCACAAAAGAATGATTTACTCTTTTCTGTTGGCTTTTACCTATGAATTTTACACCTGATAAATGATCGTATTAGCGCCCTCTGCTGTTGTTGATTTCTTAGTTAAGGAGAAAGGCAGGCCGACAGCTGTGGACCGGACAGCCATTCTGGACTTTTCCTGATTGCCAGTCCGCCCCTGTTACAAGGAGAAAACGCCTAAAACATCCAAATGGCTGACAGTAAATGTCTTGACCAATCAGCTACATTTGGGGTAAGGGGTAATTTATATGAATGTTGGGCTCAACCCTCAGTGTAATCAAAACCAGCAAGGTGCTGCCAAGACAAGCATCAACTGTGTTTACCACTACAGACACTAAGTTAAGGATTTGATTTGTTTAGACACATAACCAACAGATGTGTGAGGTCTCCTCCTGAGGCACAAACCCTGGACTGATGCCTGCTTCAATGATTAAGGTTTCCATTTAATATTTCAACCAGATACTGATGTTTCGGCAATGCTCTTTGATAATTCGACATCTGTTGCTCTTGGAAAGAGGAGAAGATCAAAAACACACACTGAGTTCACCAGTGAGTCGTATTTACTCAAGGAGCAGTTGTGCTGTTCCCACACAAAACAGCAGTTACAGCATTTTGGGTGGTGGGGGTGAGGTTTTCGTATCCATAAGTCCTTCGTAGCCCTTCACAGAGAGCAATGTAATTTCCGAGGGAATACAGTAGCATCAAATTACATTATGTATGCTTCTGTCTGAAAGTGAAATTTTGAAATATCCTCACAAAAGGTTGTTTGGAACTTGCAGTTCCCCACGTCAATCACATTTTCATTGAGATTATTCTTGCGTGCAGTGCAAGCCTACACCATGGCCATAAAAAGTCTGCTTCAGTTTTCAGCACTTTGCTATATGTTAACTTCTAAATGCCGTGGGGAAGGCCAGAATCCGTTAAGTATGTCACTAAGTGCATAAAACACACTCGAGCATAATGGCACTGCGGTGAATTTCGTGAAGCTCATAGGAATGGAAGAGTGACAAGTGCTCAACATTTCAGCTCAACAGGCCACATTCAGTTGAATTCAGTTTGATTTAAACCACAAAGACAAAATACAGGTAAGAAAATAACATCAAACACATCAAATTATTACACGTAAAAGACTAAAGGCCTGTCCTTTGCTCACATGTCCCACCACACACCTGTACTGAAACACCGTTTGTGGTGCTATTGTGCTGTCATATAATTTAAAGTTATTGCCATGTTATGGGACAGCATCTAACCAAGCACAAGGCTTTGTCAATACAAGTGTTAAAAGCCCAGTGAAACCTCTGCCAGCCGAGAAGATTACATCAGTCACCTATAATCCTGTTAACTACATGGCTAAAGGTGATTCTACATTTATGACACACTGTGTTCGCCAATATCAAGGTTGTACAATAAAAAGACCAATGGATGCTTCTTAAAGCCATTTTGCAATCAATGTTCTATTAAGAATGCTTGAGAAACCATTTAAAATAGAAAGTATATATAAAGGTTCTATGAAGAACGGTATAGAGCCTTTTAAGAGCTTCTTTAAGCTTTCATAAGGTTCTTCACTTTCATGTGCCTTTTTCAAACATAACACCCAACAAGTTCTTATTCTGGGGTGTCAATCAAACCATTTTTTTAATGTACCAGCAGTCCTGCCTTAATCTGGTTGGTCCAGAGTGAATGGTCCAAAACAGCCAGAAACACAGTTTAGTATAAGACAACTGTAACGGGCTTTTCTGTTTTTTGGTTCTGGGTTTGGTTTGGTTTTGGGGCTTTTATTGTGGGTTTTTGTTCATGCTTTGCTTCTTGTTTCACGTTTGGTGATTGGTTTTCTGTCTGTGACTGTTAGTATTTAAGTTCTGTCTGTATGGACCGTAGTAATCGGTCCATCGCCTCATAACGCCTCAATTCTGTGGTTTGTAAACGTATCGGCCCCCGTGCCAGGTTTCTGTTCCGTCCTGTTTTCACGTCCTGTTGTAAATCAAGAAACCACATTCATGGATGCCTGCCTGCCTTGTGCCTGTCTTCCAGGAGGTAGCTCACAACAACTGATTATTCCAAACCGGGCCTGGAGACCTTTCACACAGACTTTTTCCCCAAACATTAAATAACAGAAGATATTTCAATTACAATTAGTGCCAGCCTGAATAATTTAAATACTCAAGTGTTTGTTTATGTTGTTATTCGGTGCTTTATAATATTCAGAAACTTTTAGACTCCACAATCTTGAGTCTCAGCAATAAAAGCTTATTAATCACTGTTTTAAAATGTTACAATAAATCCATAAAAAGGCAAAGTATGCCATGAAGTATGTCATACCCTTAACACACACTCACACACACATACACAAACGCAAAGAAATAGTCCCCTAAGTGGGTAAGAGTCTAAGAGACTGCCCTATCTGGGTGGATTAGATGCCATTGGCACATTGTGATAGCTTCAGTTCAAAAACTGTTGCTGCTTCACATGACTGGGGGAAGCACATGCAGGCCTTCACCAGCAGTAGCGGTATCACAGAATGGGGGAGTGGGTGGAAAGATGATTAAAATGGGCAAAAATATTTAAAAAGTCACTCCGGTGAAGAGGCTGAGGGTGACCTTGGTCACTCAGCAAGCCACCGTTTCCTGTTACGTATGGACGGCAATAATCTGTATCACTGAAAAATCTTACCTGAGTGGTCCTTCTTAAACAAAACGTATTGCACACTATGTTAGCAATGGAATATACACTATTAGAACAAAGGCATTGGGACACCTGACCATCACACGAACAGACACTTTAATGGCATTGCATTCAAATACATAAACTTTAATATGGAGTTAGTCCCCCGTTGCAGCTTTAACAGCTTCCAATTATCTAGTTTTTTTTCACAAGATTTTGTAGTTTCTGTGGGAATTTGTGCCATTTCATTCTGTAGAGCATTTATGAGGTCAGACACTTATGTTGGACGAAAGGCCTGACTCACAATCTCTGTTTCAGTTCATCCCAAAGGTGCTGTATGGGGTTGAGGTCAGGTGTGGGTTAGTCAAGTTCTTCCACACTGAACTCCTCCAGCCATATCTTTATGGAGCTTGCTTTGTGCACTGGGACACAGTCATGCTGAAATAGAAAAGGTTCTTCCTCAAACTGTGTCCACAAAGTTGGAAGCCTGGTGTTGGTCTGCTGCAGCATTAACATTGTCCTTCAGCTGAAGTAATAGACCTAGCTCAAGCCCTGAAAAACATGTCCCAATACTTTAGTCACCATCAGAACATCAGAAGAATCCGACCCTTCCTCACCACTAAAGCTACACAGATTCTGGTTCAGTCCCTGGTCATCTCCAAACTGGACTACTGCAACTCTCTACTGGCTGGACTTCCACAGAAGGTAACCAAACC
>JBBPDB010000017.1:10229675-10240651 GCA_037974465.1 Brachypetersius altus | reverse complement strand
GAATTCTTAAGCACTGATGTACGTCGCTCTGGATAAGAGCGTCAGCTAAATGCCGTAAATGTAAATGTAAATGTTAATGATGCAACAATTGCCTACAGACACTTTTCTGTCCTAAAACATACTTTCCAAATTAATTAACAGGAAAAATGTCTGTTCCCCACTTGTGGTGTGAGCCACCACAAGCTAAAATCCAGACTTGAGTTTTTTGGTTACCACACTAATGCATGCTATGATCCAAGCGACTGGAAGATTTGTGTACATTTCTTAAACAAAGTATGGCTGCACCATGTCAAGAAAGAATCTCTAGAATATCAGCCCAGACTGTAATGAGGCATATTTTTCAGAAAGTATCTTTTGGTCAACAGCAAGTCCATTTGCCTTCAAATAAAACAGCCTATATCTTGATTAAATTGCCTTCACAGCTAAATTCCAGATGAAACTTCATTCTAGGACAGAAAAGAGCCCTCCAAAATTGTTGCCAAAGTTTGAAACCTGGAATGTCTTTGCCGCTCTGGGTTCAACATTTTCCTTACACTAGTCAGCCACACCATCAAATCTACTGACGTGTGAGGTGAATAATGATGATTTTCTCTATATAATGGCATCTGTTCAGGGCTGTGATATATCATGCAGCATGTGAACAGTTGGTTCTTGAAGTTGTTGTGTTTGAAGAACGGGCAAGAGTAACTTTGAAAGGGACCAGATTGTGATTCCCAGTATGCTGTGGTCAATTCCTACCAAAAGTCTCAATGATGCACTGTAGAAGGGTTACTGTAGCAAAAATTGCTGCAACTGCTGAAATACTACAGCATAAATGGCTATGACAGGAAAGTGTCAGAACACACAGTGCACTTGAGTTTTAGCCAACCCTGATAAACTGCTAAAGGCCTATTATCAAACTTTATTTTAGGCACTGTGGTAGACAGTGTTCTGGCATCTAAACTCAGATAGTGAAGCATGATTAATTACTCCAGAGAACATGTTTCTGACACACAGTTCTTGTGCTGATGTTTCTTCTATAGTTTTTGCTGCACCTCAGTTTCAGTTTTTTAATTCAAACCGAGACAGTTAGCTGACTTTTTGTGTACATGAACAATGATACTTAGAAACACGGAAAATAGAATAGAAAAGAAATAGCATATATTTCAACAATTATTATAGTGTAAATAAAAATAATCACAGTATAGTAAACAATGTCCTCACAATTTTGCGGTTTAATTTCCCAACAAATTCTATCTGATTTTGACGAGTTTGATCAGGTGTACTGGTTACAGTACTGAAACCAAATTCTGCAGGCCATCAGATCTTCAGGAACAGGAGTCCAGCAGTATACTTTTAAAACAGATAATGAGTAAGTGTTTGATCATGCATCCACTGATGCCTTCACAATTAGTCAACCTTCAATCACTTTAATTGCTGTGAATGCGGTTTAACAGCTTTACCAGCAGGTGGCTCTAAAGAGCTGTAATGAACTGCAATGCTTACCGTTGGCTTGAGCTGATGGAGTTGCAGATAGTTGTTTTGCAGAGTTGTTTTGCAGATAAAGATCAGTCGTTCTTTTATGTTTTGTATATGTGAAATGTATAGTTTCCATACAAACATTTTGAGTACATTATCAGTGGGCTCAGTCTTCTTTTCAATCTCTTTTTAACCTCTTAAAAAGAGGCTTACATTAGGACAATGGAAATCAATAACAGATGAAGTGCATTAATCAAGATGATCGTTTGATTTTACAGGTCTAGAATGGTTAAAAAGCTCAAATTTATTAGCCAAATAAATTTGAAAACTCCCAGATACCCCAATAGGACTGTATGTTCTTTGATCCAGCCACAGATTCCCATGAAGAACAAATGACTCAGAGCCACCATATCACTCAGTTAAGTGCATCAGCTGGTAAAATGTTATTCTGAGACTTCTATCCCATAATGGACCAACAGATTATAATTAAAATAAATGTGGGTTTGATTACTTGTTCATACTGACAGACAGTTATCTCCTGTACCTCTTGATCTGCCTCTAGTGTGCACTATTAAATGCTGCCTCACTCCTTTAATTTTTCCTCACAGCAATGAGTCTTCAGCCAGCTATGGGCTTTCCAGTGGAAGAGCTGCTCTGAGAAAAGCTCCTCATTACTCAAATTGACAGTAAAATGAACCTGAAACAGATCAACCATCACACCTATCGGTTCAGTTCCTACAGTAGAGCAAGAATAAATACAGACATATAAAAACAGGGGGAAGTGAGGGTTGGGTATCACTGCTGTGAATGCACTTCATCAAATGTGTATTACGGGGCCTCGCATGAACATTGTTATTGGGTTTCTCCTCCACAGGCCTTTAAATGAAGGCACACTGTCAGTCCCACATTGGTGTTTACACTCCTCTCTGAGGCAGGAGAGAGTAAACAGAACAGCTCTGCTGGAGGGGCTGGGGATTACGTTTCCATGGGATCTTCTCTCAATAGTGGGACTATACACTCCTCAGTGGAAAATACAGTCCACTCTGAGCTCGAGACTGTCGCTGTTCACTAGTGCCTCAGTCTTTTCTGAAGGGGAAGCTTTTAAAAGAAAGCTCGAGACAAGTTCAGGAGTTCAATCTGAATTCTGAGACAAATTCAGTGTTCAAAATGGTATGACAAATTAATGTTCTGGAGGAACAGTTTGATTTTAAGCTCTTCTGTAGACTAAATAATAATAACGATTACTGCTATTCCGAGACTACATTCATGATCATTTAAGAGTTAGTTATTGGACAGAAAATGCTTAAAATGCGTGAAAATGTATAATGTATATTCAAAGAAATTGTTATAATAATGAAAAAAGTGTTTTGTATTGTTTTGTTTAAATTATAAGACAGGCAATTAAAAACAGTTTACTGAAAAGATAACTTATTTTAATAAGCCCTTAATATAATATATGTAAATATGCAATGTTATTATTATTATTATTATTATTAATAATAATAATAATAATAATAATAATAATAATAATAAGTACTGTTGTTTTTTAGTCATATCAGCAATATCAGAAAGACAACAGTGCTCCAAAAGCAGTTTAAGTATAAAATAACATTTATTTCTATCAAAATTCACATAGAGAAATGTACAACTAATAACAATAGAGCTTGATTTCAATCACCACGTACAGATGTGTTTTCACCGGTTTGTGACACTAGATGTTTCTGAGTGTGACGGGTTTGAACTGAGCGGAACACAACATCAGCACAAAGAAGTCCAAAGTCCAGGAGCCGGACCAGCTCACCATCGGCTCACCATTTCACCATGAGTTCACCATCAGTTTACCATCAGTTCACCATCGGGCCATCATCTGTTCACCATTAATTTACCATAAATTTACCATCATTTCACCATCCGATTACCATAAATTTCACCATTAGTTCATCTTACCATCGGCCCATCATCAGTTCATCTTACCATCCGCTCTCCATCGCCTTTTGTTCTTTAACATGGCACTTTTATACAGTTTCAGCTAAAAAAACGGCGTGATTTGGATCGCATAATAATAATAATAATAATAATAATAATAATAATAATAATAATAATAATGTTAGTACCGTCTCTTTTTAAACGATGGACAAAATGATTCTATTAATTGCACCATTATCACGCGGAGACTTAATCCGTTTTGTAAATAATCTAACAGAACTGCAACCGACAGGTCAATAATTTCGTATGCACAATTTACATAAAAAATACTGGATACTCTTCGCGCGCTGGCAAGCGGAGCTCTCTGATCATCTGATTACGACTTTAACATTTTTTAAATCTTGAACACTAGCTCAGTCTCTGTCTGTCCGTGAGTGAAGAAGCAGAACAACTTTATGACCATAAGAACTTCTTGAGGAGGAACTTGTTTCAGTCCTGTTTTACAGTCTGTCGGGCCATTGCTTTGTCCTTCAGCATTTAAACCCATTTTACAGCCCGTAGGCCTGTTTGTGTAACCTGTGGGGCTGTTACAGACCTACAGACCTGCCCTATACTGCAAAAAGTAATGCACTACATGCACTGGACAATGTCCAATTATTTGGCAATAATGGTGCTGCAATATATTTTATTTATGTGGAACTTGCTGTGTATTTTAAATGAAATTCAGTGCATTATCTTTTGCAGAATATGAACCACACATGGCATATTTTATGGTCTGTTCATTAATAGACCCATCATATGGCCTACAGGCGAGTTCTACAGAGCCTTCCCCATCCCCTCACTGTTTCTCCGTGGTGTTGTTGACCAGTGGCCCGTACAGTCCGTTGGTGTAGTTCTGCTCCTTGTGTAAGAGAGTCCTGTCCCGGATCAGGTCAGTGAAGGCGTAGTCCATGGGTGGCCTGAAGCCCAGGGTGGGCATGAGGCCCGTGCTAGAGTAGGGGCTCATGAAGGCCAGGCCTCTGCTGTGGGCCGAGTAAGCGAGGCGCAGGGGGCTGAGGCCCAGAGGGGCTCCGAGCGGGTAGGCGCTTCCGTCTGGCCCAAAGTGCGGAGCTCCGTTCGGCTGCAGTGGCGAGAAGGCGGAGCGGTTGCTGAGGGGCATGGCGCCGGCCAGCATAGGCCTGGGGCCGGCAGCAGCGGCAGCAGCTGCAGCAGCCGCGGCGGCGACGGCGGCGGCAGAAGAAGAGGACGCAGAGAGAGGCGCCTGGGCCAGAGACCTTTCTTGCGCCCATGGCTCCTCAGGGGTCTTTCCGTGGTGGTGCCCACCGTTGTTGAGGATCTGCTCGATGGCCTGCACCACGTCCTTCCCGCACCCCTGCAACACGAGCTCCAGCACGCTGCGCTTGTGCGTGGGGAAGACGCGCGTCAGGATGTCGATGCCGTTCATGTGGCGCGACGAGGCCACCGACGGCTCCAGCGAGGGCTCTGGATCGTCCTTGTCTGTGTCCGAGGCACCCGAGTCCGAACCGGAGCCGGAGCCCAGGGGGCTGACCGAGGGGGGCGTGTCCTCGCCGTCTTTGGGGGCCTTGGGGGCTGGGGAGCTCACGAAAGACTCGCCGTCGCCGTTCTCTGAGCCGGAGCCGTGGCGCGCGTCTGGGGACGAGATGCCAGGCAGGTGGTCCGAGTCCGCGGGCTCTGGTGTGGGCTTAGACGCCGCCGCCTGTGAGCTTTTGGGGAAAAGCTCGAACTTCTGCATGCCGGAATCTGAAAATACAGGGAAAGATTTTTCAAAAAGTGAACATAAACACATAAATACTCTGTCTGGTGTTAATCTCGAAAACGTGTTTTTACAGTTTAACCATTTCGGGTTATCATGTATAAACCAGTCCTCCACTCACCTGTGCTGGATTCGTTGCTCACCGGTCCGAAGACCTCGTAGCTTTGGCGCGGCGGGATGATGCCGTTGGCCGCGGCAAGCGCGAGCCCCTCCGCCGTGCCGTACAGCAGCTGCAGTTCGCGCGCCTCGTTCTCCTCCTGGGCCTGCTGCCGCCGCAGCGCAACCTGGGCCGCCATGACGCGCTGGCGCTCAGCAATGAGCGTGCACTTAGCGCACATGCAGTCCTTCCAGCGGCAGTAGCGCTTGTGGCCCTTGAGCGCAGACACCACGCCGTGGTTGCGGCACCGCGCGCACTTAGGGGTCCGCGGGTATTTCTCTGCCGCGCGCAACAGCAGCGGGGGCCCGCGCAGTAGCCCACCAGCCATAGACACCGGGATGGAAGTGGCGGCGGCGGCGGCGGCGGCGGCGGCTGCAGCAGCAGCGGCTGAGGGGTGGACCTGCGAGCCCGGCTGGGCTGAGGGGATCTCCGGGCGAAGATCCATGACGATCAGAGGTCAAAGAAAAGGTTTCTGGTGCGGATCTACCGGAGATCTTCAGGTCGAGTGTCTTCAAAAGATATTCAGGTGGTATACAGAGAATCTTCAGAAGATCTTCTCAAGGTCTACAAAATAGCTTCAATATGTTTACAGAGGGTCTACAGAGGTTCTTCAGAAGGACTACAGAAGATCTTCAGAGCTCAGGCCGCGGTCTTCGAGTCAAGAAGGTTAGGGGCGATGGAAACAAAGTGCACGATCATCCAGTCTGAGTTACTTTCTTTTTAAGTCATTCATCGCCCTGAACCGCACTCACACACAGCTCACATATGCACCTGTTGCGTTTCAGTCCATTTTTCTGGAGCTTGTGTTATAAAGAACTGCTCCAGAATATCACAAATTCCGCACAGAAAGATGATAAAGCAAAAGTCTGGCTGCGTTTCGAGCTGCAGGTAAGAGCAGTGCAGCTTTGGCCTCAGCGTGAGACACTATAACTTCCCTGAGAGACTGCAGTGGATACACATCCCTCTCTCTCTTCCTCTCTCTCCCTCTCTCTGTATTGTTGCTCCTGCGCTTTTCATTACACTAATTTGACAACAATGTGGCGCCCGTCATTGGCCAAAGCGCGAGGCTGCGATCTGATTGGCTCTCGTGCGTTTTCAACTGTGTCCACCTGTGCGCGCGTTTCTCCAATAACGAGCGCCACGCGGGGCGAAGGCGGCAAAGTTTCAGCACTGAAAACTCATTCCCAGTAAACAGGGGCGGGGAAGCCCGACACTAAAAATCCCCCAGCCGTGTGTGTGTATGTGTACGCAGTGTTTCTCCAAATGATGTAGTCCGTAATGACACCAGTCAATGTGGACCCTGTAGTCCTCTTGGTCTTTTTGGATGAACGCGGCAGTCATTTGAATTCAGTATGACCGTATTTGATCAGAAATTGAGAAAATATTTAAAAAATCTTATGAAATGAGCTTTCTAGAGACGCGCTCCGAAACCCAGTGGTTTAAGATAAAGATACACCCGCCGAGAAGAAGGTAAGGCTGCACGGGTTGAAATCTCGTTATTTGTGTTCAGTGTTGTACTCGTTACTGTTCGAATCAAGACTCCATGACTCCATTAATAACACCATGCAGATGCATTGTGTTCTACTAATGCAATTTAAATGCATTAAAGCTCACAGCAGTGTTAAATCAGCGCTAATTATTGCATTAATATGAGGAACTGTGGCATTTCCTTTTTAATTGTAATTTAATCATCTTTGTTAATGTTACAGTTAATTTGAATGGAATTCCTCTTTATTTAGTTTGCATGCCGAAATAACACTGTGATTTTAATTGTTCTGCATGTAATCTGTGGCTTATGATGACTTGTTATGCTGACAAAAATCCTTGTCAAGCTCTAATGCCAATCGTGTACCGCCGCAGGCACATCTCACACTGCTAGAGATGTCTGGCAACCTGTCTGAGGACTTTTGCAGCAACCTGAAAGTATAAATAATAATTAAAATAATATCAACAACAACAACAACAACAACAATAATAATAATAATAACAATAACAATAACAATAATGAGAAGAAGAACTATAATCTATACAATAAAATAAACAATCACAATAAAATGACTAGACCATAAACGATATGGGTAAAAATATAATAAGAACATAATAATAATAATAATAATAATAATAATAATAATAATAATAATAATAATAATAATAATAATAATAATAACATTAATAATAATAACAACAATAACAATAATAATAATAATAATAATAATAATAATAATAATAATAATGATAATATTATTGAGAAGAAGAAGAAGAAGAAGAAGAAGAAGAAGAAGAAGAAGAAGAAAAACAACAACAAATAAAGTAATAACAAAAGTATAATAGTTATATTATTATATTATTGCATGTGTAATTGTTATCCCAAATAAGAATTTAGACCGCCCACATATAGCTCAGTAAAAGTAAATATTCCACAGTAAAAGTCATTGTGTTAAACAGCAATGTAAAATTACCTTATAGGCTAACAAAGTTAAACCCTCTTAAAGATCTCTACACGCTAATAAAACCCATTTAGGTGACATTACAATTACACAAAACTTTTCAAAAACACGTATTCAAAACTTATTAGAAATTATTTTTCACACTCAAACATCTCTATCAACAAAGCAACAGAACTGCTTTTGTGAAGAAAAGGTAGGACCTAGAAATAAAAAAGAAACTAAATAATAAAGCTAAATAAAAAAACGTCGCAACATCTTGTATTAAAGTTACGCATACACGTTTAGAGTTTAAACACATTCAAACAAACAAACAAACCTGTTTTAAACTATGCTTAACTGTATTTAGAATACATATTTTGTCATCACATGTAGACTACATTAAGATAAATAAAAATCACTCTGTATTTCAGTATGAGCGTATGCTTAAAATAAGAATTGTATTGTATTGCAGCATGTACTCCTGTATTTACTACAATCCACATTATAAAACTATATTAAACTACAGTTTTTTTTAAACTAGACGATTAAACTATTCATCTAACACACACACACACACACACACACACACACACACACACACATTATATATAGATATATCTATATACACACCCATATTAAAATATAACCTCATTCCTTAACTATATTACGATTATTAAAATATATGTGAAAATTAAAATTAAATAATATTTGCAACATTATCATAAATTAAACTGTAATATGGTCAAAAAATCAACTATACATTAAACTATAAAACAACTTTAACCATAATAACTATAATTATCGTTATTAACTATAAGCTAACTGACTATATCTTATATCTAAAATACTACATTAAAACCACAACAGACTATATCATGCTCATCTGGCTACACTCAATTGTAATTAGAGGAATGTGATCTGTACTATGTATTAAACTATAATAAATATTTCTCTACTGTATCACTTTCTGATTCTACCTAAAGTCTGAAACGGTTTAAAACAGAACATATGTACACATGAATTTTAGGACTGAATTCATTTTCAATATTCTCTCAGAAAGAAATCGGCTCTGTGCAAAGGAGATGTGCCATAATTATGTTTCAAGCGATTCCCCATAAAATGTCTTTTTTTAAGTTTTGTTTTCTTTCATTTTTATTCCTAGGATCATTTGTGAGCTGTATTTATTATTTATCAGGGCAGCTCGACTGAGGACTCTCCTGATTTCCTCGGTAATCTGCTGAAGTGCGTTGTTTTCCCAACCGTATTCGTACAAGCCACGACCCTTTGTGCTACGATTGGCCAGTAGTCTCGCCTTTTTTCGCCAGGCTCTTAGAACTGCTAGCCAATCGCAGAGCTGGATGGGCGGAACTTGTCAGAAAACGGGTGGAGAGGAAGCGGTTTGGCTGCGTGTTTCCCTCATCGCCTCGGTGTTTACATACGGAATCACAGTAAGCAAATGCCATCTGCCCCACCGCCCTCTCATCTACACCTTCAATTATCCAAGCAGCAAACTAATCGAGACGATATTAAACTAAATCTTTCTGACATTCAAAGTCATTATCTCCACGGCGCTCCCTCGCAAAGGCTGGGTGGGGAAAATAGTCACTTCAAAAAAAGCAACTCGACGCTCAACACAATTCCTTCCGTTGTTAAATCAATTCATACTCAAAGAAAAAAACAGCAGACCCGTTTACTCTGTTTACCAAAGGTTATTACATTATTACACTACATTCAACTACTGCCTCCAGCCCTATAATAAATTATATCACTTTTATTCCATTCCACGTGCTTAAAAATGGGCTAATTTAAGGCATTTTTCGTTAAAGAAACATATAGAACCATCGGAGTGATTAAATGGCCATTCTCTATAGAGAAAAAAACGCATTTGGTTCTAGAGGACGCAAGAAATATCAGTGCCTTATTTTGAAAAGCATCGAAAAGAAATAAAAACGTGTTTGCTTTAAACGTTGCCTGCTGTTTTAACCTTTAGATTCATTAATTGCTGTAAATTGTCCCTCTTATATAAATCTATATATATATTTAATTTGTTTTTGCAACCTTTCCCAAATCCAAATGAATCCCAAGCTATTTTTTACTTGGAAATTCATCTAATTATGTTATATATATATTCTTACTACTATACTTTTAAATCAATATGAGGCAGGGAGAAACGTATTAACAGTTAAAAGAGCTCCAATATTTAAGAATAATCGAATCGAATAAGCGAGTGAAAGTTCAGTGTTTTAGTTGTTCTAGTGGAATTTATTATTATTATTATTATTATTAATAATAATAATAATAATAATAATAATAATAATAATAATAATAATAATAATAATAATAATAATAATAATAAAAACTTCCCATATAATGTGTCCAACCTCCCCACACACACACACACACACACACACACACACACACACACACAACCACTTCAAAACTCTTTAAGTGAATGGGCGTCTCTGAATTCCAATTAAATGCCCCCGGGGCAATTAAAAGTGACTGTGAGCACTTAAGAAATTCAACATTCTTTCAACAGTTCATCAGACCTATGCATCAAACCCCCCAAACGAGCCTTTCAGTCTCTTCAGAAGCTCCGCAGATGACTGAGTTTTACACGCTTTTTTTTCAAAGGCGTCCACAAAAGGGATGCTTGACCCAACATATGTAACAGCATGTCTCTGTTCCTGCAGCAGCCCGGAGTGTCTTTGTGGAAGTCTTTTTTGCCCGCGGCTGGCCGTCCTGCCTCCCGGGGCCGGGCTGCGCGGGGCGCGCCGAGGTTAGAGTAGCAGATACAGGGGGGACAGCGGGGGGCGCGTTTACACGCTTCAGCTCATCACCAAGTCCTCATTAGGTTGTTAACCTCTGCGCGCCAATGAAAAGCTGACGCTCGGCGCAGCTCAGCTCAGGCATCCCCCTCAGGCCACGGCGGACCACTGTGAGACCCTCACTCACAGCCACAAGAACCTTTAACCATGGGCTCTTCTGAGAGCTCTAAAGACACCCCAGCTCTCGGCACAAAACCCGTCCATGTTGTCCATTTCTAATGGAAGAAGAGGATTGGTTTGAGTGTCCAGTGCTTTTAAAGACAGGAGCGAATCCACAAAGCTCTAAAAATGCAGTCAAAGTTAACTTTATGATCATTTTAGAGTGTACATTAGAGAGACAGAGAGAGAGAGAGAGAGAGAGAGAGAGAGAGAGAGAGAGAGAGAGAGAGAGAGAGAGAGAGAGAGAG
>JBBPDB010000017.1:10210204-10224241 GCA_037974465.1 Brachypetersius altus | reverse complement strand
TTTTCAGGTAAGAAACAGTCGTGGAATTCTTAAGCACTGATGTATGTCGCTCTGGATAAGAGCGTCAGCTAAATGCCCTAAATGTAAATGTAAATATACCATAAAACAGCATGTAGGATAATATGTCTAAAGAGGTCGATTTCTAGCTATAAATCTAGTCCAGGCTGAACCTGTCAACACATACTCTGGCCTTAGCCTTAGCCTCTACTACTCCAATCGATGTTGAATATATGAATATCCTGAGAATTAGAGCAGACAGTATGTACCAATTTATTTATATCACATTTGTAAATGATAAAGCTTCCCTCAATATTTAATCACAATATTAATAGGCAAAAATACAATGCCAGTAGATATAAAATAGTAATAAAAACGCATACATGTACACGTCAGATGAATATATGCACATAAAAAGCAGGGTAAGTGATTTAGTAGAGGCATGTTTGTGTGTGTATGCTGCACAAATCACTAGTTGGAACATATTGGAGAAATATTGAGAAACTGAGAAATATTGCCTACTCATATAGAAATAACAAAATGCACCGCCGTTACGTTCAAAGACATTCATAGGGTGATATGTGCATACATTTCACGTATGATTATCTGCACAAAATAGTGCAATTAAACTGGTTATTTGTATTTTAAGTTGTCAGGCCTAATACATAGATTGTAATCCCAGCTTGAAATCCAGGTTTACAAAAATAAAAAAGCAACAGGTTGGCAGATGAACATAAAAAAAAAAAATTACTATCACACATACTGTTACACTACTGGCTAGTAGAAAGCTGTATAATACAATTAAAAAACAGCTGGACATTACAGTGTGTTCAGAACAATGAACAAGGATGCAGAGGATTCTAAAATGACAGTTAAGTTATAGCAAAATGAATACCTATAATTTTGCTATATTTTATACCTATACCTATGAATACCACTTTGTATTTTAGAAGTGACAATTACATCTCAAGATCCAATAATGAATCAATTACACCATTTATCCTTGAATCCACAAATGATTCCACACTTTTTAATTGAAGTGTGTATATATTTTGTCCAATTACACATAACGAAGAAAGAATTTATCCTTAATTTAAATGCAGTTTATTTCTACAGTTTTTAATCCTTACGGTTGAGCATTGTGAAGCAATAAGCATTTCACTGCATGTCATGCTGTGTATGTTTGTGTATGTGCCAAATTAAATTTTAATTTGAATTGTGATGTTGAATACCTGTTGATATTTTTCTTGTTTTCAAGTCACTTACGTTGGTCTTAATTATTTCGAATGTTTTCTTAAAATAAAATTTTGAAAGAGCAGTGCTTCATTTATTTTATTTAAAAATGCCCAAACACCTACTTTCTAGTGCGTGCACGCACGCACGCACACACGCACCAAAAGGTTATTTACCAAGTTCAGCACCTGTAAAGAAAAATAACTTTCTGTGACACTTTCAGCGCTTCGCCTCAAAGCAATTTCATTGAAAGTGTCATTAACTTGACATGCACCTGTCGTACTAGATAGTATAGCTCTAGTGAGAGGAAAATTGGTTGGGAAAATACCTCAGTATGTATAACAAACGCAGAGGGACTCTACAAATGGGTAGTAATTATGTAATTTCTGTAACAATGTCACTGGTCATGTGTGTCATAACATGTACAGTGATGCTTATGTATGTATGAGAGAATGCGTAATGATATACAGCTTAATTACACCTTCATACCAAAGATGCCATGCTGCAAAAAGAATGTGTTGCACTAAGAGCCATCAAGCAACTTCACATCTGAATCTCTGTGGAATCTAAGCTGAGTCTATATAGTTTACCAAGACAATAGGGATCCTGTACTGGCCATCTGCTGTACAGTAATATAACCTAGAGTTGCATCTGTACATTTGTGAATACATCAAATCTCACCTCTCGCTCCTCCTCCTGTTCTTTCTTGATTCGTTCTTGACGTACTTGCTCTGCCTCTTCTCGCTCCTGTGCTTCTCTCTGTGAAAATCACCCCCCCGCCCCAATTACTAAAATTAAGTAATTCAAAATTGTCTTAAATCATGTAAATCACGTAAATAACGGTCATTTTAAATAAATTCATCTTAAATAAAACAGAACATATTTGTTAAAATTCAGGGCATCAAACCAGTCATAACAAACCTTTTTGCGATCCGCTTCTAAAGACAAGCGATACGCTTCATCCTGCTCTCTCTTCACCATTTCTCTGGCCTCACGCTCATCCTGAAAGGAGGCAGGAGACTCTTTATTATCATGCCAAAACTTACACTCTATCTAGAATACATTTTTTCAACTCATATGAAAGAAAACCTTTCCTGATGTCAGAGTACATTTAAACCACACATTGTGACTGATTTATAGGACATGAATGGGACTTGCTTTGATGTACAGAGCATGATTGGGCAGCAGTACCGCAGACAAAAAAATATCCGAGTAACAAGCTGAGAAACTGAAGAAGACTGAAAGAGTATCATATGGGTTGCACTATATACACCAGCGGACCCTTTTATTCTATTGTGTGCATGCGTCTATTGGAAAGATTTCTGTTTGTCAGGGGCCACCCAGCTGTGTGTCGACCTGCTGTGTTGTAAAGCAGTTAAAGTTCTACAGTTGCCTCTGTGTGGTCAGACCCCTGCCATTGTTTCTGGCCTGCTGAAAAGCAGGAGGGTCTGTTCTGCAGGTTGATCTGCATGGAAAGACATTAAAAGAGTGTGGATACAGAGGACTGAAGAGGAGAATGGGAAGCTGGGAGCATGCTGGGGATCAAAGAGATACAACATACATCCTGTAACCTTATTCAGTGTGTTGGGCAACAATTACATTTTTTAATCGTGATTAATTACATGATTTTCACATTGTCACACACAAAATTCAATATGAACTTAAAGGTAGTGTATTGCGCACTTTTATTTTACTTTAAAACAAATAGGGAGCTTTTTAACATCAGAGTTCCCTTGAAAAATAGTTACAGAGCTGCAGTTCAGATATTTCTGTAAATTTCAACTTAAAACATTATTGTAATCAAATCAAATAGAAAACCATAGCTATTTGCCACTGCAGGGCATTCACGTTTTATTTTGTTTGTTATAAAAAAACAAGGTACCCTCAGAGTCCATGAGCATGGGCACTGGAACCTTTGAGACTTTGTAACCATTATATTTTTCACTAATTAAGCATATTATTCCTCTATTTCTCATCATCATCAGTGTTATAAACTGATTATAAACCGTATGAACTGTATAAACTTAATGGGAGTGTTTTTTGGCAGGGTAGCATGAATCGATAGCCGATTTGCACTACAATAGCATTTTTCGACAAGGCAGCATAAATCATCAGAACACCGATGCCCACGTCCAGAGCCACGATCAGAACAGTACAACTTCTGAGCAGCAGCAAGTTCAGATTTATAAATTTGCTTTCTTTTTTTCTGAATAAGTACCAAAAGAAACGTTTTTATCAGGGAGCAACAGAAGCAGACAGCATGTTCAGTGGCATGTGTCCCTGTTAAAGTGAGGTGAAGCGGTCAAGCACAGAAGAACATCATTTCATAATAAGAGTCCTTTAAAAAAAAAAAAAAAACCTGAGATATACTGCATGAAACCAATTTAAAACAGACATTATAATCAGGGATTGACGTAAGTGGTACGCAAGCCTGAATAGACGTTAGTGGTACCCAAAATATGCACCAGTTTTCAATGCGCAAATGCGTACCCAATTTCTGACTTCATACTGCGTGCATAACCCCCCGGAACCACACAGAGACATGGACCCCGGCACGAACCACCCTCCCCAACCCCTCGGAACAACGCCGAGGCACATATCCTGCCATGGACCACACACCCTCCAGAGCACGGCGTGGAGACACAGACCTCTAAGCGCCACACACCCCATTCCATAAAGTATTTTGGATGTAATTCAGACTTCAATAAACATCTTACAATTTAAGTTACTGAATGATAAAGAACATTGTAATAGTCAGGTTCTTGATCTCCACTTGGAAACATACTCAATGTCAATTTTCACGTAATAGCTATTAGTTATTTTAGAATCTGCTCTACACAAATGGACAAATCTAACTTTCACCAAATTTACAGATTCCTGTATGACGCACAGGACTAGTGTATCAAAATTACTTCATACAGTTTTTATGGGGGGCGGGGGGTTTAAGACTAAAAAGGGCTTAAAGAGTAAGCATTATGTAAATATGTCAAAACCCTAAATCTATCATTCAACTTAGCTGTATATCTTATTTTAGGCATCCTTAATTGCTTATATATTTTGTGCCCTAAAGTTAAAGTAAAACCTCTGAATCAGGTGTTCTTGGTGTTGTATGAACTCCACAAAACTAGAGTCTTTTAGTGTTCCATTACACAAACCATGCTAGCTTCACTGTTTTAATAAATTTGTTAAAACACAGCTTCAACCCCTCCAGCGCACATAAACGTGGGCATCTCGCTCACTCTCATACAGGAAAGCTGCTGTGATCTTGGCAAATGAATCGTCACTGTCTGGTTTTTTCAGCGCAAGAACCGCAGACAGTGTGCTTGCGTGTCCACACACACAGACACACAGGGGTCTTTCTGAGTCACTGGATACACACACACAGAGACACACAACTTCTCAGTCAATGCTGGATAAAATATGGCAGACTGTGTTAGAATTCTTTTCACCATTATGTCTGCTCCATTACCCTGATAATACTGTGACACACTCTCAGTCACTTCACATTCCCTTCCCAGCCAGCAGAAGCCATTAATTACACCCAGAGAGACTGCACAGGGCATGGGTAAAAGGATGTGAAGTGTTTCCATCACAAACTCAGCCATGTGTCAGATGATACAAGCACTTATTTCCATAGGCAGTTTTATCATAGGGTATAGACAGTCAACTGCCTGGGACCTCGTCTGCTAAAGGCCCTTGTGAATGGTAGACAAATCAAAACCTAGAACCTCCCTGTCAACAAATTATCCAAGCATTACCACCCCACAATACTGCATTTGACAAATCACCATTATCCTCCATCTATCCACTGTACAAAAAATGAAAAATTTGCTTTGGGTCCAAATTAGGTTAAGCCTGCCACAACTTGGCAAGGTTTATAGTAATTATCATTTAAGAAATAATTAACAAAGTATAATTCAGTAACACAGACCTATAGAAACACAAATAACAGCACATAACAGTTGCTTTTCACAGATTTTCTTAAAGCATTACTTTGCGAAGCACAGCATTTCTGAGAAATGGCACACAAATCGGAGCAGTGTCAACAGGCATGAAACCAGTCAAGCAGTATGCACTTGCTAGCTGAACATTTCCCACCGAACCACAGGCTGCCTGTATGTGTGTGCACAATATTGAGAGGGGAACTTTTGGATCTAATATTCTTTGATAAGGTTTACACTGCAAAATTCCATGTGCGATAAAAAAAACAAAAAAAAACACTACAACAAATTAGGACTATGAGCATTTGTTTTCAACGTTCTTGTATAGTTCCATTCAGCACAGGACAAAATCCCATTGTCCAGGGCCAATTGTAAAACATGGAGCCAATTTGTATTTCTGAAGTACAGATGCTCAGCTAGATAATGATTTATAATTACTATGATACACTGTTATATTGCCCAGTCTAAAAAAATCCAAATATCAGCTGGGTGTTATATATGGTTTATGTGGTCAAACAATAAACACACTTTGTTTCATTTTAACAGCCAGGAGAAGGGCTTTCACAGTGGTTTCTGTTAATGATCTCTTAAAAGCTAGGTTTCTCAAAATGAGTGATACTCTTCTCATTAGAAACATGTGTTAGTCATATTAATGCTTGAAGGGATGGTAAAAAAATATATATACAGCTAACATGAATTTTTTTTTTTTTTTTTTTTAAATCAGCCAACCGACTGGTTGTTCCACTGTTAATTTCTATATCATTATTGTACCAATAATGTGTACACATAAATTGCTTTGTGTTCCATTCTTATGGCCTCTGAATGACACTGCAGCGACAGCCTTAGAGAGGGAAGGTCAGATTCTCTTTACAGTCCTCCCCTTTGACATATGAAACAGATACAATAGGTCATGCAAACGCTCTTAACACAGTCTTACTGAATGGACGCAGCACACACATCTCGTTTTGAGTCCTCGTCTTTGTGCGCGAGTTTGTTTGCACAGAGGGCATTGGTTTAAAACAAGCTGCGGCCACATGTGGTGAAAGCATATAGAAATGGCATCCTGTTCACTTTGTGATCACTACAGAGGCTCAGACTATAACAAAGTAGCTAATGAATTGTGCTTTCTTACTGACCTAAAATACGCACACACAGGATTTTCAGAGAACATATTCTTTCGCACTGTATGACTGGGTCAATTCTGAGGATGACAAACAGTTCTTTGTCACAGCTTGTCCCCCAGGCTTTTCTTTTGCCATTCTGAACACACTCTGACCACCAGTTCTCTGACAGGAACACCAATACAAAAATCTTCATTCTGGCCTTTATAGGCAAAGTACATTTACGTCATTTGGCAGACACTTTTACTCAGGTGCCAATGGACATTTTCAATTAGCTCATGCTCATTCTGCTGTCTCTCACCTCATCTCTGATGTCCTCCTGCTGCTGAGCGGTGAAGATCTCCATTGCTCCCATTAGTCTCATCATAAGCTCGTCCACTGTTGTATTACCTAGCAGACATACACACACAGACTCAAATAGCACAGGGGACCACAGGTATACACAGCAGAATCACACAAAAACAGCTTGTATCATTTATAACGTTTACTGTTTCTCTGCACGGGAAACACTTATAAAAGCTTTTAGAATTTCCTATTGTGCAGGTTACCTTGAATAACATTTAAAACTTCATTTGATGTTCGCTTGCCCATGACGATCAGTAGCAGGGGGAACTGGTCAGTTTTGTATGTCCGTATGGTCTGTGCTACGACGCTTCCAAAATGCCTCGTACACATTGTAAGTAGCCTGGAGGAGGAGAAAGTTATGACAAGGTTATACTTCAAGAGTAAATATGGAAAGGCTGACAGGCTGCCTGAGAAGGGTAAATGGATACATATTATTGGAGGGACAGTGTACAGACCTACAAAAAGACCAGGCAGCTATAAAAAATGAGTCATTTATTATATTTGTGTGTATGTGTGTCCAGTAAGTTATATTCATAAAACAAACAGATATAGAGCTGATAGAAAACCAACAAAAAAGTAATTGAAACAGTATTATGCAAATTATTTAACTAAATATGTTACACTAAGTAAATACATACAAATAGTGTACTAAGTTCAGCAGAAAATGTCCATAATTAAGTTTGTAAAGGAGGAGTAATATATATTCGTAAATAAAAACATATATAATAGGGAAGCAAATTAAGTTCATTAGGAACTATTTCTGGTAGTCCATTCATCATAAAATTGACTTCATGTGAATACAATAAATTACAATAAATAAGCAAATAAATTAAAAAAATAAATCCACAAAAACTAAGATACAAGGTTTTGCTCCAAAAGTAATCTTATAAAATAAAAAGAGAATCTGGCTTTTCCTCTGAGTGACACCTCTCTCCCTCTAAATACACCGCTGAGCCGAATTAGTATTCTGCTCCTGCCTTGCAGAATTTGATAGGCCAGAGAGGATTTCTTATTCCATTACAAAGACAGAACCAGAACTTTAAATTAACATTTCACTGAAGGAAAAGGGTAGCACGCAGGCTTGCAGAGCTCACAGTAAATGTCATAATATTAATGAATTGCTATAGACTGAATGCAAATATAGATTAGATTCTCTCCTCTTCCTTTAATAAGTGCAGCCTTAATAACAAGCGGGTAAAATAGGGTGACGGAACAGACGAGGGGTCGGAGAGAGCGGGAATATGAGAGAGAAAGAAAGAGAGAGAGAGATAAAGAAAAAGATAGGAAGAAATAAAGAAAAAGAAAGAGATGGAGGTCAGTCTATTATGAGAATGAATTGAGAGTTGAATGAAATTATTCAGCATTTCACACAAAAATAAAAGAGCAAGTGCAGAAAGCCACCTGAAATGGCCAACACATGACTCTGAAACTGCTTTCACAAACAGATCAAAGTCAATTTACAAGTATATTTAATCTGCTATTTTCTACAGAGCACTTTCTACAGTCTAATATTGCTGCGCAGAGGTGTAGCCCATAATAACAATAGATAAGCCATATAGAAAAATACACGATAAAAGATGGAACACATAGTTCCAGAATCATTTTTTCACATACTCAAGTGGTTCAGCTGCCATTTAAGACAGGCCAAATACACTTGCAGAGTTCCCATCCACTGATGAATGTGGCAGTTGACTGTCACTTTAGTGATGCAGAAGAAATCTGTGAGAATGTTAAAGAGTTTTCAGAGTTCCTGAGGGGAGTTCTTTCACTGCACTGGCAACACCTGGCCTTTCAAAGCATATCATCATGGACGGCTTGATAATGGGAGTGACATTTCACATATCTCTCTTTCATATCCCCCGTTCATTTCATACACTTCAGTATTTAAGAGACGTTTCCCACACTGCCAAATTAGGCCAAGCAATAAGGCTACTCAAACTCAGCAGTGCTTCTCTAGACTAGCTTTCTGACTCAGTTCTGTACTCTAGCACAATGCACCATATGTGTGCTGCATATTTATGAATTGCATTTAGTACATTTAAAGTAACAATTTACCAAAAAGAAATCAAATGTAAACAAATTTTTCCACTGCTTTCTCTTCAAGTTGATCAATAAAAATAGGTTAGTGATAAAAGTGTACTTCTGCACACCTGCACTATAGCTACAAGACAAAAGTGAACAATGGAATGAGAAGAATGGAATGGAAGAATGAAATGTACAGTAGTTTTATTTCACATGGGGCAATTCCCAATTAGCCTTAAAAGGGACAACAGGCTTGTAGGTCCAGTGCAAAATGGAAAACAGCAAACTGTGAGCCTGCATACCTTTGGTGGACTAACATTAAATGTCATTACACACTGAATTTACAGTTTCCAATCAATCTACATATGCCTGCCACAAAACAACTACTTTCTAAGATTAAATAGCCTCCATAACAACTCTTGTTCAGATAAGCCTTTATAAATGTTCATGGAGGTTTACCACAGTTGTCAAGTAAGGCTTATGTAGAAATCATTCATGAGTATAAATGATGTCCTTGAGAAAAGAATTAGCATTTTCCTTTTAAAACGATCGAAAAGACCTTCAAGAATAAGGACAAGCTCACAGTAGCTCTAACGTGGCGTTCTATGCTCTGGGGACAGTACAGCCATGTAAAGGCAAGAGCATTCTGCAACTTAAGATACTGCTTATAAAACAAAAACAAAAACAAATCGACTGTTCAAAAATAACAACATGATACAAAAATAAACCAGCTTATTAAGATCTCATAATAATAAGGGTCGCCTATCTCAAGGGTGATAATTACATCAGCATGCATTCAATAGATTTGGATTTATGCATAATTAATCTGTTCTTAAAAGAGGCAGACAGAGCAGCACAGCAGTCATCCTTACAAGGAAGGAGACCGAGACTTAATCAGTCTACCTCTTTCTCTCATACACGCAAAATCACCCACCACTGAGTACGTTGCCAATCAGTCAGCGGACTCTGCACAGGAGCGTGAGAATGTGTGAGGAAGTGTGTGTGCGCGTGTTTGTGTGTGTGTGTGTGTGTTAAGACATGACTTTGTGTGTGCGTACAAAAACGCATAGACGTGTGTGAGTGGGTTTCGTCGTGCCGTTGTGAATAGCCCCAGATGTTGTCCGCTTTTAATCTGTGGTAGAAAGGCCCAGCTGGGGCAAAAAGCACTAGGGGAGAGCTGGAGGAATGGAGGCAGGGCCCCAGATGAAGGAGCTCCAGCAGGAGAAGGGTCACTTGCTGCCTTTCGCAAGCGGCCTGCTCCGGGAGGAGGTCTTTGGGGTGAAGCCTAGTGGAAGGAAAAGCACAGGCCTGCCCCGCAGCAAAGCCTGCTGGGCCCAATCAAGACTCCATCTGCCACCTGACCAGGCCTTCCCTTCCTTCACCTCTTTCTCTCCATTTTCCTTCTCTTTCCTTTACTTTTCTTAACATTGGGTGACTAGTAATTAGAAGGTATTAAATAAGTATGACATTTTGGCATTACTTCAAGTTAACAGCAATAAATAAAACTAAGGGCCAAACTTTTTAAGACTGCTTATAAGCAATAAGAAGGCTAATGGCAAAACTCATGTTCCACCGTACCAAGAGCCATCTCCTTACATTCGGAGTAGGATTTAAACTCCAAATGTGAGGCCAAATGAAATGGACAAAAAATCCAGAATCCAGTCACCCTCCTCCACCCTTTCTGGAATGAAGACATTCTCAGCAGTGGACTGAATGAGAACTAGGAGTCTAACTGACCCTTTATTGGGGCAGATTAGTGCAGATTGCCCTGTTGGGGCCTCAGAGAGCAAACACAACTGCTTTTGTCAAAGGGCCCAATAAGGAGGCAGAGAGAAGAGAGGATGGGGGAGGGGTGGAATCTCTCATTAAGAGATCATCCATTTTGGGTGTGAAAATGCTTCCGATCTCCACATTTTCAATCGGGTCAGTGCCTCTGTGTCAGTGTGCGAGTGCAAGGATGCGTGTGCTTGTGCGTGCTTTACCTGGCTTTGTTAGCTTCCTTAGTGACATCCCAAGCCCATGTGATGAAGTTCTGGCTGAGATATGAGACTATGGACTCTGCACACATCATCTGGGAGCAGAAGACGTTGCTGAGAACACTATCGTCGTTATGGAGGTAGATGGCCAGCAGCTTTCTCTGAGGAAAAGAAGAAGAAAAAAAAAAGACATGAAAATTTCATTCCTTCCTATTTAGAAAGGGGTGGCAAGGGGATAAAGTTTAATTTCAAGATTTTCCAAACAGCGCTATCCAATGGGCCTATAAAGACAGCGCTGCCTCTAAGCCTGGCTCTGTGCTTCTCTCTTATTGCAGGGTTTAAACAACACTACTCTGAACATGCAGCACAAGCGTCCGTGCACAGAACCCCCTGCACCTGTCGAGGTCAAACCAAAAGCCAAGCTAATACTCATATCAAATCAAATCAACGCGAGGTAAATAAAACTTTCTTTGAAGCGGCCAGCGACAAAACAAAAAGCGAACAAATCACTTTATTTGTTTTACATCAAATGCCAATGCCCTTCTCTGTGGTGCAGGTTAGCATAGAGCGGTGTGCATAATATTGACGGATGGCGGGATTCGCAGATGTTTACACCGTCCTGCATGAGCAGCTAGTTGTTCGCATGGTGGAACAACTAATTAAAAAACAAACACCGCCACAAACATGAAAGGTTTCTCAGGACGAGACAGGGGAATAACACACCCCTCCCAAACCCCAAATTACAAAACAAGTCTCAGGCTGGTTTTCTCTGAGTGACCCCCTGGCGTCTCACAGGACTGGCCTGGAGATGAGGGAGAGAGAGAGAGAGGTGAAAGTGTGAAGAGAGGAGAGAAAGTTTGGGCTATACAGTGATGTGTATGGAGCCGGGGCTACAGAAGTGCTGCTGTGTTTGCACAGCGATTAGAGCTTTAGAATAAGCAGCACGGCTCCTAGCGGGAGAGAACTCGGGCCTCTTTCACTTCTCCAATTCAACACCCCGAAAAGATTAAACACTCATGCTGGGCGGACAAGCAAATGCAGCTCGGATGGAGGGAAAAGTTTTTGCGAAAGGTATAAGAAAGAAAATGAAAAGCTGTGTGTGACATGACACACACACACACACACAATTTGACTCCTGTTTCACATTTGCAGACTGTCCCCTTCTAACATCTTGCTCCAAAGCCACAAAGAAGGTAGGTATGGAGTGTGAGAGAATGTGTTCACCTCAAGCTGTGAAGACGTTTTGACCTATTGAGGCTTCTAAGATTTCCTCAGAGGAACGAGAGAAAGTATTCTCGCTAATAACAGTCTTTAGCCAGTTCCCTTAGTTTCACGCCCCTCTATTAGGATGAGCCCCTCCTCACCACTTTCATCACATTGTTGTCCCACGCTCTCCCAGCTCATCTTTTGTAGGGATTTTCGTAGCCTGCAGAAATCAGGGCTCCGTCCAAATTACTGGGTCTGTTCAGGGCTAGAAACTGACCCAAAAGCTCTCGTCCAGATCTCGGCTTCTCCCCACCTGCTCAGGACATAGCAGGGTCGAATGGGAAGAAGGGGAGGAAAAAAGGAGGAGTGGAACGGACGGAAGAAAGCCGATCCATCCTGTGAGTTAGAGAGCACTAGTTTTCACACACACTCTGTCTGACAGCATTCTGCAAACTTCTCAGGTGCCTTAACGGCAGGCCAATGCGAAAGTGCCAACGATGGGAAGGCCGGTCTGAGGATTAAAGTCCAAAACAAAAACTTGCTGCGGGCCAATTCACACCGCAAATGCAGCTTATCATTATTTGCAACATGAGGGTGAGTTGTGTCATAATAAAGCTCAGGCCAGACACACTGACAAACTGACAGCTCATTTTCATAGCAAGAAAACAAACAGCTAAACTGCAGAGAAAATCAGTGAACGCGTCCAGGGGGAGATAATTTTTGTGCTTGTTTATTGACTATAAGATGAGACTTCAGTGAATTTGAACTCTACATTTAGCCTTAAAACATGACCAGGAATACTACAATGAAGATAAATGCCAAATAACCAACAAAGAAGGACTTGTTTACTCTCTTACTCACACACTCACGCAGAAATCCATATGTTTCCTTTGACAGGCATCTGTCTCTGCATAGCACACTGAATAGATGTTTGAATTGTAGGACGTTTTTAATTACAGTCAACATGGAGCAGAAAGAGAGCGAGAGCGAAAGTGATCGGCCTCTGCAGCCCGGAGAAAAGCAAACAGTGGGAAATGAAGAGTTCATATTACTGCTCTCTCATGACCCGCCGGCCTGGGAGTGTATGCATTCTGATCAATCGCTTTAACAGATGGCATAAGGTACAGCGAACACATAAAGGGATGATCAGAAGACTGACACTGGTTTAGCAGTTTATATGTAGTGTTAGAGCAAAAGAAAGTAACTGCAGGCCAAAAAGTATGCAATGATGAAGGTGGACAAAAAAATTGAATGAAGAAAAGGCTTTTGATCAGTTCTAAGCAAAATGAACCTAAACAAAGACTGTTTACCCATTGCATTTGCCAGCATCCATCAAACAAGTGAGAAAACTCCTCTGGAGGAATCTTACTCTTCTTCATCGCTCCACTCTGGCAAAATCATCTCCTTGCTCATGCATAACGGATACGGTGGAGGAGCAATGAATTTTGATGCATGTCTTTGTGTGTGAGTGAGAGTGGGGTTACTGTGATTAGCTGGACGTTGAGGGGATTTGGGCGCAGGCCTGGCTGCTGATGGGTGGCCTGACAGCAGAGTCTTACCACTGATCCCCGTGGCTGAGCTCAAGGGTCTTCAGCGTTTTCATTAAGGACGGATTGGGAGCATCTCTGTCTCTCCAGAAACACTTCATCAAATGTAGTGTTTTACTTAGTGATTAGCCTCACAGGCCTTTGAGAGCAAGGCCAGAACACACACACACACACCAATAATATCCGTTTAATGAGCAATCGGAGGAGATGACACGGACTAAGACTTTGAACAGAGTCTTTTACGGATGAGGGTCTGGGGTGAAATATATTACTTTTTGGGAGAAAGGTAGAGACAAGAGAGGAATGAGAAAGAAGAAACACTCGAGGATGAAAGAGTGATAAGTAAGTGGGAGAAGTCAAAAGAGAAAAAGTCTCTCGTTTATATTTGCGGTGGATACTACTCTGGCTCTTGCATAAAACACCTTCTACTCAAATCTTATATTTAAAAAAAACTGTAGATAAATTTTTTTAAGTAAATCAAGGAAATAATTAATAGTATTAAATTCCTTAGTCTTAAGGACCTGACACACCAAGTCAGCTGTCAGCACTCTTATGGGGCTTTCAGACCGAACGCGGCAGGCGCTGCGCTTTGCTCTGAAACCCATTGTTTTCTATGGCTTTCGCGGCGCAATAGCGCAAACGCGCTGCG
>JBBPDB010000017.1:10184838-10210104 GCA_037974465.1 Brachypetersius altus | reverse complement strand
GAGTGTAGAAAACCACGCCCACTTTTGCGCTGAGCCCGGCGGCAAGCGCAGCTCGTTCTCGCTGTTTTTTGAGAGGATGCGCAAACCCTCGCGGCGAGCGCAGCGCATGCCGCGTTTGGTCTGAAAGCCCCATTAGGTTGTCAGACTATACCCAAGTATACATAAAGAGAGCAACCCAAGCAAACAGCAACTCTCAAGTGAGAGAAAAGTCTTTAAAGGGAGAGTTTGATTACTATTTTAAACTTAACTTTCAAATTTCGCATTTATTTTATTTGAACGTCCAAATTCATGCACAATTATTTAAAAACAAAAAATTATATATATATATATTTTGTCATGAATAAGCATGAGGGCTTGGAACGTGCACCAATACACTTTCATACAATAAGGCATGGGATACTTAAATTATTAACTTTTTCCTTTTTGTGAAATGATCATAAGACCACGATACATATATTTCAATACGTGATGCACAAATATTTCCTTTTAAAGACCTTTCCATCTACTAAGACCTAAGTCAACACAGACACCATTTAAACACAGACCATGTCATTTTGTAACATATTTAAACAATATATTCTTTACTCTGTGGGTTACACAGTATTATAGTTTTACAGACATTTGCTACTGTTTTTCTCTGTGTGTTCACAAGAGACATGATGCAATGATGAGCTAATGGGAAGGATCTAGTTAATTTTTCCTCATCAATTTGGTGTGTCTTGGACCTTCTGTGTTACATTTTGAGACACTTTAGAACTTCTTTTGAAAGATTTTTTAAAAAGACATTTATTTCCTTGAAAGGGTTTTATGCGGTTCATTTAAGAAATGTGTGGTGAAAAATTGACTTATGGTTTTAAGTGGCCTAACCAAAATAAACTAGCCAACTGAAGCACAGGGAAATGAGACAGTAGAGGACAGAGAAAACATGGTGGGTCAGTGCACTTTTTTCCCTGCAGGGTTTATTTTCCGTGACATTGTGTACAGTTTCCTCACGGAGAGCGGTGGCCATATTGAGCGTGCTCGAATGAGGAAAAGAGATCAGCTGGGTAACGGGCGATGCGCCAGTCAAGCCTCCCCCTCGTGCTCCGAAACCCTCCTAACATCTTGCTGCTTCTTCCCTGTCTAATAAAACTGTAATCCACACAAGCTGTCAGTTGATACAAGCCTCCTTCGGAGGCCACAGCGGGGGAAGCAGCGCTGAGCCGCTATAAATAAAGCTTCAGCTGTTCAAAAGGGAAACAGGCAAGTTTTAATGGGAATTAAAGGTACACAAGGGGGTTACTGTCAATCAAAATGTCAGAGATGTTCATATACCTTGGAAGGTTACAACGAAGCAGGAGGATTAAAGAAGACTGCAAGTTAAGGCACAGCTCACTTTTGATTTTTTTTTTTTTTACCAAAGTTTGTGGAAGACAACTGGAGTCTGTCTCTGTTTGACAAACATTTAAAAAAAAACCATTAGCACTTGACAGGTATTCTTCACACCACATTATAAGCACTTCATGTAATGGAGAAGATGACAAGCTAGCGGCCCACTAGCTTGCAAGCTTGTATCACAACCATTCTATTACCAGTGACTACTTTGGAATTTAAAGAGCTAATGTATTCAGGTAAAAATACCATCAATCAGTTACCTGAAAAAATACGTATATTTTACATTTGCCTTAAAGGAACAGTCTTTTAAGGAACAGTTTAGCAAAAATGGAAAAATTGGACAAATCAGTCAGGCCAAATTTGTTAGCTTAGAAACCTAAACTGCATCTCTTTCTGAATGTTTTGTAAAAGTTTTGTTGTCTAAACTGATTGCCTCTAGTAGTGAAGCTATGTTGTTTTTTTTTTAAAGCTCAAAGTTGTACTGAATGGTATACCACAAGTCTGTAACACTTCAATAAAGACTGGGATGTATATTTAAACTATTTTGAGTTTTGACTTAATTAGCCTTGCAGCTACAGTTCTATACACTATATGTCTTTGCCGATTGGTTCAAATTTGGGTAAGTAGAAAATTCAGGAAATTTCAAATCAGCGCACACAAATGTTTTTGGCCTCATACTGAAGCAAAGAAGAAAAGAAAAAAAAAAATAATACTCACATCTCTGGCTTTGCCAAAAAAGGCCTCGTGAGATGCTGCCTCCAAAGAACCGATGAAGAAGACAGGATGGCAATCGCCATATCTGAGACACAGACAGAGAAATTAATTGCCTGAAATTGTGAAGAAAATGATGATGCAATGTGACAATATTGAGTTTTAGAGTACAGCTTTATGCTATTTATGCTATTGCTAGCGACCTTTTTTGGGGAAAAGACACTGACAGGAGCTCAGGGTGAAACACAAGCAGTCAGTTTTTACATGGTGAGATTGCAGAATAAATCTACACCTGGGTAGGCAACAAAATTCAAAATATCTTTGATATTGAAATCAGAAACACTCGACTTCGATCTTCTAACACTTCCGACATCAGACTCACCTTGATGAGAACTCGGCAGTAAAGTGCAGTAAGGCATCACCTTCATTTTCACTGTTCTCTGGCACTGAGAGAGAGCAAAACAGGATAAATGTCATTGAGGATCACTAAAAAGGTCTATTTTAATAAATGAAGACAATCGGCATGACTCACTCATTGGCGACTTTCTACAGCTTGAGCTTCCCATGCCGAAGATTTCAGATTCGTCAACTCCGAATTCAGATGCATCCTCAAAGTCATCCCCTTCACTGTCACTGACCATGTGGACATCAGTGGACTGACATTAACAAAGACAAAAAAAAATCACACTATTTCAGCGTTCACTATTTCAAACTTTTCCTTCTCTATATCAGAATCAAGCACGGAGTAAAAAATGTGTTACAAACTCATGGGATTTATAGTGTGAACAGAGAACAACTCAGCAGTGACTACATGGTGTGCAGCCCATACAAGCAGTAAACGCTCATGTTCCACATGTGGGCTGTGGGGTCCCACACTACACTAAAAATAGATACGTTCTGTGCTGGCCCAAAACACTGTGGGATGCCCCTTGTTGCCAATAAATTCAAAATTTCCACTAATCGCTTTTGCTAGCGCACATCTGTTAATGAACACAAAAGACCCAGAATGATATTAAAAGCAATGTGCTACTAAAGTGCACATCTAGTTTGGATGACCTTTTATTCCAAAAATACTTTACAATACCTTATTCAAGATACCTTACATACTTATATTTTATACTGTTCTGTGATGTATTGTTTTATTCTATTGTTTTCTTAATTTTTTCTGCTCTTAACTTTGTACTGTCCACTTCCTGCCGTGACGAAGCAAATTTCACCCTTGTGAGACCAATAAAGGTATATCTTATCTTTAAAGTAACATCCAGTTAGAAAGTCACGACTCTTTAGTTCAACTATACTAAAGTAAATAGATTCATAAATGAAAGTTATAATTTACTTTTATGACAGGTATTCACAAGGTTGCAAAGCACTGCAGTGAACTGACATTTGCTGAAGGAAATGTATGGCCACAGTTTCACAATTTGGTCCTGGGGCCCTGGAGGAATTTTCATCTTAAAATGCTACTTTGACAAAATACAATTTATTTGACTGGGCAGAGGTATGCATGGGTGGGGAGGAAGTGTATTCAAATAACTATTCAAAAGTTGTTTTCATTGATTAGCCCATCGCCTCAAACTGACTTCTGCCAATACATTTCTGTTACTGCTGAAAGTTAAATACGAACAAAATATACTGGCTTTCATTTTTACAGTTCCCCAAACATGCTTTTAATTTTTCTCAGGGATTTCTCAAGTGAAAATCGAAATGTGCCCGTTTTACTTATTTCATGTGTCTAATTATAGTAAGCATGATTCATCTTACAAAACCATAGCAAAATAAAGTTCTTTTTTTCCATAATCTTTGATCCAAGTGTTATGACTTTTGCTTTTTTATTGCTTTGATGCACCAGTAGTATTGTTTAAAAATTATTATAATATTAAATAATAATCAATTAACGTTTTCGACTTCCTCTCACGCTACTCCCCATGTAATGAGAAATCAATCTATCCGTACACCTGTCCAAATTATATCTAATTATTATAAACACCAAAATGTAACTGTAGATTATGTATGAATGATTTTTGCTTTTAAATTAATTTTACTCTAATCATATTCACTACAGCCTTCGCAGTTATTTTAGAATCTTCTTAAGCTCCATTCTCCATTCTTCAGTACTAGATTTCTGAAACCTGTGTAGTATTTTGAAATTAAATTATGCATTTGCAATTAGATTGGATTTACATTATTAAAACATGAATTACCAAACATCTAAACAGTGACTCCAAACTTGTTTTGTCTGTCTGACCATCTGTTTGTCCCTGAAAATACAACTCCGGAAAACAAATAAGAGACCACTGGAATGAACAGAGGTTGACGTAATTTTTTTGCTGTAGTACTCTAATGAGTACCCACATGAATGAATTGGTACGCACCCAAATTAAAAAATTTTTTATCTTCCCTTGGGTAATTTCTTTTATTTTGATGTATTGTCAATTCATTTTAAAAATATCCTTTAAAGAACAACATTTTTATTTGGAAATTAGGAGAAATCTTGTCAGCTGTTCTTAAGGCAAAGCTTTTCAGTTTGATACTTGCACCTACAGGGCAGCTGGTGGTGTAGTGGTTGGGGCGTTCACCCTGCGATCACCTCTGAGGTACCCTTGAGCAAAGTACAATCCCCACAGACTGCTCTGCGGACCCTGTGCTTCTGCTTCCCCGCTGCTTCATTTGGTGAACGGGTTAAATGCAGAGAATAATTTTGTGCTGTTCACACTGTGTGCTTTGGTGCACTTATGTCACTATAAAATATAAAACCTTTTTATTTGGAACTGTAGGTCTGGCACACACAATACACAAAGGAAATCCTGCTCTGGGTGCCATTATTTTACAACTCTGTTTTTTTACTTATAACATAAAGGGCATTGCTGAGCATGCCTATGTGAGAATGTGTTTGTGCAGCGTGTTGCTGAGTGTTAACTGCACTGTACCTCCTCGGTTGGGTCCAGAGTGGTGGCTGGAGAGGATCTCCTGCATACACTCAGATGATGGCATGGGTAGCTAATCCCAGAGGAGGCGAGCGTCATCTACACACAAACATCACAGTTATTAGCTATACAGCAACACCAAGACACATTCATAACAAATCACGTGCAAACCTAACTAAGCCCTTGGAGGCTGAAAAGACTGGGAAGAGAAATCAATGCACTAGATAATAGGTAGCTTGTCAGCTGGCGGCTTGGGTCATGCAATCAACACCACAACAGACCCTGAGGTTAACCCCGCTTAATTCTAGGCTAACTATTTAGCTATTACCTTTTAGACATACTCTATGGTAACTCCTATGCGTCATGTGGTAACTACTACGAAAACAATAAGTGAGTCATGTTGTTAGGGCCCCGTCAGAACGTTCGCTTCTAAGGGAAATTCACCTTAAAAACGTCACTTCTACTACAGACCATTCTACCACAGACCAATCTGAAGTATAAACTTAACCTACATACACAATCTAAAAAATTCACCTGATGAGTGTTTAAATAGCTAAACAAATATGTATGACTGTGATTTCTGGTCTTCTGGTCTATTCCTGATTTAGAAACGGATTCGGGTTTACAGTTGCCTCATCAATCTCCTCACAGGGTGAACCTTAGTGAGCTCCATAAATTGTATTATAGTTTTTCTAAGAGTTTAAAAGATTAGCATAAAGCTATGTTTATGACAACATACATTTTTTTCAGACTTGTTGCACACAATCTTCATGTGACTAACACCCCTTTGATGGAACTAAACCTAAATAATATGTTTATTTAAAGAGCAACATCAGCAAGAGTGCCTGTAGCACTGTAGGGTTGGAAGATGGTAGAGTGGGGTTCAGGTCTAGATGTCTCATTAACTCTCCATCTGCAGTGGAAATGTCAGCAGGTCTGCACACTACAGGGACTCATTAAGGCCTGCCTTCCCCTCACACCTCCACAACACCAGGGAACAGAACACTCCATCCTCTCTGTTAATCATCTTTATCAACACTTACCTGTCATTTATTGACACATGCCTGCCGTTGCCATCAACCTACGTTTACAGTGATGCTAAGCTCAGCTCTTTGCCTGGAGTTATGATGTAGCTCACTCTGCCTTTTGGCTGGTATTGAGTTACCTGCCCATTCTAGAGACCTATGCCACTCTCATGTGTAAAAAGTCTAAAACTGCTCTCTGATTAGTGTTCAGACGTTCTGACGGCATGAAAGCTGGTTTCCCGGCTGATTGATAGCCGAAGGAGGAGATCAAATTTGGTGTAAATGAGAATGGATGGGCTGGACAACACACAGCATGTGGCTGTAATCTGCCCTGTTGTCAGGTCCTTCAACCAGCTGGGTACTGTGAATTAGGAGGTAATTACAGCAACAGCAATTAAGTTTTACATACAGAAAGACTCAAATTTTAGGATAGGATCAAATTTTCCTGTAATATGGCTATGCAGTTACCAGAAAGTTGTAATGAATCAGACACAGCAATTCATTGGTCAGTCTCACTGCATAGATCCTGATCATAAAGCAGCAATGACTGATTAAAGAACTGTAGAGAAAATCAATGTGATGGGGACCTGAACAGCCCTTGTAGCATGTCTCTCTGCCCAACAGAGTTAGAGATGACAGATAGTCTTTCAGGACTAACTAAAACAATTTTACTGTACTCAGAGGCCCTGTAAAGTGCAACGGTCTAGTTGGGGCAAATGCACTGGAACACCTTGGCAGAAAACACTTAGCTGGATTGCCTTATTGTCTAAACACCTGCGTTTTTTTTTTCTTCAGGGATGTCACTGAACGGGGCAACTTAGGGTTACCTTTCCAACTGTCTACACTAAAGACTTGAAAAGAAAACTCCAGATAAGTAATACTAAAAACTGGTAGATACACTAAGAGGTAACAACACATTTCAAATCTTAATAGGTATGTCACAGTGCAAGGATTTAAGACTAGAGATTAATTTAATGATAAGTGCAAAAGGTCAGTGTTTTTAAACAATGATTTAGTTTTTAAAAATGTAGTCCATCTACCAAGACGTCAGAAGTTTTACTCTGGATCAGCAGGTCTAGGGTAATAGAAACCACATATGCATATAGGCTTGCATATGTGGTTTCTATTACGCATACAAATACAAAAAAAGACAACATAGAGGCTTAGATCTTCAGCTATCATTTTTAGCTATGTGACATACTGACATACTTGAAATAACAGTATGCCACATCCTTTAACTACTCTTTGCTCTTTGGAGCAAAGAGAAAATTGTGCAGATTTGATTTTTGCCTGGGCCATTGCTTTAGGAGGGAACACTGCAGAGCTGCAAACAGATGTCATTCCTCTCTTCTATTGAGTAATCAACCAAAAGAATACTGGTTCAGGCTTCTCAACAGCATGTCTTCCCTCCAGCCCTCATAAGAGTTTAAAATTGGGTTTCATCACTTCCCCATACAGTCGGGCTTTGGATAAGGAACAGAAGACGGTAAAAACAGAATATATGAAGTAGAGCCTCGTTCCATACTTCTTGTCCCTTTCTAGCAGTGTGCTTAAGAGCTGCAAACTACAGGGGAGAGGTCAAATCTTACACCCTACCCCCCCCAAACACCCTTTCCATAAACCCCCGCTTCTGCAGAGCACAATGAACCAACTCTCCTCCTTTAAGATTCTCTTAATTACCACTTGCATCAAACGCCCTTGCACAAGGGAGACATGTAGAAGATTTCTTTCTTTCTCTTTGAAAACAAATCTTGCAAACTACCTAATTCTAACGTAAAAAAAAAAACCCATTCTTCTCTCTGCAAGTAAGGGTGAGATAATTGCAGCAAACAGCTGCAATGTCTGCTCCCAACACCTCGCCTCTGTGCTCTTTAAGGGGAAAAACGGACAGAGAGACAGAAGAAGAAAAAAGAAACGGACAAAGCCCCACCCTAAACACCTGTTGGATCCTTTCAGGTTTTAGGCTGCAGAAGTGTCAGTCTTTGATATAGCTGGAGGGTAGTCAACCTACACTAAGCCATGAATGGAGTCTTTTTTCACTAAATTGGCATGATTACAAAGTTAATAACTTTACTTCTTATAGTTCATATGACTTGGATGACGTCTCATTCTGATTTAGGGATACAATCTCAATTCTAATTTTATTTTAGCTCTGTAAACTCCAGCTCGAAGCCTGCCCTGAAGCACCAACACACTGGGCTGGACAAGTAACTCATGCTTAAAGTCAGAGTCCAGCAGCAAGTCAGTGGTTTGGTAGTGTGAGGAGGTGTGTATATCTCCCTTCAGACAGCAATCTCACCAAGGGCTCTGGCAGCTTAGCACTGAGCCCTGTCGCTACGGCAACCAGCAGGCCCAATAAACCACCTCTTCGAGTCCACGAGGTGAGAAGCCCATAAGAGGCGCGGGGCATGCAGCTCCTCAGAGAGCAGCCGCAGTAATACATTAGCAAACACCATGAAACACTGGATAAATGTCAGCAATTATGGGGGAAAGGACTCTAATAAGGACGTTTCAGAGGCTGTCAATCATTCCCACAGGTGTTTCATAAGGCTGTCGGTCAGAAGTGGTGAGTGATCAGGGACAAACGAGACAGTGTGTGTGTGTGTAAGTAGGAAAAGAGTGACTGTGAGAGCGAGAGAGACAGAGAGATAAAGAGAGAGAAAGAAAAAGAGAAAGAGAGGGTGGAGATACCCTAGACGAAATGACTGAAAAACGCATACAGTTTAAAGCCAAAACCAAAATGCAAATCGACCCAGACCAGTTCCTTTTACTTACTGATACTTGTGCATCTCCAATTCACCTAATGCACGTCTTTGGAACGTGGGAGGAAAATAAAGCACCTGACAGAAACTTACACAGACATGCATCTATTGCAGTTCCTGAGCTAAAACACACTATTTGCACAATAGTTTGGTTGTACTGTTCAGTAACTTGCAATACAATAAAATCTATAGCTACAAATGAATAAAAATATAGTGATACAATTGAAATCATGATTTAACTATAAAAAAAAAATTATATATTTTTACCACATTGCCCACCCCTACTTCAGACACAACCAAACTCAGAGCATCTCTGTTCCCCAGCAAGAAAGTTTACTTTAGAAAACACATAAATCTAGTTTAAATAGAGTTATACAGAGTAGCTTGCAAAAATTTGCCCACCACGGATAACATTATACATTTTGTTGATTTTCAATGTGTAAACAAGTTAATATCTCCTCGGTACGGAACCAACTTTCTGCAAAGTTAATTGCACAGTTGCCATTTGTATGCTAAATGTAACATTTAAGGGGGAAAAACAGTTGATTATGTTTAAGTACAGTGAAGGCCATTTCAAAACCCTAATCTTTCAGTTCATAATTTTGATGCATGTTTGATGACATTAGCTTCCAGAATTTATTGATATTTAGTAGAATAGTAGAATTTCTTCCTTCTATTAACCCAACTACTGTGCACTGGCTGCCACGTGTACCCAAAGCATAACAGATCCTCCCTATGCTTAACAGTTATGGAAGTGCTCTTTTTTTAATACTTCTGCTAGGAATGAAGCAAGAGATATCTTTGTTTCATCAGACCACAACACTAGAAATCTAAAGGACTATTTTTACAGGACTAGTTAGTTTTTTTGGGGGAGGTTAAAGTTTTACCCATTGATTTTCGCCCTTACTGAAGCCTCCAAGTCAGTACTTTTTCCTGCAGGTCCTTGATAGCGGTCCTTCTTTGCACATGAGCAGTCTATGAGCAGTTTTTATTCATATGTCATATCGGTTCTTAGACCTTAGCATTAGTGACTACCTAATTCTTTAACTTTTTTTTTTTTTTTTTTAACTTTTCCATGCCTCACTATGCCAGTGAGGGTGAGATAATTGCTGCAGACAGCTGCAGTGTCTGTTCCCAACACCTTACCTCTGCACACTCAGAGGGCGGACAGAGCAACAGAAGGAAAAAAAATACATAAATTCCTGGGAGCTCTATAATGGTTTCATGAACACTGCTATTTATTCTTAAAATAGTAATACTGCACAGGGTAGAGCAGTACAGCAAGCTTCCTGCAGACTGCGGAATAGAAAATAATAGATCATGGATCCGCACCTTCAATAATGGCAGTATTATGAGTAAAGAAAACAGCTGCATGAGAGACAGCTGCAGTGACGACTCATCATGCTCAGGGTGAGGCTGAGGCAATTCGGAGCATGAGCACTCATGGTCAACCATCACAGTTGCAACATTTAACAGAGGTTAACAATACTGGGACACTCCCAAAACAGGCAAGTTTGTACTGCCATTCCACTGTCTTGTTCACAGAAGATCTACCAGTTCTTTAAAGGGAAAAAAATATTTCAAAAGGGTAACGCAAGCTTTATGAGTATGTCTTAAATCAACAGACTGACATACTGCATTGCAAGTGGGGAAACAGGGAACTGTATCCTGTTCCAGTCAGCAGCCTTGCAGCATTATTTACGGAGAACGTCTGTATAAATAGTTGTAAATTGTTTTGCAAAAATCAGTGTCATGTACTAGGCTCAAAAAATATGGGGGCAAAAAATGCTTCGCCTAGTAATTAAATTTACTTCTAGTATGTAAATTTGTTGCGAAGATCAACAATCACTTAATATATTCTGAACAGACGGCTCTACTTCCCACCATCTTGCTTCATTTCAGCTGACTTTGTCAGAATGAAATGCAATGAACGCATGAAAGAATATGAAAGAACATGTAAAATGTACCCTAACATTAGTTTGGTTATAATCAAAAGCAAACTCAGCCACTGAAATGTAAACTGACTACTGATAAGTTTTTCCATTTATCTCCCATATGATGGGGAATAAAAAGTAGAGAGACTGCATGAGTTAGAATAAGGGGTAACGATGGCAAGGCCCAGAAGCCATTGATTCAGACTCCTAGTAATTGTATTTCTAAGCCCTGGCTGTCCTGTGTATTGGTACAAATCCTGGGAAATGAGATGGGTTAATGAGATATGCATAGAAACAGCCTGTCTGCCATGCAGGGGCTTTTCACTCTAATACATGGCCATCTCTTTCAATAAGTGCCTGGTACATTATTAGAAGCCAATGTTTTTAATATCTCCTTCCACTGAGCTTGAGCAAGGTGAGCCAGTTATGTGGCCAAACACGAGCCTGCCACACATAGTCACTCTCCAAAAAAGGAGCAGGCATTTATGGTTTAATGTGGCCTAAAGAGTATTCATGAGTGGCAGGCCTCTCCACTCAAGACACGAAACCACAAGCTCGGTTTAAGTGAGCACACTTCAGCCCCTTAAGTAGTCAGGTTGAAGTAGGCAGCGTCTGTGGTTAGAGGGTATACTGAATGGCTCAATGGCCCAGTTCCTGTTGTGCTTTTGCTAAGAGACGGCCTCTCCGCTTAGCCATCGACAATACGACTTAACATACAAAGGTAATGCATACTAGCTGAAAGAAAAAATTGAATACAAACAAACCATTCATTGTCAAGGTGGTCAGTATCAAAACAAACTAGTTAAATGTAGATGTTCTGTCACAGCTCTGTCAACTGGAACATGTTATTCATCGGCATAGCCAAAGGAGTGTACATTGTTTCAGTTAAAATAATTTGAAGGTTTGGAGCACAAGGGGCGTAAGTGACATCTTCTGAAAATGTAATTTATGCCCCTTGTGCTCCAAACCCTCGAATTGTAGGTCAAACTACATTTCTGTAACATAAAGCAAACGTTTTTAGGTATGACTGGGGGGTGTGGGTAGAACACTCAAATGTAGATTTGAAATAAACTGTCCAGCAAAACAGGTTTGATGTTTCTTTTGAAAACTTAACTGCTGTGGCAGATTAAACACACAAAGAAGCCAGTGAAAAACTGCAGTGAGTTTATGGTCTAAAAAAAACATTTCAAAGTAGAGATATTCTTTGAGCTATTTTACATAATTACTGGGTAAAATGTTCCCATGGTGTTATATGGCTGATTGTCCTTTAAGGGCAGTGAAGGTTTGTGAGTTCCTCAAGGTTTAGTGTTGGGGCCTCTTCTGATCAGTGTGACTGCATAGAAGTGAAAGGCAGGGAGCAGTGCCTGGGGTGGGAAAGGTCAGTGACACTCCACTACATGAGCTTAAATGTCTACAGCTAAAGGACAACAGAGGAGAGCAGATCTGTGACATCTTAATTAGTCACAACATCTTCAATAGGGAGAAGCTCAAAGTCTAAAAAACCGCTAAAAATACCAAAGAAAACATATTTTTATCCATTTATTTCTGTTAGACAATGCACTGTTTTCCATACTTGAAGAAAAACAAACCATGACAACATATTTGGATAACAGATATTTTCATTAAGTCTTGCCATGCATGGATGAAAAAGAAAATTACTCACCGAGTCGTCCGAGGCTGAAGCTGGCCAGCCATCCCACTGTTGATGTCGCACTGGGATGTTTGTCAAATCTGAAATATTTCTCTTCACCTAAGAAAACAGATGAAGAAAATAGTGAGTATAACCACAGCATGTCTGTGGACGCTTCTGCATTCTTTAAATCGCTAACTGAAACCTAATTAAGTATCTTTCGATAGCATAGGCAACTAAAAGACCACTAGCTTGGATTTCTCAATTCACTAAGCAAAGTCATACACAAGCATCAAGAGAGTGTATGTGTCTGCATCACAAAGAGAAGAATGGCTTGAAAAAGGGGTAGTGAAGGGAGGGAGACATTCCGTGGATACTTCACTTAATGCCCAACGCCAACAGGCCAGTGGACAGTATTTCTCTTCGGCCTTTCAGCTGCCGTGTATCTGCACTTAATAACATGCTTTTAAACAGTTCACGCCCATCCTCACCCAAACACTACTGTTGGTTTAAAACCCAATGCCAGGCTGATGAGCGGAGGGCGACGGTGATCAAAGTGGGTGTCGCTCGGAGCTGGACAGGCGCAGATTCTAGCGCATTACCCCTGCAGAATGTGCTACCCTGCGGCGCTAGATACAGAAGCAGAGCAAACTGGCCATTGTGCAGAAAAGCCTTCCCCGCACACAGCCAAATCCCACAGCAGGCACACCGAGTGGACACGGACCCTCAGCCAGACCAAGGACTTGTGCCCATAGAGGCAGAAACTATGGCCACATGAAGGCTAGAAAAACAAAGGATATGAACCAGAAGCTGAGGTGCTGGTGCCGAGAGGAAAACAGCAGATCCCTCTATAAACATTTACATACCCGAGATTAACCCAAAAATATGTTTTAGCAGCATAACACTGTAATGTACGAAAAGCTGTAGCTCAGTGTTATACAGGGATAAAAGACCAGATTCACTAGACCAAGAGACGATAGAAAAGGGAATGGCCTTTCATTCTACATAATGTAAAGTGTGTATGCCCACAGGCACTGTCCTGAGTTCTTCGGTCAGATACATACACAAGGAGGGTGAGGAGGAGCTCTAATATTCAGTGCTGCATTTCAGTCAAAAGATTGCCCCACTGCACACACTCAAACATCCACCAGCCCACACACTAGGCTGTGCGCTGTGCTTTATGAAGTAAGCAGAGGTCAGCCGGGTTGGCCAGTGTTATTACAGAGTGTAATATCTGTGTTTGACCAGAGGGCTACAGGGATTTGGCTGCCCAGGCCTGACCGGCAGGCAGTCGTAAACACCCACGCTCGTCTGTAATGAAGCGTTCGGGGTCAGGGGGCACCGCAGCCCAGGAGAAAGAAGAAACTAATGCCAACGTGAAGGTCCTGGCAGCAGCGTTTATCCATCCAAGCACACAGGTCCTCGGTGGGACTCTGGCATTTTACTCCTCACTTCCCTAGGCCTCTTGTTATGAGGACTAGCCCACTGTCAATATTGCCAAACTCTATCTAACCCAGGCTGAGGGCTTCCTATCACAATAAAAATCCAAAGAAAAGTTGATTTCAAGGGTTTTAACATGGATGCGGGTGTAGCAGGCTTCTAAAACATACTGAAAAACAGTAATTAAGCAAAAATTAACTAAATTAAACTACCAAGACAGAGTAGGAGATTTGACAGCATACTGCATAATAGAGGAAGCTATAAAAGCAAGGACATAAAGCTCTCAAAGGCCTGTGTGAAATTTAATTCATTTGAAGTGATAGCTGTTCGCCCATCTGTGCTGATATATTCACAAATTGTGTCATTCATTAGCTATTCATGAGAAAGAATTAAGTTGGTTTTTTTTTGCAGACATGAACCTATAATTTAACACACAACAAATTCTCTTAAGAACAACTTTCTGAAGAACAACTGATTCCTGAACACACACAAAAAAAAGAGTTTTGGGATATTCTGAGCAGCTGACATTTGTATCGTGTCATAAATCGTGTCATTTGTAGGGCACAATGAAGTTTGATTAAACCAGAACAGAAAAGACTCAGCCTGATTAAATTCCACTTCCGATGACATTTCATTTTAAATGTCACAATAGACTCTTCAGTAATGGAGGAAAAAATTGCCTTGTGCTGGGAGGAAAAACGGCAAAAAACAAAAAACATCAAAGGATGACATTATCTCAAAATACTGTGTGATCTCCTGGATAAAGACATTTCAGCTGTCAACAAGAAATTCCCTCTCCACACTGCATGTAACACCAGGGATTTGTGCTCTACGTGTTAACATTTATACATGTTTTTTATATATAAATCTCAAGAGAGTGGAAAATTTCAGGAAACACAGACCTGCACAGTCAAGCAGCAGCTGATTTATCAATACGAAAGTTATATAGACACAATGCCTTTTCACAGAAATCTTAGACAATAAAACCTGAAAAGGAAAGACACAAACACATTCTACTCAAATCACTCAAACACCACAGCCTACTGTCTTTTGCTGCCCCCTTACTGAGAAAAACAAAACTGCACTGTTTAACTAATCTTCATAGGCAGATCAGTTTATTCGCTTTCTTTTCTGAAAAAATGAAGTACCGCAAGCCATTAGAATCCACCATAAGTACAGAATTTTTATGCATACATACATGGAATAAAAAAAGGCAAAAAAAAAAAATCACAAATGGGAAATAAATATATGAACATGAATGAACATTAATAGTGATAAAATAAAATACATCATCAATAATGCAATGAACATTGATTTTTTTTTTTAAGCTAGTGTATATTACACTTACGCAAGCAATTAATGCAAACATAACACTGGCACAGACATGCACACGCACACACACGCACACACATTAATGATCCAATCTCTCTAAATGCCAAGTACTGGTAATCCCTGGCTGGAGAGGAATCAAAGAGAAGAAAAGGTTGCCGTTAAACAGTCACAAGCTCTTCAGCACCAGATGCCTTTCATTCACACTCTTTTACTCTCCATCTTTCTTTTCTTCCTCTCCGCTCGTCTCTCCAGCTGCGGAGAGAAAAACAGCGCTGACGGAGAAATCCCTGGGACAGCTCGTCTGGTCACGGACGGCGGAGCCCTATCGGACGGCCCTATTCTAGCCGCCACTTTCCTGGCAAACATTTGCTCTGAGGCTTAGCTCGGGCCGGCACTTAGGGTTTGGGAATGCCAATCACAGAGAGAGACTGGGGCCCGGGGCCCAGTGGAGGCAGGGAAAGGGTGCGTTCCCTGGGAGCCACAAGGCAAAGCAAGAGCCTTTGGCAAAGGCAAACAACAGGACACTCTGAGACTCTCTCTCTCTTTCCCTCTATTGATATGCACAAGTAGAAAAAGCATCGGCTGGTCTTCAGCAAAGACAAAAGACAACAGAGAGAGAAAAGATGGCTCGCGGTAGCCTCCATATGTGGTTGTGTGGGTGTGAATAGGCAAGAGGGCAGAGCTGGGATTGGGAGAGCTCTGTGTTGCTGTTTTGTTGCTTTTTCACACAGGCCTTTTTAGGCACTTTTTTTTAGGCCATGACTGTACGGGGGAAAAACACCCTCTCATTAGTAACTTTTTAACATCTATGAAACATTTGAGAGGAACATTGTGCTCCCTGCTGAGCTTTTCATTGCCAGTCTTTCATTTATTTTGTACTTCAAGCTAAAAAAAAAAAGCAGAGAACCTCAATGATTAAAAAGAAGCAAAAGCATACTTTCTCAAGTTCTGAACTACCATCAAATTAACTACTTCACCACTTACTAACCTGTTTGCATTACAAAGCAATGCACACCTTATAAAGAAGCAGGATTTTGGTAGGATGTCTGCATGAGTTTCAGTTACAGTGTAGGTATAGGTAAATTCTGCACATATTTCTCTCCCTCATTTATTTCTCAATATTTGACTTTCCTTTTTAGGTGAAAAAAAATCTGGAATGCCTGAGGACTTTCGAGCATGAGCGGCCTGCTTGATTCGGCTTTGTCCACTTGCTGGCTCCCCTACCAAGCCAGCGGGGCCCGGTTCTCCTCTCCTTTTGCCCCTCTCCCCCTGCTCCTCCCGGCAGGCCGTCCTCCCCAGTTGTTGTAATCCCGGCAGAAACACTTAAGGTTCACAGTGGGTGCTCATCAAAACCATCTGCTGGGGGAAGGGGAGTGCTCGTCGCTCACGCTTTAATCTCTTCAATTAGCACCATTACAAACCTGTCAAGTAGTCTGATTACTGTAATGGTGACCAGCGCCATCGAGGCGGCAGCGCTCCGAGCAAGAGACGCTGGGAGCAGTGAGAGCATGGCTGGCTGCTCTAAAGTCTTTACTGCAACCACAGCAGATGTTGGAAAAGGCCTGGATTATAAAAATAACTAACCAGCACAGAAAACAGGGCCAAGAAAGGCTGCACCATCTCAAAGCAGGTGAACATATTGTTGCCACTGGACTGAATCAGGCAATGTTGTTTGTCCGATTAAAATGTTCATTTAACTTTACCAGAAATGTATGAAATAGAATCTAATAAATATAAAATCTGATATGAAAATATATTCATTCTTCATAGGTGTCAAAGCACTACGGAGGTGCACTCATGTAGATGCTCGTAAAGGAGTTTTCTACTTCAGTGGTGAAAACAGGGTTGTGTGAATGGTGGACTGACAGCTACATTAGCCCAACATTAAATCATTATTTTAATAGATTTCATCCAAGCACCAGCTATTTATTTATCCACATTACAGACAAAATTAAATGTCAATCCACCAAAACACAAATGAATAATCAAATCCGGCCTAATAGCAGAACCTTCTAAATGTTTCTTCCAAAACATGCAACTTTAGTCTGACATTTGAACATTAAAAATACATCTGTAATTAATCTCAAATGACGTTTAAGGAAACAAATGAACATCACAGATGTGTGTTTCTTTGCAACAGGAGTATGTAGGCCCAACGTGACTCCCCCTGCACAGGAGGGGGCTGAAGCAGGCCCGCCAATCTGTGGGGAGCTTGTTACACTTGACGTAGAGCGTGCTACCTGCTGTGAATAATTAATGGAAGCACTGGCTGAGCGCTGTGTGCAGGTTACTGGGGCAGGCCAGGGAGAATGCAAGGGAGCCGAGGGTGGGGCTGTGTATTTTGAACAGAGGCACTTGGGTTTTGTGCTCCTTACACACCAACTTTAAATACTACACTGCAGTCTGTTAAATGAAGAGCTATGAAAGAATGGTGTGCATGCAGCTCTAATGTGAGAGTGAAGGGAGTTGATTAGCTGGGGAAGGGGAGGGGGGTGGTTAGTGGTGGTAAACCTCCTCCTCTAAAGTAGCAGGGTCTGGCAGTAGTAGCCACAGTGATAACTGAAAGGCAAACACGGAACTAGAGCACTCCAACATATCAATGAATATTTCATCTGCTCCCAAATCCACTGTTTAATTTTGCACCAAGAAATTAAGCGTCTCTCTCACAGGCCCACTCCACAAACACATTTCCCCAAATGTCCCCTGCACACGCCAATTTGCCCTGTGATCAAACAGCTTTGGGCCGTTTAGGCAGACCGTGGCTGTGTGGACAGCTAAAAACAGACTGGAGAAAAAGGCTGAGCAGGAAATGAATTTGTTCCATCTTGACCATATGGTAAGCAGACTTACTGTTCCCAAATGTTCCTCAAGATGAGTGAATTTTAGTACTGTATAGATAAATATATTATTCAATAGAAATTCTCTTTTACACAAGTTTTAATTTTATTATTAACATGCCAACATGTCTCTTCATCAAATATACCTATGAACCTTTAAATATCAACATACAGTATCATACACTTCTTCTCAAGTGCAAAAGTTAGACTAATAACTGAAACATAGAGTGTGCAGTGCCAAACTGATATAAAAATGTTTCTGATACAGTGATTTTAGGTAAAGGTAAGGTAAAGCTATATATAGCTTCTGCAGTAGCAGAAACTCTGTTCTAACAGTATTTAACATAATAATAATAAATAAATGAATACATTAAAGTATCACAAAGTATTCTTTGCATTTTTTGGGGTTTCTAATTAATTAACTCTTATTTTCATCCATTCTCTTTGGTGTATTTTATATTAGGCTAGATTGTGTTTGTCATGTTTTTCTTGTTCTTTCCATGCTGACATTCTTTTGCGTTCCAATTTACCAGCTTAGCCAGAATTGTATTAGAAGTAGGAAAGCTGTCTGTGGGACCTTGATAATGTAAGGTTGGGTGCTATTAAAGACCTGATTATTTAAACAAACATTTTTTTTTATTTAAAATGGGCAAATGTAGACCTTTTACATATGTAGAACAGACAAAGACAGATGTGTGTTCCTGTCTCACCTCTTGGATGGTTCTAGTGGCAGGAAAGTTGAGGCTGTACTCTCTCTGAGCCTCCCGGTGGCTGATGATCAGCAGGTAGTTCTGATTTAACGACTCCTGCTGGCTGCTGCTGAACAGAGGGAACAATATGAGGAAAAAATGAGAGTGGGTTAGAGTCAAGCTGAGGACGAGTCAGGGCTCGCACACACTCTTCTCTCCTACCGTGAAGAGAGCTTCATTGCATCTCCCCAGAGCTCTGAGGCTCAGACAAGCCTCAGCTACCCCACGGCTCTCCCCCCATCACCACCACCACAACTACAGATGCCTGCTGCCTGCCAATCCCAGCCCAGCAGGGGTGGTGGGGCAGGAGCCACAACATGCCTCCAACACACCTCCACCCCAGGGCCATCTGGAGATCTACACTATCTTATCAAACTAAGGGGCCTAAAACCCTCTCAAAAGTGTCAGAGGGCCCGTGGCTTGGCAGCACGTCGCTAGCAAGCTGACCAAGATTGCACAAGGGAACATAAGTGAGCTCCAGTGGAGGCTGCAGGAGAACGTAACGCATGGCTAATGACAACCGGCGGAGGTTAAGTAGCGTTTTGAGCAAATGCGCGGTCTGTGCACATGAATATGAATCAACAGCTTAGAGACGGGCCTGCCAGTTAATCACGGTTCAAATGAAAGCGAACAGGAAGAGGAGAGACAGGAATTAATGCGCAGTACACACATTAATTATGCAACCGCTGCCTTAATCTGAGGAGCTTTGGACAAGCTTATGTTAACAGAAGCCCACATTTACTGTAATGACAGCATATTTACATTGACTAAAACTGCGGAATCAATATGTAAATGTAATGTTTGTTGTAGCTAGCAGGGAAGATTGGAAATTGGAGCAGTCAGAGAAGCGAATGCATATGTGATGATGCAGCGGCTGTGAAAAGATGGCCAGGCCAAAGAGAGTCCGAAATGTGTTTTCAAGCGAGGGTGGTGGGGTTTTGTATGCAGGCCAAAGAAAGAAATAAATAAATAAATGTGAAGGAGGACTTAAAAAGGCTTACTTGTCAACCAGGAATTGGATTTACATGCAGATTTTTAATGATAAAATGTAGAAGGTTGTTTGGTGTTTATTTCCCATTTTTACAATTTTACAAACACAGCTAAATGTTTTGCAAACTATTAATGACAGAAGTATTATCCACACATTCTGTATAAGCAATCCTACTAACTAATGTATACTGACTGAACTTGTTAGGTTTATAAAATTACCATTTAGCTTATCATCCAAAAATAAAGCTATTTTTAGACATTTAACTAAATAGCATCAAAGAGAGTCCCCATAGGGATGTATTAAAGATAGTGTGAGAAGCTGAAGCTCTTGGCAAAGAAGACATCCTGACCTTCCACCATAACACACTCTTGCTCTCTCCATCATTACAGATTAACATTTTTTTTTAATTTAAATGTTATTAATACTACATTGATTTTTGCTTATCTAATGGAGTTGTGTGAGTCACATCTTAAGGAAACTGACCAGTTTACATAGCTACTGTTTTTCAAACATTTCTCATGAACAGAACCAAAACAGCGTTAGTAAAGAAGCAGTAATAATAACACAGGTCAACGGGTCGAAATCATCAGAGATAAGTTTGTTAGTTTTGTAGTGTTTTTCATGCTGATACAGTTTTTGTGATGAAGCTAGTTATATATTGCATGATAGTTGGTATCACTAGCTAATAATAATCATATGCTAAGTGTTTTTGAAGAAACAATGGTAGCTGACTGACACTGATCATATCTATGCCAGTGTGCACCTATCTGACTTTGCACTTAAAATATTGAAACAGTTACTTGTTACTTTAATAAAAACCACATGCAAGTCTATTGTAAATCTAAAATGACTCATAATTCAAAAAGTTGATGTGACTGAAAAACAAAAACTAGAAGTGTGCTGTGGTTTCTGATGATATATTTTTGTTGTCCTGTGTAATGAGCATATTCCTAACAAACACATTCTAACAAACCATTTACAATACGAATCAATTGTCCTCATTGAGTAATTTGGTTTGTCAGGCCACAAGCTGCTGTTTACAGACCATTCTGCTGCTTCAAAGTCAAAAGTTAGATGTTTTCTGGTTAAAGGGCAATGTTGAGCATCCATAAGAAGCCAAGTTAAGATTTATAGTATGTGACTTAACCTAAGACACAGAGATTTAATTTCTTTTTAAACATTCAGTCATAAATGTTTATTTACTTTTACCACCTGTTTATAAAAGGTACAATCCCACATCTGCTGTACTATTCAGGCATATTCAGAAACTCAATGCCTTTAAACACGTCAATGAAAGATCAATAACAGAAAGGCATCATTTTTATAGTATTGGCAATCAGTCTAATTTTTTTAAAAACACTGTACTATTGTAGACATGCCTCTCACCCACACCCACATGCAGTGGATGTGGTGCATGAAATAAAATTTCATTGGTTGTTAGAGAGAAAAAACAAATCATGGTGTAAATGAGGAGCAGTCTCAACAGATTGGTTTCATTCAGAGATAAGCCTACAGCGTTCCTTTGCATCCCTAAGCATAGTACAGAAACAGACTTCAAGAAAGTCCCTGTGTCTCTCATTTCCCCTCTAGAACACACAGTGCTCAACTACAGCCACAATTACATAAAAACACAAACATACATCGCAGCTAATTTCCTGCTTTGGTTATTTCTGTCCACCTCCGCACTCCCTGTTACTTGAAAGGGGTTTTAACAGTGTTTTGATAAGATTACTTATCGCACTAACTGCTGTCGGTTTCAAGTGTTTTTCTTCTATTTTTGTGCCAGAACGCCAGATTCCTCAGGCCTCTGTATCTCAGAGGACATTGGAGTGAGAAGATGAGATAAATACCAAATGTGCAATGACTCATTTGTGTTTGAAAAATCTGGAGTTCAAATTAAAATAACCTTAAACACACACATCATCTGGAAGCAACAGAAATAGATGATTTGTTTTAAATTATTCATCAGGGTTATTATTTATGCTGGAGATTAACAGCCTAGATAACTCTCCATGATAATATGAAAGAGACTGAGTACAAGTTAGTGTGTGTGTGTGTATGCAGGGGTGTGTGTGCGCGCATGTCTGTTATCCTTGGCTCATCACTGGATTTCTGTAACTACCTTGGACAGAGTCTCTCCTGAAAGCTCCACAGCCGGCGCTTTATTTGCATTCAAACAGAGGAGAGAAATGAGCAGGCTCAGAGATGTGAGGATATGTTTGATTAATCTGTTTGGTGACTGCGGGCTGAGGTGTGCTTTGCGGTAATTGCCTACAGTGGCTTTTATTTGTTAAGTAATGTCCCATTTTCACAGCCTGCTCCCAATTATAACAGTGAGACCTCGGTTCTGATTATGAACTAAAAACAAGGAGCTGAAAGAGTAACGGCTAACTCTCACGCCCACTTCTTCCACGGACACTAGGTAAGAACACTTACTGCTACACAATATGCATGTGGGTGGGAAGAATGGTCGTATTAGCAAACAAATTCTATCCCATTATAAAATGCTTTTCAAGCTGTGTTTTTCATGAAATTCTATTCAAGTTTCTATTCAAGGCTTGGCAGTGCAATGGAGAAGCAACTGGATAGATTCAAGGCCCACATGCAGTCAATGGCAAAAGACCCCTGAGATCAAGCCAGGAATGGCAATAAAGATATTAAAAGGTATTTATTTACATTCTCATTTAATGTACTTCAGATTAAAGTAGTGGAAAAAATAAGCAAAATCCTCAGATAAAGCTTGTCTTTACCACCATTTTTCATAAAAAAAAACAATGATCAGAATTCTCATTATCTGAGATAATGAGAATTAACATATAATAAGCATATAATTTGATTCTTCGTTAATTCTATTGTGAGCTTACATCAAACTTTCATCCTGGAGCTACCTTCAAATGCCCTCATGAAGAATTGGCTTAACAACTATTCACTAGTGTGAGGAAACCGGTCGCATGATGTCACAATATGCTGTTCTGGTCATTCTGTTAGTATTGTCTTTATAAATTGTACTGACCAAAGGTATGTTTCTTCACAAAGATGCCATTATTAGGAATTAGGGTGTGAACTGAATTAAATTCATCTTCTTTTTTTTTTAATTCTGTCTGTCCTCCTAAGATTCAATTGAATGTTGTTTATAATAATCTATAAAAATAAGAAAAGTTCAAGATGTGTTTCAAGAAGTTTTTTTTAGCCTCTCAAAACTCAAAAATACCCGAGCAAGCACTAAAATCTGCCTCAATCTTAACACACGCTGCTGTCCGCATCCATTTCTTTCTGTTGTAGAACAGACAGCTCACTTGCCAGCACACCCTCAGTAACAATATGAATTAATTGCACAGTGTGGTAGCTAGCAAAAGAGAGCGGAGAGGTAGGGAAAAAGTATTTGGATTGAACTGAATGAGTAAGTCAAACATGATTAAATTACTGCTCTAATATAGACTGGAATAGTGTGTCGACAGTCCAACCTCTGACTACTACTGTGTTGTGGTTATGGCAGGAACAGACCGTTTGAATGAAAACAAAAAAGGCAAACCATAAACTGCTGTTTTTGTGATGTATTTATCCAATTATTATTGTTTTTAGGTGCTAGCATTCAGCATGATGAACAAGTATGTCCATGAATATGTGCAAGGTTTCACAAAATCAAAATTCTTCAAAATGTGACTAAAATCTTTTTTAATGAAAGGTAAGTGGCAAAAATAATGGAATTGTAATAAAACAATGGGTGAAAAGCTTAAAAGAGAGAGGGGAATATGGCTAAAATAGTTTGATCTTTCCTCAGTAGAGGCGTTGCCTTGCCTGTACGTACATAACATTACATTTCAGCTAATTTTACGTCCATCAGACATACCAGATGCTCCAGTGATGTCCAGTTTACATCCACAGCTGCAGGTGCTGCTTCTATATGGCAGCAGGAAGCAGAACTCTTTCACAACTCTGGTGGAACAGCTCTCTGTCTCTCTATCTGGGTGTGACAGTTATTTATAATGGCAGCTAACAGCTTGCCTACTCACTCTGCTTGAGGTCTCCTCCTCGCTGCACTGTGAGGCAACACAGTTATTGGTGACAATGGGGTCACTGAACACCCAACTCCCTCACACACTCACTCACTTCATGTCTGAGCAACCCGCCTTCACTCCACAAAAACAGCACCTAGGAGATAATGAAGCTTTAACACGAAAGACCTACAAGGCTGTGGCCACTGGAAAGTGTGCCATTTAAAGTGAGATTACCAAGTGATCCCAGGGTTATGTTCCAAAACATCTGCCCATGTATTAAACAGTGAAGGACAACTACCTTCAGCTATATGCAGCTCTACATTAAAGTGGCACAGACTCAATCCACAGATGTGCTTTAAAGTTTGTGCACCCTTTAAAATGTTCTATAACTTTGTACAAATATTGCATTAAACATCTTCAGATTTTGTCCCCCTGAACCATATCAAACTACAGGTGTTTTTTTTGGAGAACAGTGGCTTTTTCTCAAAGTTCTTCTGATGGTGGACTCATGAACATCAAAATCAGCCAATGCAAACAAGGTCTTATGTTGATTAGGTAACCCTGGGCTCCTTTGTGATTTTGTAGACTATTACATGCCTTGCTTTTGGAGTCATCTGTGCTGGCAGACCATTTAAATGAACTGATCTTCTTAGAGCATCTATTTTTGTCTCATTTATGTAACTGATTTCACTTCATCCACCTAAATGACTTGCACAAAAATCTGTTGACATTTTAAATCATATAAATCATATTTAATCAGAAATATAGAAAACTCTAAAAGGTGAACAAACTTTCAAGCACCACTGTAGATTAGAACATGGTATGACATACTGTGAGCTATTAAATTGAACTAAATTTTACACAAACAAGTATCATGGGCAGTTCTTTTAGACAACAAGGTCTTTTTTCACAAAACACATCCGGAATAGGAGTGCTGATCTATAATCAGATTTTGTGACTAAGAAAACATGTGAAAATGCAGTCCTCTTTTTGACTGCTTTGTAAATAGGAGTCCTGGTGTCATCTGAAATGGCAGCAAGTTGTGGTGAAGTTTTGTTCATTTTTATAGTTCACAGTAAGTCAGGCTGAGCGACGTTTTGAGGATGCATTTAAGGAAATTTGGATGCCAACCAACTTTGTGTTTGTTAGCAACATGTGGCAACATGTCTTAATAGATCCAGTTCATCAACAACAAAAGTGCATAAATTAGATAACTATACTATTTCTTTACGTTTTTTCTGCTAAATGAAATGCATAACGCTGGACAAGGGAGAAAACTGCAAATCGTTTTGACATGTTTTCAACAGAGAGTGATTATCACAACATTATGACTACAGCTCATTATTAACTTTTCTTCTAGTGTCTGTTCACACGTCAGAGTACAGTGTCCACACAAGTCGACAGAGACGCCAGTTTATACACAGCCATGACGCTACATCACCATTTTCTCCTGCTGGGACTAACAGCAGCCCTAATCAACACATAATTACACACACACACACACACACACACACACACACACACACACAGACACACACACACACACACACACACACACA
>JBBPDB010000017.1:10166579-10177226 GCA_037974465.1 Brachypetersius altus | reverse complement strand
CCCGAGGTTTAAATACGGAAAAGTCAGGAACGAGAGAGACAGAGAGAGTAAAAGAAAGAGAGACAGAGAGAAGGAGTAAGGAAGAGCGAGAGACAGACAGACAGACAGAGACAGGTTTAAAATGGACGCGAACCGGAAAAGTCGAGAGTGAGAGAGAGCGCGCGCGCAAGAGAGAGAGCGAGAGAGAGCGAGGTTTAAATATGGTCCTGACGGCCATGCACCAGGAGCCAGAAGAATGAAAATGAGGTTTTTTTTAATAAAAACAAAAACATATTGCCACGAAAAAGGCAAAAAAAAAAAACCAGACTATTTGCAGGTTCCGCGTTGTTTTGAATATTTACGCATATATATATATATATATACACACACACACACACAATACAATATTCTATATAACTATATTTTTTCTGAGACCTGAATGAATAACTGTTCGCTGAAACTCCCACGCAATCGTGGAAACTGTATTCACCCTGCCTATACCAAAGAAAACACGTGCATGTATTCCAGTACAGTCTATTTAGTGGTAACAGCGGTATTTACATTTTAGCACTCAGACAGCCTTTTAGTATAAACTGTACAGTATGAATACAGATTTACATTTACATTGTCTTTAAGGGAAATGTAATAAGCAGAGTTTTAAATGAAAAAGGGTTTGGGAGCATATTTAAGGGCATAATTACACACACAGACACACAGGTCAGGTGAAGGACATATTATGCAAATGTACAGTCAGTTGAAAAGTTGGAAGCAGGAAAATTGGGCAAGTGTAAGGACCTGAGCTAAATTATTTTGGCTGGATGTCTGGGTCACAACACAGAAGGTCTTGTGGGGTGGTCCCAGTATTCAGCGGTCAGGGCCTACCAAAAGTGGTTGAAAGAAGGGTGAACCAGCAACAGGATCATGGGCACCCACAGCTCACTGTATGCGTAGGAAGCATAGACTAGCCGGTCTGTTTTGATCCCACAGAATTACTGTATCACTGTATCTCGAATTTCTGAAAATGTTCATGCTGGCTGTGACAGTGTTTTCTGTGGCTATGGACCCTCATATGCCTCAAACTTCCAAAACCTTTCTTACACCTGATATAAACCATCAAGGAAGAATGTGGTCTGGTTCGATGAGCCATGTTTTCTTTTATGCCATGTGGACGATGTGTGCAACGCTTACCTGCGGCAAACCAGCAGAGGCAGTGTGATGCTCTGGGCAATGTTCTGTTGGAAAACCCTTGGTTCTGGCAAACAAAAGCACCACATACTCCTTCATGGCAAAGGTATTCCCTAAGTGACCTCTCGATAATACACTGCCACACTACTCAAATTGTTCAGGAATGTGGTGAAGCAGAACATTTCAATATTTCAAGGAGTACTTCTAGTGGTATGCTGTACATAGCAAGTGGCAAAAAACAGTCACATGCTCATATTTTACAAGGAGATGGTTCAACCGTTTTTGAACTACAATTGGTTAGCAGCCAAAACACTGATGATGCAGATATCCATTGCAGTTTCATTATCCATTTTAAAATAGTTTCACTCTGCATTCAGAGTTCTTGTTAACTTCTGAAAAGTGCCTCATTTTGGTTGTAGATAACATCTGTCACTTCTGTCACTCAGAGCTATATATAAAATGTTCTTGTTTTTTTTCATGCTGACTATTGACACCTCATTCCACATTACAACAAATACAGAAACTCCACAGAAACAGCTCCCTTCATTATTCACATATTGGTTACATTAGTGAAGTAATTCTTTGTTTCAGCAGTATAATTTTAAGGAACGCATTTTCCTGTTTAACACAATTTAATACAATGCCTTGTACTCAGAGAAAGAGAACTGTAAATAGTTTAACACAGATTAAATGTGCGTATTATTAGTTTTGTTCTGTCATTTATTACTTGAATAACAGGTCAGTTTCTGGATGCCGATTCTTTATACAAATTATCAGCAATTCGTATAAAGAATCGGGGCCCAAAACTCCATAAAACATGTTTGATGCTATAAACTTCTTCAAGGCCATGTACTGTTACAAAATCAAAAAAGGGAAATAAGCCAAAAAAGCAGACTTCTCATTTCACAGTTTATGACAAGCGACATACATGTGAAAATGCTGTTTTGTTTTACTGGGCCTATTTTAACAACTACTAGGCTATAGCTAGTTCTCCTCTGCTTGCAATCAAATAGGAAAGGAGTCAGCTTTGACTTATTACCTCCTACAGTGTAATATCATTACTGCACCAAATGCACGTATGCATGCATGCATCTGTAATGTACTCACCAACTGTGCTGGCCTCGTCCAGCACGACCTCGACTGAGCGTGTACGGTACTCTATGCGGAAGTTAAGCATGCGCGGCTGACGCTCCACGATGTGTCGGGAGGGCAGAACAGGGCAGAAAGCTGAGGAGGAAGAGGGCGGAGGTGAAGAGGATGCTGCTCTTGGAGGGGGAGCTGTGGGCGCTGTGGCCGCTGCTTGGTTGTCTTCTCCGAACGGGCCGGTCTGAGAGCCCTCGTTGGTGAAATTGCTGTACAGGACACAAAACGTTACAGATCACATAATCACACTCAATTTCATTAAGCTACTGAGGTGGTGAAGATATATACAGATATATACTGCAGACATGTAGTGTTTTGAGCTGGGACAGTTTCCACAATCCTAGTCTGGTTGTAATACTCCACTTGTAAATGGTTTTATTTGGTAGCAAGTAAATATTTCCTAGCTACCCTGTGTTTAGACTAAAACTTCCTCTAAAACAGACCCTTCCACTTCGCCCTGCCACCTACACTATAGTTCCTGTGATTCTGCTTCCTCTGGCTTTGGGCCTCTTCCACCTGCATCTGTTTCCTCAAAACACTCTGAGATTTTACTCTGTAGTGTATGCAGTGTCTGTATAAGAATACACAGCGCTTTAACTACCAGCATGGCGTTTTTCAATGGTGCCATAAATCATAATTCCAATTACACCCAAACTTGCAAACATTTCACCAACTGGGCGTCTATAGGAGAACAGAAGGACATCAAAAAGAAAAATACACAGAAACATTTCGATGTTGTGCCTAATTCTATATGAGGAAGTATTACTTCCAGTCAGAGTCATCTAAAGGGAAAACTGAAGAAAAAGTTTAGTTCAGTTCATTTACATTGCATCACTCTGCCTCTAACCAAAAACTGTACTTGTGATTTTAAAATATACTTCTAAAAATGTATGAAAGACACGAGAAAACAGTACTCCAAAAATCTTCATAGTAACCCTATTATGTGGTTTGTCACTAATGGGAAACATTTCTAACGGATAATCAGAAAACGGCAAAAGAAAAAGCTGTGCTCCTCCTCTCCCCCACTCTGCGTGATCCACAATGGCAGCAGCGCGGCAATCCAAACAGTATCCGAGTCAATGTAAACAACCTTTACTGCAGGGATAATATGCGCCAGGCCCAACAGACGCTCAATTGTCTAGCATAGAGGAAATCTCTCCCGCTCTCCTTTTTTTTTTTTTTACTCCTTTCTTTTCATACTGCTATGGCTAGGGAGACAAAAAAGCTTTTTTTTCAGGCTCCTTCTTGCTCTCTCGGCGACTGATGGTCGAATTCCCCCAAGCCCCCATCCCCCTGTGGCAGTAAATAATGTCTTTTCTGTGGCAGCGGCAGGGACAAAAGCTCCTCTCTTCTCCTCCAGGGTCAGCACATATCGCACTGAGAGAGGGAGCAGGGTGCCAGGGCCCGCGCACAAAGCATGGATTTATTCCATCTTATTACAATACCAAAAGGTTAAAGACGTTAGGGTCCCGGGCCAGGCAGGACACAAAAATGTACACCCACATTGTGGAAAAATGAGCTACACCACTGAAATCACAGATTGTACAGCATAAAAATTTCACTTTACACTGGGAAAGAATAGTCATCATCCTGATTTTCTTTATAATAATAAAAGATTAGGGAATATTCTAAATGTATTTCCACAAGACACTCATTTGCCATGAATGCATCTCTGAGCACTAGTGCCACTAAGCAGCACTATATGAGTGCTGCTTAAGTTTAAACTTTAAATGACAGTCACTAATTTACTATCATCCCTGATCCAAATTAAGGCAGGGCCTTGAGCCACAGCCTGTTTCTAGCAGCTATCAAATACAGTCTGAGAAGGAAAACATCACAGGAGAAAGGGCAAGTCCTCCCTCTAGTGCTCACGCGTACCAGCTGTATGCATATGCAGATTCAATTAATACCACCCAAAAATGTCTCTTTTTTCACTCACTGCAAATAAAGTTTGCAGTAGAAATAGGCAAATAAGCATGAAACCTTTTTGTTTTAGGGTTAGACATTCTGACCCTCATGTCACAAAATACTAAATAAAGAGAGAAACATAAATGCTTAATATAAAAACAGACTTCTAGTTACAAACCCCTGAGACCGAAGACTCCATTCGTTTCTTTGTGGGCACACAATGAGCTGGTTGTTCAGTCATTAAAGCAGTTTGAGATTTGGTTCATGCAACACCTAGCTATTTTACACCACACTACATTCTTTTATATTCTATTTTAGACATGTATGATAGGGATACACCTATACTGTACTGTCCAGTTACAAATTCTCCTGGCAATAAGGAAATCACATCACAAGGTTCTCTTTTTTTTTGCTCCATCAATACACAACTCTGTGATATGTAAACTCCAACTGTTGGCTTATCAAAGATTCTATTTAAACTTTCCTCCCCCCACTCTTTCGCTCCCTTTATAAAAAGAATTCAGAAACGGTTGTTCCATTGTGTGCACCTAGATGGCAGCCTCCACCCACCCAAACCTTGGCAATGGGAAGCGTAGGCCCCAGAGCTCGGAGTGCGGAGCCAGCTGGCCGCAGGCAACTCAATGGGGGCACTTCAGCGAGCCGTGCCACCCTCCAGCCTGTTGCACTGTGCCAGCCTCTAGCGAAAGGAGATGGCTGGACGTCGTGCTGCCAGACTCCATTCATAATTACAGGCCTTAAAGAAAAACATGTTCCCGTGCCCAAAGCCTTTGCACTCGCATTCGCGCGCACACACACACACACACACACACACACACTAAATAAACCGTCAGACAGTGCGTGCAGTGCTTGAATATATCTGTTCTTAAGACGCCGGCATTCATGAGCGCTGACCGTTGGAGGGAGACACGGACTGAGGACATAATGCCCTCACAGCCTCACACAGGCTGCTTTTGTAGCAAACAGTTTCAATTCCTGTTATTTGTTTCTGCTGTTGTCCATTTCTCTCTCAAAACAAAACTGTAGAGGAATGCGCATACAAGCCAATACTAAATGCAAAGCAAACTGTTTGAGTGTGAAACAGTTCGTTACGTTTCTAATTTCAGGTGTCAACAATTTTTTTTGTTGCCCAATATAAGCTGTCCGTCCCAAAGACTTCGGAGCTGGGGAAAAGTGTACAGAAGTCTATACAAATCAAGTTGAGAGGTGTCAATTGCTTGACGAAGCTTCAAAAAGCTTGTGGTTCAACCTCAACAGTCATCATGAAAAAGGAGAAATGAGTGGGGAAGGAATCCATATTGAACTGTGAACGCTTTATGAGCTCCTTACTTAAGGCATGGCAAAGCATTACAGTGGGCCTTCTTCGTCGAGTCCATGCATGGCTACATCTGTTCAAATACTATAAAAGGCTCAAAGCTTTGTTGGTCGTTTCCCTCCATTAACAAGGTTATCAGCGAACCGCCACACAGAGCATAAACGCCCACAGCAAATCTGGCTGTTACATTCCTTCGACTTTACTGATGAGATGTTAAAGTAAAAAAAAAAAGAAAAGAAAATGAAGGGAAATTAATCGACACCAGGTTTCCGAAAGGGAATGGCTCGACAAATTCTGTGGTTCGTACTTCACACGTGGGTTTCCTCTCCACTTGAGCAATGAAACCCTCACTCTCTGCTCCCTCAAACTCCTTCACCTCTCTACCGAATCGCTAGAACCACAATCATTTATTTCAAATTTAAGCCACCCTCTTGCACCACTACATGTGATTCAACCGCGCAAAGATCCAAGAAAGAAACAAATGTGGAGTGCTAACTGTCCCCACCCACAGCCGAGGCTTGAGAATGCGTAATGAAAGCAAATGCTTTTTTGAGACACGGCCAATTTCATTTCATGGGGCATGGAAACAGTAACTGCCTCTTCTGGCAGAGAGCCTTCCTATTTAGTGAAGTCTTAAATCAAACACCTTTTTTTCTGGGGTATAGTAGTATACTCTGCCTACATATCAGGCCATTGCTTGATACTGTATCAAAGCACATACTACACAAAGCAGGAATGGGGTCAGAAGCCAACCCACACACTGCATCACTGGCCTCTAGGTAAAAAGAACTGAGGATACCTCTGCAAGATGCCATTTTCTTGGGGAATCACACCGTTGATGGCTGCCTGTAAGATATAAAAAGAAAAAAAATTAAGTTAAGCAAGTACAGCACAACAACTGGATTTGTTACAAGCTTCTAAAATTAATACAGCTTACACATATGTAAATTAGAAGCATTTGGGTGCATGATTCAACAAAAACCAGTCAAGCAAAATTCAGCAATGCCTTACTACAGAACAAGCCTGTTATTTTGAGATGTTTATTCATTTTTTTAAAAATTATTTTAGAATCAAATAACTACACTGGTATGGCACTGCTGAACTAACTATGAACCATGAATACAACAATTTCAATACAGTATTTTAAAAAAATAATTTGAAACAATGCATCAAAATTTGAATTCACTAATGCACCAATCAGTCCCTTATGAGCATCTAGCCTTTACCCTGTTCTGTTGAGACCACTGTCATTGCTCAAAACAAGGCATCTGGGTGCATCCTATCCTAGAGTAAAGTACATAAGGAATCAGTGAAGCTTTTTATATGTAAACACACATCATTGTGCAGGGTCTCATTTCTGTAGGGGTTGTAACTTTTGGGGGCTATTTTGTTGGGTGCACATGCAATTGATAAAGTTCTCTGTGAGATATATTATTTATCTGAGCAAAACAAAGTGTGGTATATAATCTGAGCTGTGCAAAATGTAGACCTTTTTTTTTTTTTTTAGACATGCTAATTTCAGTTAACGTTCTTCATTTCCATTTATAGTATTTAAAGAGACTTGAAAGTGCTTTGGTGTCTACTCAAACGTATCAACAATTTGTACAATTGCTCCATTATACCCTTGAGCACTGTTAGAAATAGAAATCTAGACATACACAACACAGCAATAAAACATAGCATAAGGGCAATAAATGACATTTAAACAAGAGAATCATTTTGGGGACAATTTTCACTTGAATGAAAAAAGCAGTTGCCTTCTAGAGACTAACAGATGTGAATAATGGGGGTGGCAGCAAACAAAGGAGGTGGCTGATGGAGACTGAATTAATGAACGACAAATATCAGATATTCAGTCAAAAATCCATTCGGCACGTAGATTATATATGAGGAACGTGGTGATGTGGGCTGCATGTTCCTTCCTAATTGTATTCCAACCCTTTCTGAACTGAAATGCACTGTGAAACACTTGGAGTGTCTGAGTGCATGTGGGTTTTAGGAGTCAGACTGTGATAAGCAGACTGACTGAGTGGATAAGGATCTGAACAAAGCAGATCTTGAACAAGTTACAATCTGAGCAACCTCAGACTATCCAAAACCAGGGTCCACAAAAGTAATATTTTAAAAATCTCATTACCGGTCAATATTATTTTTCCCAGTCCACAGTTGGCGAGTGGTGTAAACAGATCAGAAGATATTTTAGAGCAGGCAAGTTACAACGCTTAGATCAAAGATTACAGAAAAACAAGAATGTAGTCATTCAACAAGGACCAAGGGTAGTTACATCAAATAGATTTGTCTTGGTTGTTTCTGTCCGTGTAGGACAATGTTATCCACAAAAAATAGACAGAGCTACACATATAACTCAGGAAAGGATGCTACAAATCGTTGAAACAATCTCAAAAATCACATAAACGAATATATGAGGGATATAATGCAGTTTGTGGAACATGTGATGTGGGCATAGTTTTCCTGATCCTAACTGGCCTCATTCGCTTGTTAATTAATTTAGCTGTAGTATAGAACAAAAACGAATCGTCAGGCATCAAACATGCTGGGTGATTTACTACATTTTCAGTACGAGGAAAAGAACATAAATGAATTTGTCCTGCCAACATACTCTTTAAATACATACGGTGGTGTGGTATATTTACTCCCATATAGTGCAATACATATATGGTGCATCAATGCACTGGACCATTGAAAAACAGCCTACATGCACAACAGTGCATTCAGTTTGACATAAAACTTTAGGTACTATAAACATCTCGGACGTAATTCAAGATTTGGCCAGGTGCTGAGCGTATTTTATACGTACGTGTATGTATGTGTGTGTGTATGTGTGTGTGTGTGTGTGTGTGTGTGTGTGTGTGTGCGCGCGCGTTTTCCTTTCCTGCTTGTCCGATTCCTACACACAGGGGCTCTTTTGTAGATCCCTTCAACCTTCCAGTTCCGCGCACAAGAACAGCAAGTCATCACATTTACAGGTGCATTTAACCACCTCGGGGGCATGGCCCTGCTTGCTTTGAACAGCTGCCACCATACTCGCAGCTAAATATAGAAAACACACCCCCCCTTTTCACAGTAAAGAGCTTTTCTGTGGGGGAAAAAAAAACACCATTTCTTGACTCTCTTTGAAACTGTCACTTTAGATCTGCACTGAGACTGCACATTCTTTAGCGTCTATAAATATGAGTGGAGTGGAACAGCATACAGTAGTGGCCTTTCAGGTTGAATGCAAGCTAGTAGAGAAGTTAGAGGATATTCTAGGCATTAGGGTAAATACTGTTCCTTATTAGGGGGCACTGATCATATCTGTCAATAGAAATGGGTCTGTGGCAAAGTATATCAACTGAAGTATAACAGACATTGTATGTCAGAGGTGCAATGCCAGACAGAAGATTAGATTGCTGATTAGATTATAACAACATTTCAGGGGGGTATTTCACAAAGCAAAGGTTCTCAGTTAGCCAGCTAACTTAGGAATAAAATCAAGCTTGTAAACAAGGAAAGAGCTGAAGGGATTTTCCAACTGGGCCATCTTTATCTTAATTTATCTGGCAAACTCAGAAATCCAAAAAGCAAAATATGACTTTTTCTCCAATCAGATTTTAGGTGGTTTCAAATTTGATTCAAATCAACTCTTTAGACACATGACATGATATTTGACCAGTCAGACGAATTTCATGTGGTTTTTCTGTCCTAGTTATGTTTCATGTGTATTTATCTGTCCTAGATATGTTCCAGGTGTTTTGAGATACAGCACAACTGTTCTGTTAGCTAATTATAGTTGTTAAAGGAAAGTCCACATCAACATCTAAGCTCTAAGTTTTGCCCATTCTTTACTCAGCAGTGCTTGTGTACTCGCTGATACTACAGCATCCAGGGTGGATATACAGGTAAATGTGATTGCAGTCTGCCAATACAAATCAGATTTGTTCACATGTAACTTGAAATCTCAACACTCAAGCCTAAAAATCAGGTTTAAGAAACTAATCTGATTTGCTCTGCAGTGTACCCAGAGTCTTAGTCAACTGTTGGCAGTGAAAAGACACACTTATGGGTCCGTAGTACCTGCTGTTACCACACTGCTGAATGTGCAAAACTTTTTAAATCTACAATAAATTTTTTAAGGCCTTTATGGATATCTTTGATTTTAAACAGGACACGACAATTAGATGAGGACTATAAATGTCAAAACTCCTTCCCTTGACTTTAAGCTACCGACTTAGACCTGTTGTTGTGAGAAAACCTCATCATCCACAGTTACTCTCCAAAAGCTGGGAAAATTTGCAGCTTATTGTAAATTACATAAAAACCTAGGGCACATCAGTCCAGTGATAAAATTAAGTAATCAGAGAAGAGTGGCTACACGTTTACAGTAAGGATTCAATATAACAGGTGTGAGAATAGGCTTGTTAACAGAAAACTGAGAAGGACTTATAATGCACAGTGATGTATACACCAATCTTTTCAGCATTAGGGAACATATCAAAACAACATTTTAGTGTCTGTAGATGCCAACTGTGGTGCCAGCTCACACATTTATTTTTTATTCCATATAAAAACAAAAGGATTTAAAAAAAAGAGTTTCTCCTCTTTCGATATTAGGCCTTTTATGTACATAATGATCAGCAAGTTTCAATATCAAACCTGATGTGATGTTTTTACCTGCCACTGCTAAAACAGTGGCAGTATTGTGTAGAGCATTTCTAGTCAATTTAGTGCAAGTAACAAACACATACATTTCTGCTCATTTCTCTGGGCCGACTTTCATAACAACAATGTTACACGTTTGGGAAAGGTCACTGAAGGGTTGGCGATTTGGCCCAAAATCAAAATCTCGATTAATTGAACAGTTTCACTCGATTACGATTAATGAACGATTAATTAATTAATTTTTTTCCCCTCATAGTTGCTCAGTTGTCTCAGTGTTTAAGCTCGTCATGCTCGACATGTCGGCGGAATAACGTAACATAACGGAGCGGGGTCACGTGACTCCACACGCGGTAGTGTTTTTGAAGGGAAAGTAATCTGAATAATCGACCTGGAAAAATTTGATCGATTATAGGTTCTGAATGTCGATTTCGATTACTTTT
>JBBPDB010000017.1:10154741-10166479 GCA_037974465.1 Brachypetersius altus | reverse complement strand
TGTATATATATATATATAGATATGTGTGTGTGTGTGTGTGTGTGTGTGTGTGTGTGTGTGTGTGTGTGTGTGTGTGTGTGTGTAGGGGAAGGAGTAACACAGCTAGAGTTCAGTTGGTTTCATAGGATGAGAGAAGTGCAGCATCCACAGGCTCCATACAGGAGGGGCAGGTGAAGGAGCGCATCAGCCAATCATCAATGCAGTCCATGTGGTAGATGTGCATGCAGGGTAAGAACCGGATGGGATCCCCATATACAAAATCCAACATGCAGATCACACACCTGTACACAAAACAAAACATGGCATCATACTTTCAGTCGTCCAATTTGTTCTTTGTATATTATATATTTGCCCCCCACTTACAATTTTTGTTTATTGTTTAGGAATAAAAATGCTGTTTTTGTTACTGTGACTTGTAAATGAGCTCAGTTTTGACTGGCTGAACTGTCTTGTTCAAAAAGCAGAAACACTCCCAAGCTTGAATAGGTGGAGCTAAACTACTGTAACCAGTGGATACATATACATGTGTTTGTTTTCCTGACAGCATAGTAACAGCGAAGTCAAAATAAAGCATTTTTGCAGTTTAGTTTCCATATATGGACTGAAGGGGCTGGGGGCTAGGTTTCAATCTGAACTTTAATCTCAATTCCAGTTTCATTTTAAATCCAAGTCAAAACAACAAAAACTGCCTGTGTGTCCATATGCCCACAGACAGCATTTTACACTGCAAGCTACTTCCTAACTACATTAACACAAACCTTATTGTAATGTTTCCATACTACACCACTTATTTTGAAGAACTGAGAAACATTTGTTTTTTGAAGCATTATTTATACTGAATGAAATTTGCAATATGCAGGATGCACAGACAGACTGAAAACTTCACTTGATTTTATGCTTTTATTGCCCTTTTTAGAGCTGCAATATTGAAAATATTTTACTGTGATTTCTGACTATTGGATTTTCAATTACAGAAGACGCCCCAGAAATCACAATCCCTGGAATTTAAAAGTGATTCCAGACTAAAGCCCTGAGCTGAGTGCAGACGTCTCTGATAAACTACACACAGACGCCATGTTTAGATCAGTGATAGTCATTGGTCTCTTCAGAGAATCCCTTTTGTTGTCTTTCAAGGAAACTACTATCAACAAATCTGGTCTAAGTTTGAATACATTTAAATTGATTGTATTGTATGGAAACTGCAGTGTTTTTATATAAACCATTAGGAAGTAGGTCACACACACAACACAGTGGGATTTCCCCTTATTTAGTTTTACAATGTCCTTTTCATCTTAAATGTTTATAAACATTACAAGATCAGTTTGAAGGAAAGAAATATGATCCTCACTCCCGTATCTTCTTCTCAGTGCCGTCACTGCCGGGGTCGAACACTCCTTTGGGCAGATGCTGGATGAGGCCGATTCTCTGGGCAATGCGCACTTGCTCCTCCTCTGTCAACTGCGTGGCCAACCGGGCCTGACTGGGAGTGGGATGGTAGATGGGCACATGGATCTGCTCCTGAGTGCACAAAAACACACCAACACAAACTTACATGTACACCCGTGTGAACACAGAGCACAAAGGCAAAAATCAGTGCATATAATCATAAAGGAAAAAAAAAAAAAAAGAAAAAAAAAAAAACACACCACCACTGCTCTTTAAACAACTCATGACTATGTTTACCAGTATTAGAAAGTGAGTAACCATCTGAGTTAAGAAACTGCATTTCAGTAATGAAATGGACTATTGTTATTAGTAAGCTTGTTCATATTGGAAGTGGGAAATTGGACTGTGTTCCACTAGAGGGCAATATTTCATCTGAACACAGTTTCGTTGCAAATGTGGACCCTAGTGAAATGTACTGAAGGAGACAATAGGCTCCATTGAAATAGATGCCTACTCAGCAGTCTCTATAGAGAGGTGCCGGGCGGGGGGTGTATGGGCTGGTGTTGTGCAGAGTCATTCAGTACTCGGTCGAGGCCCGTACGAGTAATGAGATCATCTGACATTGTTTAACACCTCTGTCACTGAACATCTAGGTGGGCCTGGCGGTCAGCATTTTTCATCTATGCAGGACCACTTAACCAAAAATCGTTCAGATAATAGAGACTTTAGGGTGTAAAGGCAATCGATACCGGTCAATGAGGAAATGAAATTCGAAACCTGCGTGTAGTCACTGGTTTGTAATGCTTCTAAACGAGTTTGGCAGAGCTACTGATTCAGCAGCAGATGCTAATTTCTCTTCCACTGAGACATAAGTCCAACTCTCATGAGCCTTTTTCACACAGCGTGTGCTGTTTTCAGAGCCACCCACAACTCAGTATGATGTGATACAATGAAAAGAGTGGGATTGAAGCCTGGCTGAAAAAGTACGAGTTTAAACACATGGGCTGTTTCTCAGAAGCTCTGCGGGACTTTTCGGCAGGGCTGCAGCTCAGACAGCCTCACAACAGCCAGTGGGCCCCTTTGAAAAGCTTCACCACAACATAATACTTAGACGTTTTACTGCATGTGTGTACCCACCAGCTTTAATGCTGCAAATGTCTTTCAAAGATATAATGTATACTCTTAGCTGAACTACTGCATATATCATAAAACAAATTGTGCATGTTCACAGTAACTGTCATCTTCAGCGTATTATTTCTGCATTTTATTGTTTTTTTACCTTCACATTTTCTCCTACTGTTCATTCTCATAGTTTAGTTTTTCAAATGGTCCATTAAAAATGTATTTGCATTTGGTTTATCATAACCTCTTTTCATACTCATCAACACAAAGGGAGAGAGGAGTTATGGAAACCTGTAGAGGCCAGACCTTTGTCACTGAGCCTATTAATTATCTCAAACACCAGAAATCGGGGCACGTGTTTAGTTCGTCCCAAGTGCTGTGTCATTTTGTCAGAGCCAGCTTTCCACTCTGATGCCTGACTTTGCGTAGCATCTATTTGATTGTCCAAACTTCTTCCCAAATGTAGGAAAAACAAAAACAACTGAATAGTGAAAATTAGGGATGGAACTGGCCAAGCTCGGCAGATTTTTTGCTGAAGACACAATCGACCAACTCATTTCGCCATCTCCAACTTTGTATGTAGCAATTTAGTCACTACAAAAAGTATTTTTTATGTTTTCAAATTTAAACAAGTAAACAGAAATTAAAGAACAAACAATGTTTATATTGCACCTTTGAGTACCAAAGTACTGGTAATGTGTCTGTGCGTTTAATGCAGGGGTCGGCAACCCGCAGCTCTTTCATCCTTATGTTGCGGCTCCCTAGAACGACAGCTAACTGGTTATACCTATAACGGCTGCAGTAACACTCAGTGTTAAAAGTTGCCGACCCTTGGTTTAATGTGTGGAATTAGGTAATACAGTGTGAGCTTTGGGTTAACAAGAAAAAGCTGCTGCATTGCAGCATAATAAATCTGATTTAACAATACCCAGTTTAAGGTAGAAAATACCACCATCACAAAATCTGTTGTTGCAGGAGGACATGACTTTATAACAGTTATGTTTCTCTTAAAGACAATTATTTTCTGTGCACTGTAAATACGCAGCCATTGTGGGAAAGAATTAGAGTTGAATAGTAAAGCAGCAGAAGTTAGAGCTTTCAACAGTGTTACATTATCAGCATTCTCTCTTCTCACCCTCACACCACACAGTTTACTGCACCCTTAACTTTCATCTCCCTCTGATGCTGCATCTGAGAGGGGACGTGTTTGGCGAGGGCCTCTCAGCTCAGGGCTGTGCAGAAAGAATCAGAACCAGCAGTTGACCTCTGATTGGGCCACATCTGACCTCAGATTAGCAATCAGATCAAAAGTGAGCAATGAGATAAGATCAGTGCACAGGCTGGAGATGTAGGTCAAGCCATGCAGGCGATCCACAGTCACACGCTGCCACGTCAAACCAAACAAGTTAGACAGCCTGTGCAAACACACACTCACACAATCATGCACAACCCCATACACACATACAATCACAGACAGACACCATGCACAATCACACACAGCCACCATGCACAATCACACACAGCCACAGCAACAGATAAGTTTGAGGCAAAATGAGATATTGTCAGATAACTGAGATAACTGCTTTTAAAAAACTGCAGCATGGGACAAACTTTACCAATATCTGATTATGTGTTTCTTTTCCAAAATATCAATATGTTGAGGCAAAGCTGGACTACTTTTGTATAAAATCTCAATTTTATTCATTTTACTGCACTCTCTATAAATAATTAATTGATTTATGTGTAATGCCAATCCAGGAAGATTTAATGACGTGTATGCATGTAAACTGTGATGCTTCTTCTGAAAACACTAAACAATTCTCTGTAAAGTCCATCTGATACAATCTGTTATTTTGACAGGCAGCAATAAACTACAGGACTGGAAGAGGCTGATATGCCATCTGTTGTTCCATTGACCATAAAAATATAAAATCTCATCACACAACCAAGTTCCTTCCAACTTGCACATCTTCATGGCGTGTGACTGCAAATGAAGTTTCGGTGGAAGGATTCCCTAATGAAGGGAGAGAGTATAATTACAAACTACAGGCCTCCCTTCCCACTCTTCAGCATAGGGATTGATTGGTGCCTTGCTCTTTACTGTCATCGAGTACTGTGTTAGTACTTCAAAATATACAAGATCTAACAGATGGCAATTAATACCTGCAGTAAAATATCTTGTCTTTTAACAGATGGTTGGAAGTTTAACAAGAGAGAGAATTTTGTTTTTGAGTTTAAGCATCATCACACACATTGCGTGATTTTGCAGAAAGCCTTTGTAGGAATTGTTAATTGTAGGTCTGTAAAGTCCTAAGGAAATCACATGGGCACTTAGCCATCATCAGAAAGTGTATGTCAGCACAGTAGCCTACCGGACCCCACCGGATGCAGCTGAAGTCACAAGTTCTAAAAAGACAAAACCAGCTGGAGAGAAAGAAAAAGTGCACTAGTGTCTTTCACAGAGAGACAAGAGACAGCAGAGTGACTTGGACTGACAGCTGTCTGACAGTTGTGTACACACACACACACACACACACACACACCTGTGGCAGATAATTGCTGACCATAGCTTTGTGGTGTTTGTGTGTGTGTGTGTGGGCCAAGAGGGCCAAAGCTTGGGGGGCAGGTGAAGAGGAGGACAAGAACTCGATCGCTCAGCATCAGCGTCAGCTTCTCTCAACTGACACCTTCACAACTACTCTTATTTCAGCTCATCTCCACACTGCTAAGCACCTCTGAGGTTCCCTTGAGCAAGTTACCTTCTGCTAGCTGCACACTGCTTCACTTGGTGAATGGGTTAAATGCAGAGGAAATATTTTGTGCTGTTCACACTGTGTGCTGTGGTGTGTTCATGTATGACAGAATGGTCACTTTCACATGTTTTAAACAACCAAGGGGAAGAGGATCATTCTAAAAAAGAGGAGGGCAGAGCTAGCCAACAATCATCATTTAAACATGATTCAACTTTGGGCTTCTTTGACAAAGCTTGATTTCTTTTCAATTTGTTCATTTCAAAAGCTAGTCTATTTAAATATGTCTATATCTATATCTATAGGAGTCCCACTGAAGAGTGAGGAGTTCATATCAATCCCCCTTTCCAGGTTGGGGGTGTTATCATAACTGAGGTCACATTAGGCCATGTCTGTGGTAAATGAGGTCACATTGTGCAGTTCTGTCCATACTATGGATATTGTATATTGTCGCTGCTAAAAGAACACTGACCATATAATTACTCCTGTTTAACCAGATTTAGAGTGTGTGTGTGTGTGTCATCTTTATCTGTTCTAAGTAACCAAACTGCAAAATGCAAGATATCATGATGTATATAATGCACAGTGAAAAAGTCTCAAAGCATCATATATTTCTGGGCTAAAATGCTTCATATGGTCCAAATGAACACCTCATTAAGGTGACATACAGGAGCCCCAAAACAAGTACAACATTTAGTGGCAAACTTTAAAAAAAAGAGAGAGAGAGAGAGTGAAAAGTTTGCCAAGTAAGAAAACAAAATGTCAAAGCCAGTGACATTACTTTTTAAAAAGGACCATTCCTAGACTGTTTTTGTTGCTGTTGGTAAAGTGTTCTTTCAGAAGGAGTCCGGAGTGTTTTAGATTGTTATCGCTAAAGCAGTTTCTTTGCAGACTTTCTGCAGGTCTGCATCCAAAATGCCTTTGTACAGAGGTCATGAGCCTCAGAGTGAACACAGGCTCACAGACATCGGTGTGAGGTAACAGCCCCAGACTGAGGTTTCCACCTCTGAGCTTTGCAGCCTGGCTGGAATTGTTCTCCAGGACTTTTCCACACAAAGAGTCTAATTACACTTTGTGTAATAACCTAAAGAGCTTCAGTACAGTTCAGAAAATATGAAATAGCTAATAAGCGATTGTTTTTTCTTTCTCTTTTCACTGCATCCCTACAAGAACTGTGGTTTTGTTTTGTTACAACAATAATTGATGCTATTATTTTTTCTTCTTACCTTTGTGTCTTTAGTATAATTTATCTATAGTATAATTAGAGTTTTGTCCGAAGAATGTATCTGTTTTGTTTTTGTTCCCCAACCCTAAGTTCTAGGTGAGGCTGGGCTAAAAGTGAGAGCAGGTCCAGAAGTTGAAGTCTCCTCTTTGTTTGTATGGTAGACATTTGGGGCCGGACATGGTGCAGACAAAACGTACCGTCTGGACTCCCCTCTCCTCCATCAGCAGTAGAACAAACAAACCAAGGCTTTCCTTTCTGTCTTCTCCTCACACTCTCTCTCTCTCTTTCTCTCTCTCTCTCGCTTAGTGCTGACAGATCACACCATCCCCTCTCTTACTGAACAGACATAAGCAATTGAAGAACTACAGGTTCAGCCTTTCTGTACACAACACACAGACAGCTTGATGTAAAAGTCTGAACACCTTTGTCAAAAAGTTTAATGTTTAACTACAAGTACAAATAAATTAAGTAGCCGTCATGAATATCACATATTTGTTATCTTTGGTATTCATTCCTAATTTTACTGTTCGGTAATTAGTCTTTTTGAGCCGTTTAGAACCAACATAAATCTCCTGAGCATTCTCTTCTCAGACATTCTTCCAGAGTTAAATGCTTTTATGATGTATAATTGGTTCTCTTTTCTTTGAAAGACTGCAGTGAGAACTTAAGTGAAAGATATTAAAACTGCAAACAAGGACAAATAGCCAAACAGCAGAAAAGCTAGAGAAACAGCAGACCGTTCTCCTACCAAAGTGACTGTGCTCACGATGGATCCTATGAAGTTGAAAGAGGTTTCTCATTTTCAGTTCCACCTTAAATGGAACTTCATTAGGCCTTTAATGAGATAATCTTATGTTCTGATGGCTACACCATTTAAGGTGAAACTGAAAATTCCAATGACGCCGGCATAGAACCTGGAGCTAGGGTTAAGACAAAAACATCCTGCTGAACAAAGATAAAGAGATAAACTAAGATAAAGAGATAAACTAAGATAAAGAGATAAACTAAGATAAAGAGATAAACTAAGATAAAGAGATAAACTGTGTAGAAGTGCTTTGTCAAAAGGTATATTTGGATTTTAAAAATTAACTGTTTAAAATGAACAAACAAGCACAGATCCAATGTGGCTAAATATGAACATAAAGTAAAAAAGTGGTAGTGAGAAGTATCTGAGTATTCAGATACTCATTTCCTTTTTACAGGAACCATATTTTATGCCCAACATTCTGAAAGCATCTTCTTTAATTCATTTTTGTGTAGAAAATGAACAATATACTTGATTTGACCACACACATCTGTTTACATACTGACACATTCAAAACACTCTCCATCAGGCTGCCTATCTAGTCTAGTCTGTTCTACGAATTTGGTAACCCAACCTAGATACAAAAACAAGCCCAACACACATATACAATCATCCTTCCATAATACAGCTTAATTCCATAAGTAGTGGAAATATAGATGTCAGTAAGTGAGTTCACCTCCATTAGAACCTGATTTTAAAGGGAATGAGTGACGCACTCTGATTTCAAGAGCAAACCGTATCACCACACACTTTCCGTGTATATCAGTGGATTGGCATGACTCAGGGGCAACACATAGCCGGCCGAAACAGGCCCACGCGGAAACCGAAGCCACTCAGCATCTGCTCCCTAGCCTCAGGCTAATTCCAAGTATGTCTACTCTGTGAAGAGTTCCTCATATCTGCCCTCTAGTAGTTCTTTATGATTATGGATAGGGAAGTTGAGCAATGGATGAGCAAGAGGCATGTGGGAAGAGTGTAGGAAAAGGTTTACCTACCAAGAACTACCTCAAGCCCTCAAACAAAGGTAGACCTGTTCCACTATTAAATGATGTGGAAAGAAAATGTTCACAGGCTAAAATAGACTCCGAGACTGGACTAAATTATATGCACTCTCCTTTTTGTATTGTTTAAATTTTTCTTTTCCTCCGGGAATAGTTTGTAACTTGAAAACCTTTTGTTTACAAATTATTAGTCAAGTTCAAATGTTATATATGTATATTGTTTAGACATTTACAGTTTTATTTGTTATTCATGTACATATTTATGCTTAGTCAGTGTTAAATAAATGTTGAATGTCAAAAGTTGAACCCATATTGGTCGACCTATATTGCAATACACACCAAACCCAGTCAGTTACATTTGTTTTAAGTATTTCTAATGTTTTCTCATAATAAAAAATATAAACAATGCTTACTTTTAAAAAATAATCAGTGGGTAAGCCCAACCTTCTGGCCCCTAACTATAATTAGCCACAAAAAATACTACTTCAGATGGTGTTTTCACTCTGTGGCAGCAAGCCAGTGTAACATACACTCACCCCATGGAACAAAGCAACTCACTGCTGTGTGTGTAAATGAAGGAGAACCAGGACTGGAGCTTCAGATAATGGAACTCAGAATGCTCATGCACACAACACGGAAAGAAAGAACAAATTCTACTGCATCCTTTTTCTTGTACCGTAACAGAGTTCTAGCACTCAGTTTAGATAAGTTGAGCAGTTTCACATAGCTGAAGAGACAGATCTAATAAGAAGTCTTAGATATGTCCCTGTTGTGATGCAGATAGGAACAGAGTGACACCAGGGCTACCTTTATCTAAGGAGGGGAAGGTTAAGCAAACAGCAACATACGCAAGAGCAGCACGCCAGTAAGTTGCCAGACACCCAGAGACAGACTAAATACACCGACCACAAATCATAACATAGTTACGCTACACATGCACAAGCATATTCTAACCATTGAGCAGTCCAGACCCAGCACTACTTGCTTACAGATCAAGGCATAGTAATAAACAAATACACAATACTTTTGTACATTTCCAAAAAGAATGACTGAATGCCAAAAGAGCATGGTTGACCACAGAGAGGCGAAAAAAGGGCAACCTAATCAGGTCACTAACACAAGGGCTAACCGGTGCAGCAGTAGGAGGTGATGGTTTGTGCAGAAGTTTGCTTCTGCACAAGGTCTTTTCTCCTCAGTAGATAAATGTGCTGAAATGTTAGCTATAGTATAGTAAAGAACAGTGTAATATACTTACAGTCTAGGTGATTCAGCCACACCACCTTAGACTTCTCATTAAGACCCTTAAAAAAACAAGCCCAACAATGAGCTAATATTACGGCAGCTGTGTTTCGTATAATCAACCTGCGATGCGATAAATAGAATTGTTCAAACGTCAGTGTTTTATGAGCAAAACAGCAGCACTTTACAGACTTGTTAAAGTGTAACTTTTGCCTTTCTGTCCTGTATAACTGATTCCTAATTCTTCAAAACTGCAATAACCCTCATAATGTATGAATATTTGACTATTGCCACCTAAAACTGTGAACTGAGTTCCCAAATACATGATAAAATAATGAATACATTCATCAGTTACACTAAGTTTCTAAACTGCTTAGACATTATAAAAACAGACAACCCTATACTGTGTAAATGTGTTTCTTCTGTTTGCGTTTTAGTAATTTGACAGCTGAGAACTGATACTCCTAATCAGCTGACAGGTAGTAAAACACTTTGAGTATTGGAGTTTAATGTTTGACCAACTAAAACAGAATTGAACTGTTATCAACTATCACAGTGTTGAGCTTCTGTAAATCAGCATCAGTGAGAAATCACAGGACCTCACAATGTTACTGAGACTTTGGACTGTTGCATTTCAGCACAAAGGACTTTTTCCATGTGAATGGGTGCTTTGCGCAAGCAATTTGGTGGGAAATCAACACTGCACTCTCCAAATCCCTTTCATAATAAACAGGAGCAGTAATCAGCATTAACCAAGATGTAGAAAGGGCCTCTTAGCCTAATGTGCCACACACACAGAGCCCAAAATTGTAGCCACACCACAAAATGACTAAGCTGAAGATTTCTGTTTCACTTTGTCCATTGTGGGGGATGGTAGTGAACACTGGTACGTTTTTGCTGTGGCTGTTGCACTGTGAACATACACCAATGTCAAACAATAAATGTATGTATTATGTCTCATAATCACAAAAATAATAACTAAGCATTAATACATAATTGGATGGACACATTTTATACATTATACGCATTTTATCGAGCCGTTTCGAACATGGCACAGCTAATAGGATTTCAGAACACAAACTAGCAGCCAGGAATGTGAACTGCTTGGTGCCACAAGTAGGAAAGGAAGGCCGTGATGACTCAAAATAATATGATCTACAAATCAAAACATAACTACTGCTATAAAGCCTCACCTATTAAGTCTTATTACCTTTTTAATTCACTTAGCTAGAAATGGAAATCATAACTCCACAGCTTTTAATAACTCATTTCATAAAGCATTTTCACAAAGGAACACAGACTCCAATACCTTGAACTGCTTTCATAAATCACTGGTCTTTCTTCACGCTGTATAAAGGGCTTGTTAACAACCTCTACCCCAGAATGTATCGCTCCTGCCCTTCTTTTGATATTTCACGGTTCCCTGTAGACATGCACGCGTGTGCGTGTGTGTGTGTGTGGAGACAGAATGAGTAGAGAAAACAGTGCACAGACAGAGACAGAAAGTAAAGAGCAGGAGAAGGGAAGATAAACAAGGATTTAAGTGGGGAGCTACACTTGAGCTGAGCTGTCTCTCACACACCCACAGCGTGTGCTCTCTGCAAGAGAGTGAACAGGGCGAGAGAGGAGCAGGCCACAGCACGGCCGTAAAACAAACCCACAGCCAGAGAACGGGCCGCCAGCCAGCGTGAATGGAACCGATATAAGCGAGGCGAGGGGGAAACCGTCTGAAAAGCTACAGGGAACCTCCATCATTTCTAACAAAGCCTTAGACACACACATACATGAGTCTGCTAAGTCTTCTTCTCTTTCTCTCTTTCACACTCACACACACACACACACACACACAGTTCCACTTATCTTCCCATGCCCAGCTTGCAGAAATGAGTCAGCAACTCTGCTCTCCAAACCCACCACTCACCCCCTCAACCAAAGACACACAAAGTAAAAACCTCCACCACCTATAAAACACTGATTGTCCTGGGCTGACCAACATGGGCAAAAAACTAATTACAGCAAATATCATTTGACAAAAATATCATATGCATATGGAAGCAAAGACATAATATAAAAGGAACAGTCATTAATAAAACCACTGTCGATCTTAATGTGAAAGTGAAAAGTGAAAGTGACCATTTGGTCATACGTGAACACACCACTGCACACAGTGTGAACAGCACGAAATTCTTCCTCTGCATTTAACCCATTCA
>JBBPDB010000017.1:10138064-10154125 GCA_037974465.1 Brachypetersius altus | reverse complement strand
AGCGCTCTTGGGGATCGAACCTGGACTTTCTGGTCGCAGGGCGGATGCCTTAACCACTAGGCCACCCAACTGCCCCTAATTAAAGAGATTTAACAGCTCATGCTGTCATTGAATCTACAGTACTGTTCCTGAATATGATACGATATGCACATTTTTCAAATTTAACTAACATTTATATAACCAACTGAAAACTGAAATATTGGCCGATGTATCTGGGTGGCTGGGTGAAGGAGGATTTAGTCACTGTTGAAAATCGATTCCTGCTGCTGCAGCCTAAGGATTTCCAGTTGGTTTTAAGGCAGCAGACATAAAGTAATATGAAAGGAATGGTGGGTGTCTTGAAAAGATTTTAGCCTAGCATGGTCACCAGAAGCCTACCACTGTTTCTCCTTGCACAGACTGCAGTGCCATCTTCCTCATTTGGCCGCATCAGACAACACTGTGGTCTATGGCTCTGAACCTCGCAAAGAAGTAACGATAGCATAAATTATATGTGACACTTAGCAAAGTCCAGCAGCATGTGAAGGTCATAGACACAAGCAGGGGCTTATAGGATGCATGGAAGATGAAATGAATCAACAACAATTATGAGAACTATAATGTAACATTGGGTTTCCATCAATATAGGTCTGGGAGGTCTTAAGAAAACAATAAATATAATTTTCTCATGTGTTTAAGACTTTTACATGGTACCGTAGCTAAATATAAATATAGCCTACATATTTCAAGGTCAATAAAGAGCCTTTTGGAACTGAGGAGCAGAACAGTATAACCATGTTATCGATGATACATGCACATCAATATTAAAAAGCATTCGTACTAGTTTAAAATATGAAGAGAACATTCTCACAGCACGAGCTCTGTCTCTTAGCTATCTAAAGCTTCTGCAGGGGCCTAGTGTTAAGCCAGTGTATGGTGCACTGAGCTTATTGCACCACTGTTCACACCACAAACAACAGCTACATGATTCAGGAAGCAGAAGCATAAACACAGGCTCCTTGCTGTCCTGCTGTTGCAGTCTTTCTTGGGACATGCACCCATGTCTGAGGCTGAGAAAGAGCCCAGGGGTCTTCACCGAGGGCCTCCCTCCTCCACTTCTAAACATGCACTGGGGCCCCACTTCAACTAGCATCACACTGGCTGGCAGTTCAGTGCATGTGGGCAAGCGCATGGGTCAAAAACCAATAATAGACAGGGATTTCACTGCTGAGGGCATAGGCTTCATATAGTAATACTAGATTTACTACATAAATGTGCTTGCCAGGTCAGATCCTGTTATAAACTGCAAGCATACAAGATTGATTGTAAAACTAATGTTGAATACACATAATATATAAAAACTGGAAAATATGCATAATATTTTATAAAAGGCACAAAAAGCCATGCTAAAATAAACCAATTAATGTATTTGTTTTATTATTAATAATCACAAAAAAACACTATTCCATCAAAGAAATCTTAAATCTTAAAAGTAAGCATTAATAAATACTTTAATGGTGTGTGGGCACATTTTACACATTATATACATTTTATGGAGCTGGCCATGGCCTACAGAGCAGCAGTTTTCAATCAAGCAATGGTGTAAATGAATTTACAAAAATAAAAAATGAAAGCAAATCTAAGCAAACTGCAGCGCAATTTTGAAACTGCACCGGTGGCTTCTATTAAAGTGCGCTTTAAGACGATGAGTTCACTTCTTTTTAAAGGGAATTACACCAGCACTGTGGTAAATGACCGTGCATTACAGATGCAGCCGACAGAGAAAAAGTTCTTTGGAACACTCTAGATTTCTACTGAAGTAGCTGAGAATGCTGTGCCCATCTACAGATCTCCTCTTTCCCGACGAGGGAGGGGGAAAAAAAAAATAAAACAAGTCCAGCATTCTTGGCAGGAGGCACAGGAATGCGCTGGGATTGAAAATGATTTGGGCTCTAAAGTTGGCCCAGGCCTCCTCTTTGTCTGCTCTAAACACAGTCCAAACTCACCTCCAAACAGCCAGCCAACAATAGCAGCTGCACAGAGCTGTCAGAATACTGCATGAGACAGGAGCCCTGCCCTGTGAGTCTGGCTCCAAAAAAAAGAGGCCTCTACGCTGTCTAGTTCTCTGTTTTCACACCCCTGTCTGATCTTGCACCCCAGAGACTAAAGAACTCCATAGCAATACAGAGCAGCTGAGGGGAATTCTGCTTGGGCTAAGCAGAAAAGTGCCAAGTGCAGAAAAACACCCACCCAGAGAGAAATAGAGAGAGTGTGAGAGGAGGAGAGAGCCTAGTTATTAGCTATGCACTTTCTCAAATGTATGACACAGTAATCCTAATGTTGTAAATGTAGTGACTGTCAGAGAGAATCTCTGGGACTTGAGCACCAAAAATCTCATCTTATCCTCCATCAGAACACTGTGCAAATGTCTGCATATCTGAAGGCAGAAATGTTTCTACACCACAGGACTCAAACTGAACTCTAATGCAGCTTCTACTATTCATATTGGCCTCTTTCAAGTATAGCTTTCACAAAAACCTAGGGGGAAAAAAATCAATGAGGCCGACACCTCAGACCCAGATAAAGCTTAAGATTAAAGTAAATTGCATTTTAATGGTAAAACCATGCAGTCATTGTAGTGCAAGGCAGGACTCAACCCATGCCCACAAAAGAAGCACTTTTCAACACTGGGTGCAAACTATAATACTGGAGTATCAAGTTAAGTGTCAGAGTTTCATAAGCTGTAAGGTTAATTTGTTGTATACTGGTTACCCAAGAGGTCAGATCCTGTTGTGATCTGATGATAAGCCATGTGACTCAGCTATAGCACATGGTCAGAAATGAGAAGATAACATGACGCAAAATTACTTTTAGATGTTTCTGTTTCATGAGACAACAGGCAATATTATCTTATGCATTTGCTTGTAGTTAGTTAACACTGTAGGCCATAAGATTAAATCTCCTTGCAGTTATTCGGTGGACTGTTATTATTTCAGATAATAAAATACATTACATAACAGTCTTTGCTATTATTTTTCAATTATAATAATAATAATTGTTTTTTCAGTCACAAATTCTCACACTGATGGGTTGGTCACATGCTCATTTTCCTTCGAGTTACCAAGTCCTTCGAAAACAGTATTACAAATTTAAAACTATGTAACAGTGAAAAGGGGGAGTCTGTAAAGAACTGGCAACCCACAGTGATTCTCATCATTTAAAAATAGATGCAAAAACACAACTTCCTGCATCTCAAAATAAAACTTAGCGTGTCGTAATATATAAAGCATTTCCAAATGTTCACTTAGGGACTCGCAGTGTTCTCCGCAGGTCCCTTTTTCCAGAAAGAAGTGTAATCATGAATGAAATACAGCTAGGGTCTTTGCCAAATTGGCTTTACTGTAAGAGTTGTGCAGAAACCCATCACACTCCAACCACACCATAAAACCTCCCAACAAAATAAAAAGACATAAAAGGCTAGTGAATAATGAGGCTTTTTAAATCCTGCAGCAATGGCTGTGCAAGCCCCTGCACCTTTTTAAGCCAGGAATGAAATTTCAGAGCGAACTTGGTGAATTAACCAAGAAATCGACCAGAAATCCTGCTCACATGGTGAAACAGCTTCACCACCCTGCCTGTAAACTGTTATGTCAGGTTTAAGACTCGCCTGTCCAGTAAAAACACCAGACAAAGAGGATTTGGTGAGCTGGGCTTTATGGGCTGCCACACAATACACGCAGGGAGCTCAGTACAGGCTGATAAGGACAACATAAAGAGCCCACGTTTAATGTATGTAACTAAAATGCTCCTGCATCCATATGAAGATGCGTGACGTTGAATATCATGTTTACACACAAAAGGCAGGTAAGGTTCTTCTTGGTGAGTCTGGCAAGGTTGCTACATGTCGTTACTTTGTGGCTCTCTCCGGAACAAAGAGGTGCGAGACAGTTTAACTGTGTGTGCACGTTTGTATACAGTATGAGCAAAAGCATTGGGACACCCAACAATTACACCAACAGGGACATTGTATTCAAATACATAGACTTCAATACGGAGTTGGTCCCCCCTTTGCAGCTTCCACTATCCTTAAAAGGCTAAAATGTTTGACTGTGGCATCCATAAGATGTGTGCTGTTTAAATTCCATGTTTACACACAAAAGGCAGATTAAGGCTCCTCTTGGTGAGGTTGCTACATGTTATTACTTTGTAGCTCCGGAACAAAGAAGTGCACCGAGTAGCACACGCAGCAGCGTTTTATGTAAACCCTTCTCTTTTCTGGTGATTGAAGCCTCTTACCTGGTAAGGAGGTGGAGGTTCCTGCTCTGGATCTGTGCCATCGCCAAAACTAGCTCTGTCCGACTGAGACTCATGGAGCAAAGAGATGTCGTCTGAAGTAGGAGACTTCAGGCAGTTCCCCATCTCCTCTCCCCCAGAAGCACTTTACTAATGACGACTTAACTCTCCTGTCACTCAGATCTGTGTTGTTGGGGGCACTAAAGATAATTAGGCATCTATTCAAAGGGTCCCAGCCAGAGTCAGAGGAGAGGAGAGAGATGACTTAAAAAAAACAAACCATGTCGACACAAAGAAAGAGCTGGAAAAAAGTCTCAAAAAGGCCGCCCTTTCAACTCAGGCCTGTCTAACTCCTCCAAGCAGAGGAACGAGTCTCTCCTCCTGTGTCTGTCCTTATGGTAAACGTTGTGCTCACCCCCCTTCTGTGGACAAATTCCACAATATCTAATGTTTTCTCTCTCAATGGCGACTCATAGGAGACCTGGCTTCTCAGACACTGGCAGTAAGACCCGCCCCTTCTCCGCTAGCCAATCAAAAGGGTTCTTCTTCAGTCACGTAGGTTAGTCGTAGAGACTCCTCCACCAATGAGATCGTCCACCAGCAGGCTTTAAAGCCTTAAGACTTTAACAAGGCAGGCCAGTTTAACTGTGTGTGCACGTTTGTATACAATAACGTGAGCAGTGAAAAAATATACAGTATGGACAAAAGAATTGGGACGGCTGACCATTACACCAACCGGGACTTTAATGACATTCCATTCAAATACATAGACTTTAATATGGAGCTGGTCCAACCTATTGCAGCTATACCAGAAGTTTTTTCCACACGTTTTATCACCATTAAACCCTCAATCCTGATTTCCACTAATTTTTTGGAGACAAAATGTGAACAGTCAAGAGTGGTTTGCGGATTTGATGGTACGTGGTTCATTGTGGAGATACTGTAAAGTTTGCCTCTGGGACTGTTTTGCCCCTTCATGTACCTCACAGGCATGAACGGATTTTTATTTTCACAAAATTGTCCTAAAAGCAGGGTAAACATTTTATGTATTAATTCAGGTATCTTTTAGAGGCATTAAACACCTTGTATGTCTGGTTCCTATTACCACCACTGTGAAATGGAAACGAATTTAATTTCCATATTAATGGTTAAATTATACAGACATGATGTGAAGTCCCTGGAATTCCCTTTTAGAAATAAAACAATTGACGTCAGTTCTACTTTGAATGGTGCTTTATATCTTAGACACTCGGTCCACTATACCAGCACACAGTAGGCGGCTCACACACAGGCTTTCTGTTGACAGCAAGGACAAGGAGATACGGACGAAGGTAATTATGTCATTTAATCTTAAATTACAAAACAAACACTCAGAGTTCTCCGGAACATTGATCTATACAGTGCCCTCACACCACAGAAGGGTTATTATGTTTATCCCCCTGTCTATTATTAGACAGGGGGGATAAACATAATTATTCTACTTCATTAACTTTTTAATTGTTTTTCACAAGTCTGTGTTCCACCACCTTTGAGAAAATATGAATTTCATCAGTTTGAATGTAAAGCTATTGAAGTCCTTCATATCAAAACTAAAGCTGACCCACAACCGTCATGTGCTAAAACACTAAGATTTGTTATTTTGGCTCAACTTTGACTTTGGTGGAACAGTAAATGATACAGCAGGCCATAAAGTGCTAGCCTTGCTCTTGAATGTAAAGCACTCAGAGAGAAAGAGCAATCAGTAATGCACTAATGTAAACACAAAGTTTGAGAGATAAGCCTTTCTCTGGTGAGAGTCAACATGAGTTCTATCTGCTTGTAAATTAAACCAAATAGAGACTGCATTTCAGATGGTTATAATATTCCCACAGTGGTCATTTGCCATGATAAGGCAACATTCATCGATATGAATAAGAAAAAACAGATCTTTTTTTTTTTTTTTTTTTTACCTCTCTTTATTTTAGTACGAGGCTATAGTGGTTCTCAAAGCATCTTTCACCACGGCTGGAGCAGACAGACAGGGCTGCCCCGCTCTGATCTGAAAGACTTGTTTGTTTGAGCTCAAGTACTGTCTGGATCAAGTCCACATGAAGGAGACTGCCTTTCTAAAAGACACATTCAGCTGTCCACTTAAAATGGGACAATTTCACAAAGCCGGCATCACAGACAATAAATACTAGAAAGGAGAAACGACTAAATGAACCCCCAAAGTCCCAGCATTACATTTACATAGTTAATAAGGTTGTATTAGGCTTGTGCGGCCTACGCAGAGAGGAGAGAGGTGAGACTGCCGCTGGGCCTGCTCTGTTTTCAGACAAGTGGGAGACTTCAAATGAAAGAACACACATTTATATCGGGGGAGTCAATATTACATAATTTAACAAATTTAGCATATTGCTTATGCATTTTTATTGCCTGACCTCCGACACATAACTTTTGACCTGGTTCACTTTCCCTCCATAAAGAATACGTCACCCGATGGTTTGTGCATAACGGTTAAAACGATTTCAAAACAAAAGATTGTTTTTCAAAAAGCATGGCTAGTGTTCAAGTTGGCTACAGTGTAGAAGGTCAGAGGGCATAACAGACACAAAAAAACTCAAAGCCCTGTGAAACGTTATTCAAGGCTTAGAACGCGAGTGTGTCCACGTCGGAAGGATGTATTGGGTCGTACTGGGACGGAGATGAGCTGCGGTCTCCTCCTTACATCTGTGCATGCACCTGTGGGGTGGGTGAGCGTGTGTCTGATGAAACGAGGGCTTGCTTTGATCTTTCATCGGAAGCTCGGTCCAGCTCCTCTGACAGTTTCGGTTGTGTTTCGTTCTCTGCCCTCTTGAGAGCCCTCCTCGTCCTGAAGGGCCGAGCAAGGCACGCGTTGACCCTGTGACCTCTCTGAGCCCTGCTGGGACCCTGGTTGCTAGGGACTGGAGGGTGAGCAGTTCACTCCGTTCTGCTCTGTGGCTCGTGCTTTATGTAGCGCCGCCTGGATCCGAAAATGTGTCCTTGACTCCATGGAGTAGTTCTTATAGTTCTGCCTGCAGGGCAGAGGAACAGAGTGGTGTTTTCAATACATGGTGTGTAGGCTGCACATCCCATATACTCTAAATAAGCTACATAAGTTGTATAATAGTTCTCAGACACACAAGGTTAAGGTCAACCAAATGCTTCACTCTATAACATGTCTGACAAATATTAATACTGTTCTTATAAATTGCAGATGTATGGAGTGTTATGTGGAAGCATGAGGGAGCACAGTCGTATGCAAAAGTTAGCTTTTCGCAGTCAAATGACATGTTAATGGATTAAAAAATGTAGATAAAATATAAAGACGTAACCTCACACACCTATAATACACAAAGCCTGTCTGATGGCTGAACTTATCATATAGATAAAAATATGGTCTGTGTAAAAGTTATGGCACCTTTAAAAAAAAAATTTACATTAAAAAAATATTTTACGTTTTAAAAGATTAAATATTAACACTGTATAATATTTATAATCATTTTAAATACACAGACAAGTTGTTTGCTGTGTACAACTTATTTTCACTCAGAAAATCAACAAAACATTTAGATTTTGAAAGTTTCTGCCTACAACTGTGTGGATGTATGTAAATCTGTTGGACTAACAGAGTTTTGCAGTAAATTATGTACATCTGTCTGCAGTGATGTAGACCTTTTCAGTGCAATATCAAAACTTTAAAACCGTTTCACTGATATGCCACATTCCCAACATGTCACTTTTGCCATCTTTTGTGCAGGCCAAACTGTAGTGTCTTATCATTTGCTGCTCAGAACATCTTGAATTTGCTGTCTATGAATTCTTTAAGATCCTGGAATTTTGTAAAAGGAATTTTTGAGGTAACCTCCTAGTTGTTGGAAGCAATACATGCCTTATGACTGCATTACAGTCTCAACTGTTCACCACTTTAAAGGTATATTGTGATAACACAAGCAAGTGAAAAAATGAGTGCATGCAGAACAGTGGGATGATTTTGTGCCCCTGTTATTATTTTTATGAAATAAAAAATGGACTTAATGTAATTGTCCCATGTTTCAAACACACATATGTGACCCAATTGGTTACATATGAGCAGTCTGACTGGTTGCTGTTCAGCCCATTCACATACAGTTCAAAAGTAAAGAGGGCAGAGTAAACTGGATGTGTATTAGCTGCTTGATGTATTGGTCAAATATGTATATTGTCATCTGTCATCATATTATTATGCATTCTATTTGAAGTAGATTAAAACATAATAAAAATGCAGCTTTCTTAGCTGTAGCCTTTTGAAGAAAAGGTAAGCGGTGCATTTAGAGATGCAGATTAGCAATGTTTAGAATTTGCCTGGTTATGGTGTGTCTGATTCTGGTCATTTTCCAAAGACCTCTCTAATCCTAATCCTGATTTTGTCCACAGGATTCAGGATCACTGGTACTGTTTTGGTTTTTGCACCATTTTCAGTAAACCCTTGAAACAGGAGAAGGTAAAACCAGCATGCCTTGCACGAGCTGTCATGCCAAGTTCAAAGCCACTAAGGTATCATGTCCTTTAACTGAACACTAACTAATACTAGCCTGATTTCTACCACACACCAGGGTCTACTTAATAAACTGGCAACTCAGTATATACTGCCAAAGATTTGTTATGGAAATAATCTGTTATGGAATAAAGACTTACTTTGCCATCTCCAGTAACTTGATGGCCTCCTCTCTCCTGCCGTCCTCCAGACACAGCAGGCCATGCTCCAGCAGAGCGTTAGGTACAAGGTAGTGGTCAAACTTAATCTGCGTTTCACTGCGACGAGGGACAGGTGTAGAAAGAGAAAGAACAGAATGTTCACATCACAAGAATAGTTTCCTAGTAAAGCAAACAGGGTCATCTCCAGCCTTCTCCAGTATGCTCCAACTGAATCAAATTCAGGGGAATTCCACCCATTGTTCCTTGCATAACCTGCTTTTACATAAAAGAAAAACATACTTCCATGTGCTTAAACATCAAAAAGTCATTTCATTATTGAGCCCTAATAAGGCATCCTTGTTAGCTGGACATTTCCCATAAACCCTAAGAAGTGTGAATCTTGACATTGATGTTACTATTCTTTTATTATTTGCATAGTTAGACATTTCCCTATTTATATCTAAATAATAGAATTATAATTTCTGTTTAGAGTTTGCATTTCTGTTTAGGAAGTGCAGTTTAGACTTCTAATCATTCTAACATCAAAAAATCCCTGCAAAACAAGACAAAACACAAAATGAACAGAATGACTCACTTGCAGAGGACGAGAGTGAAGTAGTGTTCAGCCTCCTCCTTGTGGCCCAGGTGTTTGAGACACAGGCCCTTCAGCAGACTCACCACACACTGGTCATCTATAGAGAACTCTGTTCCTGCAGGAGAACACAAAGAACAGCCTGGTTGGAAAACTGCCTTGTTTCTTTAGGAATCAGAGGTCATTAATAGAGAGCTTGTCCCCTTCTTCTGCTATAACAGCCTGCACTGATCCAATTAAAAGTAAACAACTGGCTGTGACCAGCCTCTTAAACAGCTTCTGATTTGTAACCAATAAAATCATTGGCCATAAGTGATTTTGGTCATTTCGAGCCAAAATTTCTATTACTAAAGGTGAAATGAGTTAATGAATTAATGGGAGTGACCCTTTAATGAATATTTATATTCATATATACCCTTTGTCTTGGCAGTTGTGTCTCAATATATGCCATGTATCTTAAGGCCCTCAGTTGCCTCAGTAATATTTAAATAGTCACTTATGTGATTTTAAGTATCTGGCCTGTAAAGACCAGTAGTGTATTCGCTTCTGAAAACATATATTGCTGTCTGTAGTGGATCAAATGTGGGAGAACACATTGTTAAATGATGTTGCAACAGCTGAGCTGAGAATTCAAGCCTTGTCTGTAGTGTTAAGTGGTTTGTTAAGCGGCCTTGTGTTGGCTAAAGTGTTTCAGTACTTGGATGCAGTTCAAGTTTCTGCTGAGCCTCGTCCAGCGTCTTCAACATTCCTTCGGTCAAGTCTCTGTGCTTCCCAATCACAGTGTAGCCATTCCAGATATACATCATCTCCTGCAGGACAAAGACACAGACTGTGAGTAAAAAGACTGTGAAAAGCACTGGTCCTGCTCCACATCTCTGTGTAATCTATCAACACAAGGGACTTCCTTCAGGTTATAAACAAACTTAGTGGGGTTTTTACCACAAAGCACTTCTCCAGTATAACTAAGAAAGTATGTAAAACATTAGTCATTATATTACTCATTATATTATATTTGAGCAGGGGAAGAATATTACTCATTATGGTACTCAATATCTCCCACATTATGTTTATCTAAGTGATATATTACTCATTACATTTGTTTTATCTACTAACGATATGTGTATATTAAAGGACAGTGTATAGTGTGATTATATATATATTAGGGCTGGGCATGTTAATGTGTTATTATGCAGTTAACTCATTAATTACTTAATGCAGACAATTATTTTATTGTGTGTTAAGTTTTTTTTATTTTTTTTATCCTTTTATTTTGGAAGTTTTTTGCTTTTTTGTGCTTGTGAGCTCATGTATTCTGTCTATGGCTCTGCTTCTAGGCTGGTTTTAGCGGGGGTCAGGAGACCCATATGGACAAAAGTAATGGGACGCGTGCCCCCTGCGAAAACCGGCCGAGACCTAGAGCACTTCATGGACAAATACTGTATATTGGGCCACCTGACCACTAAACTTTTGTGGGACTTTAATGAAACTGCATTCAGATACATAGACTTTCAGTCCATCATTTTTTGTGAGAACTAATAATTGTTCAATCAAGTGTTCTCGTGTTTTTCGCTTTCCTCTTCTTAAAGCCCTGTATTTTTATTACTGTAAATTAAATATATAACTTACTGTATTTACCTGCTTAAATCAAATAAAAAAACCAGTGCATACTAAAGAAAATGCCCAGATGATAAGGTTATAAGGTTAACTGCATATATACACTGTACACTGTACTTTAATATATACATACAATAATCAGATAAAACAAAATGAGTAATATATATAACATAGTAAGTAATATACTGAGAACCATTATAAATATATATATAGTTACTGACCAGTGGAGGAGCAGGAAGGGGTATAGGGTGTTCAACATTATAACGTCGAGCCTTGCGAATGGCAAACTTCTCAGTGGGTAGTGACTTCCCAGCAATTTTCTGCTTCAGCCCAGGCACTTGCCTGAAGGAACACAGTAAAGGTCACTAATGTAGTTTGTTGTGAACCACTTACTGGAAGGCTGATAACAGGCTTACATTTCACTTAGGCTATAAACATGAGACACAGACTCTGAATGACCCATGCTCTTACATTTATGAGTTCTAGTTTGTTTTTAATATTATCTGCATTTTTGCCCATTTATCAAGTACGTAATGTGCTTGCTGGCCCTTTACTTTGTCATTACCTGAACAATGCCACCTCGCTCTCCCCAAATGGCTGGCATTCCTCCCGACTCAGCATGCTGAGGTAGGCAGCTTTCATATATGCATACGTGGCCTGCAGGGAAAATTGTTTTGTCAGTGGGTTACAAAAGCTGCATTTTAAACAAAAGCACACAATGTTAAGAGATACTCGTTCTGTTATTATGTCTATTTCATATAGATTCACAGCTTGACCATTCCAAATAAAGGAAAAAACAATACGAAATGGCTATCTGAGCAGCTTCAATGTATTCAATGAGGGGCTACTCTACATGTCCAAATACTCCTGTAGGTGTTAAGCTGCTTTAGGTTCAGGGAAAGCATTTGATTTACACAATTTTCATACTCATCACAGGGTAATTCAAGAGAGAATAGTCCACCAAACAAAAATTTCCAATCAGCAGTGTCCTGGGTTTACAAGCTGAGAATAAATAAAACAAACTGTGCAGCACCAGAGAAACTATCATCAATAACTGTATCTGCAAAGTGTACCAACAAGGTAGGTGTGACTAATAGAGTGGACAGTAAGTGTTTATGTGGATACACCACTAATGCTCTTCTGTTTTTGCTTTGTTTATACATTTGAAAGCAACCCTTTACATTGTGTGATTATTTCATGACAAATTCACAGATAAAAATGGACCAAAATCTTCTTAAAGACCAAAAACTGCTACTTCCTACCTAGACTAACTATTTACAGCACTATTTGACATCACACTGACACACACTAACCAGGGGCGGCAGGTGGCTAAGTGGTTAGGCTCTGATTCAAATCCCAGGACTGCTAGTGACACTACTGAGGTGCCCTTGAACAAGGTAGTGTCCCCATACACTGCTCGCCGGTGGCCCCCGTTGGTGGCAGCCCACTGCTTCACTTTGTGTATGGGTTAAACGTAGAGAAAGAATGTTACACTGTGTGCTGTGGTGTGGTGTCTTTAATGGGTGGCTATCACTTTACTTTACAAAGTCCTGTCTGCTCCAAACACCACATAAATATACTGGTCAGACAATGCAAGACCTCGTTTGAAATGCTACTGGCTGCACATTTACATCACAAGTCTTGGGCAACAGTCACTGTTGCCCCACTGGGAACATCACTGAGTCAAGAAACTGCCCACTTTCCGTTGCTAGAATCAGTTTTTTTCACAATGTGTTCAACTGTTAGTCATATTTCGGAATTCATGATGAGGTTTCCGATTGGCCACATTAGTGCAGAAGGCTTATGATGATTGGACCATTTGTGTGGGAGCCAATGGTGATTGGGCAACAGAGAGAAACATGCAATCATGCCATATGAAACCGTATCAATATTTTTCCGTTGCCCCAGTGCCCAAATGGAGTAACTTGTTTATGTTAAAAAGTGCAGAGCTACCTCAACATGATGGACTGAAACCTTATATAAAATCACTTCCTTAATGTGTGACAAGGAATCTCACCTTAGACCAGGCGTTCTCCTTGCTGAGCAGGTTTGCATAGAAGTAGGCCATCTTCCAGTGTCGTTTATAGGTGAAACACCACATCAGCTCCCAGTAACACATGTGATGAAACTGTTTCCAGGCCTGCTGGGCTTCACAGCACTCCTCAAAACGCTTAATAGCCTGACAAATACAGACACAACCACCGATTTTATATGCATTTTTAGTATTGTAATTTTTTGACAATTTTTTATACAAACACATATCAAGGAATCATTGATTATTATTTTGATCTTATGTGGACTTATGTAGCTGATTTTAATGTAATTACAAGAGGATGTGTAGGACATAGAGTATTTTGTCAGTATAAAAATAAAGTTATTTTATTCTATTCTATTGGGTTCTATCCTTTAGGCTGCCTGTGTCTAAAGAATTGGACTCGTGGTCACTCACAGCATCCAGGTTGCCTTTGATTTCCTCTATTCGACCAGCGAAGAACAAGAAGATGGACCCCTACAAATAGAACAGGCACATCAGTGTTGATGAAGAACTCCGAATGACAATGAAGTGAAAGCACATCAGTCTCTGAGGCCACAGCCTGTAATTTTACAACAGCACTCTGCTTGCTTTGCTAATTAGTGGGAGGAAGAGTTGGAAGTGTGTCAGACAACACAGTTCAAGAGAACCAGTACTTCAGTGCTGCTGAGTTGCATTACTGAGGATGCCATGCTCTGCAATGTTTTAGTGAAACACCTTATGTAACACATCAGGAAACAGTCAAGACCTGAAGTTCAGCATCACATATTGACAGTGTATAGGGTTTAAAACCATAACGATAGCTTCCTGGAGGAAATTTGTTTTATGGGTTGTGCGAAACACGAACACAGATGATCTCTGTTATATGAAAACCCAATGGCCAAAACCCAATTCGTCTATGAATGTGTACTGTATACACAATTTAGCTACATAAAAATCAACACGTTTTAAGCGCTCAACATTGTACATTTTGTACTTCATTATTATGATAAAAATTGATATGCTACAATCCCGCATTTCAAACGTAAGTATATTTTTGGAACTTCAGAATTTTTCTTTTTTGGTCAAAGGTATGATTAATGACGTTAGCTTCTCACACCTTAGGGTAGCGCTTTAGAAACGGCTGCAGCAGTTTCTCCGCGTCCTCCACGTCTCCTTCCCCCGTGCCTAAAACACACACACACACACGCACCCATACAAAGTGTCACTTTAAACCTGTAGGTGGACCATTAATAAAACACCATGGATACATGAGGCCTCAATCATCTGATAGCTTTCTTAATTTTTAAAAGATTAGTATAATGGTTGGTGCAGCAGAAGGGCGAGCAAGATTTTATTGTTATCATCATGAATTATGTCACAATAAGTTTCCTCAACATTACACGGAAATCATCTGTGCACAGAAAACACAGAGCACCTGCATGATTCATTATAAACAGAGCATAATTAGCCCAGTTTCACTGAATTTATTGCAGTGCAGTGTCCTCCATTATAAATTCATGTTTAATGTCATCCGCTAGTGTGTTGAGGCTTCCCCTAAGTCAGACCAAGCACCACAGCATCTTTTTGAGCACTGGACAGCTTAACATGTTTGGATTAGAACACTTACTTATAAATCAGTAACATCATCTAACAGACACCTGATTGGGGGGGGGGCATACTAACCACCCCGAAAGAGCGAGGCCAGTTATTTTCTCTTGGACTTCTGGCTAGGACAGCTATGGTACTGCTGCTTCTTTTAAAGCTTAATTAAATTAAAATAAATTAGACATGAATTAAATCCTTATTAAACCTGAATATTGTGATTTATATCATGTAGTAAAAACTGGGTTTTTTTTATGTTATATTTTAGCCAGTCTGGTACAGTCTGAATATTTGGCATTCACACTGTTTAAAATAATGTTATCTCACCTAGGATGAAGCTCATGAAGGTGTGATAACACAGCAATAGCATGTTGCACAGGAAGGACCTGAATGTACAGTCAGCAGAGCCTTCCTGGAGCTGCTGCAGACCAAACTCCTACAACACACACGCACACACACACGCACGCACGCACGCACACACACACACACAATCTGATTAGTACAGTTAATCATACTGTTATCACATATACATATTGCAAAAATCCCTGAGCATCACAGACGCATGCATATGTACACATACATGCCCACACACACACGCACACGCACACGCACACGCACACACATCATGTCATTATTTTTCCCCAAAGCAAAAATTGAATCTCACAGCAGTCAGCTCACCTTGTTACCAGAGAAACCTACAAACTCCAGCAGTCTAAGGGTCCGGGTGGGCAACAAGGAAAGCATCTGTCAGAAAAAAAGACAGAAACAAACCAATAAGATGAAACTGACTTCTTGTTCCTCTCAACATGTCTGGAGCTCCTCTCAGTCTCATTAATATCTCACTCACCAGATTAAACGCTCCCACTCCCAGCTTCACTCCACCTTCAAAGTGACCGTGATTATCACCTGGAACATAACCTGGGGACCTCAAGACAGAATGAAGCTCCCTGAAAGAAGAAAATAGAGATGAGTACAGGGTGGTAAATCCATATTTGAGTTAAACTACTGTTCCTTCAGTGAAACAATGACTGAAGCAGAAGGAAAAGCAGCCAAAAAATTACTTGAGTAGAAAAAGGGCAGTGGATCCAGCATCAACCAGCAAAGGAACTCGTTTGTTAAGCTCTATCTTTTTCTTTTTTATGATTATTTGACCAATTTTGTACATTTTTACGTCCAGTGCAGTTTTATATATATATATACTGTATATTGTATGTATCTATCTATCTATCTATCTATCTATCTATCTATCTATCTATCTATCTATCTATCTATCTATCTATCTACCTATCT
>JBBPDB010000017.1:10125074-10137964 GCA_037974465.1 Brachypetersius altus | reverse complement strand
ACACACACACACACACACACACACACACACACACACATACACATACACATACACATACACATACACACACACACACATACACATACACATACACATACACATACACACACACCCACACACGTAAATAACTATTGTGAGTAAAGCTGACACAAAAATCTAAAAACATTGGTTCCAAAATCTTGGTGACGAAAAAACATGTACTTGGGCTCCAGGTATCAGCAAGAAATAAGAAGTCTTATGTTCAAACTCCTGATTATATAACACATACTAAAATCACCACACATTTCAGAATTTTCCCTTTCACAGCAAACAACACTTTTGTGAGACTAACTGTAAACAACCAATGCACTTCTTTAGAGAAAGCAGCACTGAGTTTTTGTTTTTAAAAGTCAAATAATTTGCTGGAAGCCACTTGTTACCTTGGCTCTTTGCAGATGGTTACACCTAATGGGTTTGTTCCGATTATGCTACATGATGTGTTACTGGTGATGTGATATAGCTTGTCAAATTGCCAACTAGCCTATGCAACCTTATAGTGCAGTATTAGTAAATAACTAAATACTACAAAAAATAATACCTTTAGTGTCTAACATTTTTAAATATACTTTTTATGACTTCTTACATAAACAGACAACAGCTATTCGTATAGTGTATACAGTTGGTTATATGTGAGAGGGACATGACTCAACAGCAGGTCTACTAGCTGATTAGTGCATCTGATATTCAAGTCTGAATCACACACCAGCTGATTTTCCTGGCTGCACTGCTGTCGAATGAGCGTGAGCTGCTCCTCCAGAGATGACTTTTGCTCATCCAGTCTCTCCAGGGCTTCCTGCACCTCCTGCCGCTCCGCCTGCAGCCTTCGCAGCTCCTCACTCTCCTTCTGCACCTCATCCTGCAAGTCCTAGAAGAGGAGGGACAGCATAATGTAACTCAATATGGGCATATAAACCAACTGTATTCGAATATAAACCTCTGGAAACAAAGCATCTCAATTTAATTGAGCTTGATCTCCATCACTGCAAACTGCAGTCAAGCATTCAGGAGTTTCAGATAAGAATGACTAGGTTCCCTAAAACTACATGAGCTAAAACATCAATTATCACAAATGTCACATGCATGTTTGGTGTTTGTGCAAACAAAAAAAGTGACTTAAAACAGCTATTTTGAAGGTAGAGCTGGGTACCTACTACCCATTTTGAAGTGACCGAATACATTATATACATAGTATATCAGGGGTGTAACGGTACACAGATGTCACGGTTTGGTACGTACCTCGGTTTTGGGGTCACGGTTCGGTACGGTTCACGATACAGCAAAGTTAAGCAACAAAAAGTTCTAAAGAATGAGCCTTGGTTTGTTTTAGTTTATTTTAAATAAACAGCAGTGTATTAACCAGTAAACACACTCTTGCTTATATTTTTATGCATGTGTAAGGCAGCAGAAGTGTTACGCCAGTAAGGTGGCGCTATTGCACCACACTACAACCCAGGTTTATGATTTACTTGTGCTTTTTGGTCCCTCTGTGATTCTGTATTACTTCAATCACGTCTTTTCCGTCGTACCATGTATTCTCCGAAAGACATTATGTACCAAACTGTGACGGTTTGGTACAAATACATGTACCGTTACAGCCCTATAGTATATCCATTTGTCACTAATTACTGATAACACCCATGGAAATGTGAGTATTCTGAGCTCCAATTCTCTGATCTGAACCTCCAGTCCTGAATTTACTTTTTTGGAGAAAACGAAAATTATTCCATTGTCTTCGTCACATCTAGTCATTTTTTATTAATAAAAAACATATTTCAAGCTGTAGATGTAGAAATGGCAAAAAAAGGCTAGCGTTTTTCTTTTAACCAGCAAAAAATGTAAAAATTAATCACCGTTTCTCAGCTGAAGCTCTGAAACAGTGTGCGTGTGGAGGAATTCATGGCCCTGCCTCAGCTTTGAGCTTTTGAGCTTCAAAAAGACCAAACAGGCCATAAGCACCCATCTGACGTGAAAGACAGTTTTAATATACAGTTTGTGTACGCTTGCCTTAGCCTTTTTTTTGGTCTGTATACGTGAAAAGGCCCCGTCATCCATCTGCCGCAAATGGGAAGTCTACTAGACATATTGACTGATAAAATACAAAATACATAATTTGTCTGATATACAAATCTTTCAATTGTTCAAACCTATTTGCAATTTAAGCCACATGTTCTTTGGCTTAAAATAAGGTTTCAAAATGTTCTGCTTCAGTCAGTATGTATGCAAGTTAAAATATTGGTATTGTTATCAAAAACATCTGAACAGAACCAGCTCAAGTAATTTGTTTTCTTAATTTTTTAAAGCATGCTATTCACTAACCCAAGCTTAATTACAACTGCAACGTCTCAAATACGCTCTCCTTCATTTCATCATTCATCTCAGGGCTGCATCTGGCAGCTAGGAATCTTTCAAGCCTATTAAAAGCTTAAGTACATATTGATTATGCTCAGATAATGCAGGCTTGGCTTTCCAAAGTGTACAGTATTGATCTCTTATTACCTTTCTGTACACACTGTCATCATTAATCCCGATTTCTTGCTGAGGAGGTCCCATTAGGCACACTAGTATAAGCTTTCATCATGTTTAGCTGAAGGCCAAAGTTGAGTAGAGCAAGAAAGTCAAATAACTGCATAATAAATGCTCAAAAATACTTCTCTATTTCTGTCATACTGAATAGACATTTGACATAATTAAACCACGGCTTTCAAACAGTCAAAAGACTTTCAAAGACGTAGTCAATTAAGATTAGGTAACTTATTTGTGATACTAAACCACACTGGCTTCATTTCCCTTCTGTAGTAAATGGAAACTGTCTTATAACTGTCCTGCACATTTTCTGTGTATGTGCTTTAACACACTCATTTGAATTTTGTAGGGAGTTATTAGTAACCAGATTAGTTGGGTGTGAATCGCTCAATTGCTCATATCAACATAAATGCTCATTCACATTTGTTTTTATCATTACTGCCCTGTTAAACGTAAAAATAGATCTAAAAATCAATGGGTTCCTCTGGTTAACCTGAATACCTCTGTCCCATGATAAAGATGTCAAATCACACAATATTTTGGTCTTGGCATGTAAAGAAGAGGAAGAAGGAAAAGGTTGGAGGGTGTGGAGACAAGAGAGTGAGTGTTTTTTTACCCCTAGTTGCCAAAATGTTTACTTTTTTGCATTTATGGTCAAATACCTGTTTAGTCATTTGTGTGACATCACCGCAGCAAACATATACTGAAAGTCCGGGTTGTGTTGAAACAAAAGGCAACTTGATTGCACTTTACAAGGTTGAGATTATACAGGAAACCAGGTGAGCCAAAAATAGGAAAAGATGGATTAGACCCCAGAAGGATAAAGAACAGCTGTGTTTGTTGGATGCAGCTTTGTTTTTGTGCACCAGATGGGGCAGTAAACATCAAATACAGATCACATTAAAAGACCAAACAAACTAAATCTAGGTAGATTTGGGCAATGTGACTACATTAGAAAATTATCAGCCCTGTTTAATTTCATAGAATTAATTTATATTCCGTTTTTAGTACTTTTCAGTGTAGCAATGCTGCTTCTTTGTCCCCCATTCCAACTTATGAGATGGCTAAAAAAGCAAGTATTGTGATAAAAAATAAATAAATAAAGAACGAAAGTTAGACTTCGTACACCCCTAAACTCAGCAATACATTGGAAATGAGCACTTGGGCTTGCAGTCTGAATTCAGCCCAAGTGCCTTGGCTTGAAAACAGGCAAGAAGAATCCAAGAGAAATGGAGCATCTGCAGCACGAATATGGCTACACAGCAGGGGGACTCTTTCGTTGTCTTCTCTTCACTCTTTCCGCTTATCTTCAGTGTAGCCTATTGTGCGTGCTCTGTGCAGAAATTAAAATGCGGCCACTTCTGTTGACACAAAGACATTATCTGTGGAGTCTAACCCAGGTGAGGAAGGGCTAATAAACACCCAGTCTGTGAGGCAGTGAAGGGATTAATTCAATCTCAGATCCAACAGTGTCCAAGAAGCTGAATTATAACAAAATGTTTGACTGTATGAAACAGACGGTGTCTTTGTACTACACAGGTCTATTCTGTGTGTGGGGCCCAGTTATCCGAGCATCAGATATCCGAACTCATCCTGTGTTTAAGTAGGGTAATGTTAAACCTAGAGTGGGAACATGGAGCATTAACACTGTTAGCTTGGCACTAATTAAGACACCGAGACTCATTTGATAAGCTAGCAGAATATTTTTGCAGCAATGCTTCATTTCTAGTCTAAACAGTGGAATAACGTTACTTTGCCTTGTTTTGTCCAGATCATTTGCGTGAACTGCTGAAGCAGTTTCTCACACAACTAAAAGGTAGTAGAGTGGAATGTGTTTTTACATTTATCCACATGATTTCACGTTTCTTTAGCACAGCAGGACCTGGGAGTCGTCATCAGTGGGTGGGATATTTGTTGACTGATTTGCATATTATGACTTGGCTTCGCAGTCCTGTATTTTACAACATCAGGAGCGCCTAAACCAGAGTTAACCCACATGGGGTGCTACAATGCAGAACTGACTACAAATTGATTGAAAAGATTTTTTTTGTTTCAACAAAATTGACACCATTTAGTATAACAAAGCAATATATGTTAGTTTTTTTTATTCAATATGTAGCAGTTTATCTGCAACAGAAGGATTTTGTCTTCATCTTGTAGCCCTAAACAAATTCTGAGCTTAAACTACCCAAATACATGCGATTTACAAGTGAAAGTGGAAAAGAACAAAGGCTGGCTTTCACAACAAAGCAGCATGGTGTGCCGCACACAGTATAAACACCCTCACACATTCTCTGAGTGCTTTAAGGAACAATTAACACACCCTCTCACAGATAAAAAAATGTGTTAGATATTGAGCGGCAGTCTTTCTAGTTAATGAGGATATTTGGGCATAATTTGTGATTAAAAACATGGAATATTCGAAAGATGCGTTTTTCCAAAAGGCAAAAACTGAACACCACAGAACCATCTGCATGTCATTTCTCTGATTATCACAATAAAACAAGGACACATTCTTACCTGCACCTCACTGGTCCTCTGTCTGATGTTCTCTTCTTTCTCTTTAATCTCTTGTTCCACAGAGCTCTTCTCTCTGAAAGACCAGCACAAGCAGGAGTATTTAATCACCGCAGCAACAGAAGGCACAGACAGCCAGCAAGCAGCCGGCTCCACTGCCTCTCCTTCCAGCACCATGTCTGTGTGACTACCGGAGTCTACTAGTGTGTGTGTGTGTGTGTCAGTATTTGAAGGGAAAGGTGCCAGAACTGCACATGTGCAGATGGCTATGAGCGAAAACAAGAAAGCGAGGACAGACGAGGGACAAAGGGACAGAAAGAGAGCGAGAGCGCGAGAGGGAGAGAGAGACAGAGAGGGAGAGGGAGAGGGGAGGAAATAAGTGGGCGTCTTCTCCTCAAGGATGGTGTATACTGAGTCAACGTTTAAAAGATGCACTTCCGCTATTTTTACTGTGCCCCAATTAAAAATAAGTAATAGCAATAAATCAGTAAAGTACTTCACAGAGGAAAAGAATATCAAATAATATAAATAGCAAAACCTATGAGCCCAGTCCTCCATTTAAGATGAGATAAATGCACTTTCTAAAAAAGTACGTTTCAAACAGTCTAATTGGCAGATACCAGAGGATAAAGCTACAGCTTCGTCAATTAACGGTTATTACGCTTATCCTGTAATAAAAGTGAACTACATCATTTAGCTCATTCCTGATTTAGTTTGGATGCAAACAGGGTGAAAGTTGCAAACAGGGTGAAAGTTTTTTTTTTTTTTACAAGACAGAACCATGTAAAAAAAAGTACCTTAGTTAAGTCAGTCAGAGCACAGATTGGCATGGTGTTCAATAATAGCCCAGATATAAACCACTGAATCACCTTGACTGCAGTGGAGTTAAAAACTTTGAAAAAGCCCTAAACTATGAGTCAATCTCTCTCTCTCTCTCTCTCTCTCTCTCTCTCTCTCTCTCAGATACACAGGCTGAGTCAGACAGACTCCAGGGACTTCGATGCAGTAAAAAACATGAGAGGGGAAAAAGGTAGAGAGAGGTACAGAAATAGTCAGTGAGAGAGAGGGAGGAGGAGAGACATAGTGCTTCAAAGATGTGCACTGGGATACAAAAAAAAAAAAAAAAAAAACATAGCAAAAATAGACAAGGTCTTGTAATAGAAACCTTGGCAACCGGCCTAGTTATCCCAAAATCCATACAAGGACTTACAGTAAGACCAATGATGGCCAATAACACTGAACTTCAATGTGTCAAATACGGTCCAAAACAGTTCTTTTCTTTCTCCTTCAGGAGGCCTTGGCTGTCAAAGGGAAAGAAGAGGCCAAGCTGCCCCTTACCTTTTGCTGGAGGTTGCCCGTTGCCATGGAGACTTAAGACAATCCCAAACAATGTGCATCATCTTAGCTGTGAGCTGCTCCCATTTCCTAATGACCGTATTCTCCCTCTCGCTTATGGCCGGCCTTTCTTTCTTGCTGTTAGAAACAACTCTCTCTCTAAGCCTCCTGATCACTCTCACTTTCTCAGAAAAAAGAAGCGGAAGGAAAAAAAGCACCTGCAACTCCCTGACCTCCACTCCCATCGGCACCCCTGCACTGCATGGTGATGTGAGTGGAAAGGTTAGCCTTGATCAGTCACAGGCCCTGTTCTTTCTCGGAGACAAAGTGTGTTTGTGTGAATCAGTGTCCCTGCCCCTCTGCTCCTCTCCAACAGAGAGGTAGCACCACTCGTCACATGGAACACTAACCTCAGGAGACACACACTGCTCCCAGCTAAGAGTCTGCACACAAGCCTTACAACAGCACCTCTCTGCTTCACTGAAACACATTATTATGGCTCTCACTTCTCCCTTTTTACTTTTGCAGTTACTCACGCTAGCGCCGGAACATGCACAGATACCGAGCAATCGTCCCAGTAATAGTTCAGTGAAAATCTAATTAACACATTTTTCCCCACTTACTCTGTATATAGTTGACCAGCCCAGACGTGTCTAGTTTCCGATTTTTCAGCTACTACATTCTTTAGACTGCATGCAACAGTTTACAGAGACTGTGTATTATGACACACTAGTATTTGGCAAAAATCTGTTTCTTCACCTTGTTACAGTTAACTAATATCCTCTCTCTTGAACACAGGTAAATACCAAAACTACACAGAATGTACAACCCTGATATGTACAGTATAATGATGTTTTTAACAGCTTTTGTTAACAAAGGTAATAAAGCCACTAGCACTCCATTCCAAAATAAGCTACACCACTGAAACAGGCAGTTTCGATTAGAGGCTGCTTTGTTCCATTTCTCTAAAATTACACCAAAGGGGAACTTTATACAGTTTTAAATGTTACCCAGACACAAACTATGGAAAGTTAAGTAGATTATTTCTATCCATCAATATGGCTAAAGCATATCTTTCAGTTCAGTACTGCTACACCAATACCAGAATATACAAACTATTGCTCAAGGATGTCAACAACACTTTCGCAGTGTATCTTTCTTTGTAGTTTTATTTCTTGGAACTAGACAAATTAAGATTACACAAATTCTACCCTGAGGAGAGCAGACCCTTTCCTGCTCATCCAAGCAAGTGAGGGTTAGACAGGAGGTAGACAGATGAGTTTATGATGGGAAAGCCCTGAGGGAGAACACTTAGCTCTCATGAGCAATCAGAAAATATAATTACATTTAAGTTACAAGCACATGAACGGACAAACATGTTATAATTATTATTTGGGAACTTTCTATGATACCACTGTTGTCCAGATGGGGATGGCACTATCAAACATGGTGCAAGTCAAGGCATCAACCACTGGCAAGAATTTATCAGTTTAATAATATTTTGCTGTTCATTAAATATGTGAGCAAAACAAAGCTCCAAGTCATTTCACAAACAGAAAGTAAGTAAAGGTGCATGTAATATCTGAACCTTCTCCAGTAATTTTCTTGAATTTTAGCCGAAAAGCCAGATCTAATGTGCATCCTTTTGAAGACACTCATCATAATAATGTTTTTGACAGGTTGTAAATTATTAAAAGCTGCTTCCTTATTTGTGCTAGATGGACTGGACTTGGACTTGAATGAGTGACAAACTCAAAATTTGCAAATCAGAAGTATGATCTCCCATCAAGCCCTTGAATGCAGCATTTTCACAGCCTGCTGTGCACCTGCTTTCCTGCTTGTCTGTGTTGGCCACCCACCAGCCTATAAATATCACACACATGCGGAGAAAAAAATGTAAAAGGAGGGGAAAGCCTGCATCATACTAAAGTGCAGATTGGGGGAAAAAAAGAGAAGGAGGAGGGGGAACCAATCCTCCACAATCTCACAAAAACAACAAACAAAGCTAAATGTGGGCATAAAGATGAAGAACAATTAAATGCAGTCTTAAAACCTTTTCCATCCCAACATAAGCCAGTTGGTCTAATAAGTCATTCATTAGATTAAATCAAATGCCGCTGGTGCATTTTTGGTGCTGCTGGTGAACTGTATTCTATTAAAGAGTTTACAAAATGCTGTTAAGAGTTTACAAAAATGGTTCAGACAGTCAGTTGGAGTCCACTGAATAAATAATGTGGGTGGGACATTTTAATAATCAGGACCTGACTGTGGAAAAAATGTGTTTAAGATTTAAAATAGAGTGAAACAATCTGCAGAAACTTGCCATTTGCCAGCTTGTTAAAAAAAAGTCACGTGTTTTTAATGTGTATTAAGCGCTGATAACAGGTTAGCTTGTTCACATCCACACTGCTTTTACACTTTCACAGTATAATGAATGGATTCAAAAAAATGTATGTACAAATATTACAAGCTAAATACGCATAAGGGAGAGTGGCTGGTGAGTCTGTCCCACACACAACCTCATTCATGAAGATGATCATTGTGTGCAGAGAAACAAATAACTGACATTATTGTTTATTCAACATTTGAATAATATACAAGGGTTAGGAAAATGTATAATTTGTACAAGTTGATTTAACTTGATATAATCATTAATATAAACGTGTCAACAGATAAGGTCAACTGAAATCAGGCTGACAAAACTGAAAAAAGGAAGAAACTTTAGTACAGTATGCTTTGTCATTACGCAGTGCGGGTAGTGCAGTAAATTCTGGCCTCTGCCAAAAACAAGAATTTATTTAGTAATGACCCAATTAGAGCTTATTCTGCCTTACAGTCTAGACTAAAACGTGATCAGATTTAAAAAACAAACTCACTTCTGCAGGTCCATGATCTCATTACTGAGGGAGTCCAGCTCTTTAATGGCAGAGAAGTCAGCAGCCTGACATGACACAGCATTATTCTGTGCAGGACAGAGGGAGATGGAAAGAGAAAGAATTCATGAATCACTTAAAAATTAAAAAGTTCACACAAGTCAAAGGAAGAGGCAAGAACAAAAACATTCTATGCAATATAATTTATTGCAAAGCTACTTAACTTAGCTATTAAGCTAATCTGCAGTGCAAGTTCTGCATACACATCCCACGTCTAAAATGTAGCAGGAGGAAAATAAACACCATATAGGATTGGCACAAAGCAAACTAACACAAGGCTGATATAATGTATTGCAAGCACCTTAGAAAACTAATTTAACAGACTCACACAGACAGGTAAACTGAGACATCAGAAAGCTAGAAAAAAAAAGCCCACATACAAAGGAGATGCATGATTAGCATGAACACCACCTCAGATTAATATACCTGACAGCTTGGTCCAAAACAATAAAGAAAACAACATTGTTTATCCTTTAAGATACATTAATGCAAGTTCATGAGTGTGTGTACCTGACGCGCTAGCCTGTCAGAGGGAGGGATCATCTCTGGAGAAAGTGTCTGGGGTGGGTCAACACCTTTGGAGAGCTTTTGATTGATTAGATGGAGAGCCAGTGCAAACTGTTCTCTGGTCAGTTTCCCAATGTCACCAATGTCACACAGCTCCCTAGGACCAGCAAGCATTAATATACAATAACGTAACGTCTGTATAATTTAAATAACGAAGTTTTAACAAGAGTTAAAAGTGAATTCATAGACAGATAACAGAAACTAGCGATTGATCAGCCACACTAAATCCACAGTGACAGTTATTTTATTTACTAAGATACCATAAATATGAAGGGCAAAGCCTTGATATAGCTAATTGTTCAGTTTTCTTCATGAGGTACCCCTTAAATTTTTATCCAGTGATGAACAGCGTTAGTATTATGTGTGGTATCTACTTGTTTAAATGTTCTTACCATATGCGTGCGAGTGTGGCAGAGGGAAGCCCCGTCTTTAGGAAAATGTCCCTCACCTCTGGCCCCGACACCAAGCCATCCAGGTCACTGTCTGTCTTAGTGAACAGCTCATCATACTTAGCTTTATCGGCAGGAGATACAACCCACTGCAAACACATGCACACACACAGTCAGACTGTACAGGGATAATTAAAAAAAATAATTAAAATATTTCACAGCAGATTTATTTGCCCAATCAAATGCAAATCATTTAAATTAAAATACACCCTGACAAGCATTTAAAATAAAAATACCAAACATAATTATAGAATTTCAGTTCATCAGCAAGTGAATCAGCAACTTGAAATTGTGTTTAAATCTATAACCCATATGACTGCAGACCTGTGGCTGTGTGGGCTTTGCTGGTAATGTTTTGGACCCAGAGTGGGAGGAACTTCTTTCTTTAATGGACGGGGGAGGCGAAGGGAGGAGAGGCATCGCAGGACTTGGATTTATCTTTTTCCTTTTTGATGGTGGGATCAGAGAAGGGGGCAGAACCATAGGCACAGGTTCATTCTCAAGCGCTCTATACACCAGATACATGGCCTAAAACACAAAAACAATCACATACACACAAATTATTTGTATACAGTTTCATATCCATTTCATAAACTGTAAAGCCTGGCTATATAGTAAAAAAACAGATACAGTAATACCACATGTATTAGAAAGTAGTTAAGAGTTTCCAGTTTAACATGCACTTGAACAGAAAACACTTCTTGTATGACAAACATAGTTGGCTGAAAAAGGCAGAATAATACTAAAAGATGAATCTGGGCTATAAAAATAAACAGAGAAGCGTTATTTATGCATGCCTTTCAGTGCTTCAGAGGACTACAGAGCAGCACTATAAGTAGTAATCGTATGCTGTACTACTAAGTTATAGGCATGTTTCACAGCAAACTCATGTGTCACTCAAAGAACTCAGGATTTCAAGAGAGAAAGTTAAAGATTTAAACTGAATTTTGTGGGGAAACAGGTTTTCAACCTTAAAGTAGTTAGAGTTTACAATGGGAGGGGGGCTTAGTCCACACTGCAGTCAAAGACTCTCTACAGGCAATATTAAACTACTTTATTCACACTCTAAAAGGTACATCAACTTAAACAACCCAAACTGAACTCTTTGCTACACAAGAGGGCAAGATGCATTACAGTGGTCTGTGTTATACTTCTACAACAAGCACAAGCACAACCTTGTTGTCACCTGGCCATACATTATTGCTGTCTCTCATAAATTATAATGCAATTAACCTATGCTATCTAACAACATTTGTGATGTTTGGTGTGGTGTTCTTTGTACTTGTCAGGCATTTTCAGACATAATCACCAAAATAGGCTGTATAAACATGCCTGCTGAACACTGGTGACAACCCGATACTATGATGGTTGAAATATTTGCTGAAACAATTCTTGGTCTGCTGTACAACCATTCAAAAGCATGACGGTCAGATTAACTGGTCTGTCATAAGTTCCAGAACTGGAGTGAGTTCCAGAACTTGACTGAGACTTGGCAATGAAACAAACATTCTAGCATAGTTACAATATAACTGAACTTTCTATTAATAGGAATAATGGCATTAATGCTGACCTATAGCTGCTCAGATTTTGCTGTTAGAGTTCTGAACCTTGTGTGTGTGTGTGTGTGAGGAAGTACAGGACTCACCACTGCAAACTCATCTCTGTCCAGCATTCCATCTCTGTCAATGTCACTAAGTTCCCATACCTGCAACATACATTTAAGACAATTCAGTCTACAGCGAGAAACAGACCCTGCTGGAAGATATGGTGTAAGCCTAAACACTTTAAAATGAAATAAAACACAAAAGACCAACATTTTGTTTGCATTAAGGAATTAACAACTTAAATAGCAGCGCTGGTCAACATTGCCACCTGGAGGCTAAAGTTACAAATATGTTCTACATATATCTTTTGGGAAGACATAGACCGGGTTTGCCATGTTGACAACTCATTTGACAACTACAGATTTTTTTAGACAGTTAAACGTGCTGAACGCGATTTTATTTATCTTCTTGGATACTCCTACAATCACTTGAAAATGTGACAATCTGTTTTCTAGAGATTTGCCCTTATTCTTGTACCATCAAGGGCAATGGTTTTATTGAGTTTTTCATTATTGAGCTGTGTGTATACATCACAGGATTAACACTCATTTCACTGGAACTGGACAGAAAGAACATTAGGGGTAAAAATATGCTGGGGTCAAAAAGAATAGCCAGTACTTGACAAAACCCCTTTTCCTAATCCTCTATTTTGGTAAAAAAAAAATCAATGTATGCCACTGTTACAACTAAGTTACAGTCAAGTCCATAATTAATCATACCCTGGCAAATTTTGACATAAAGTTACTTTTATTCAACCAGCAAGTTATTTTTTGACGGGAAATGACATAGGTGTCTCCCAAAAGATAATACAACGATGTACAAGAGACATTATTGAGAGAAAAAAAACATTTCTCAGCTTTTATTTACATTGGAGCAAAAAGTGTCATGTCCAAAATTATTCATACCCTTCTCAATAATCAATA
>JBBPDB010000017.1:10111291-10124974 GCA_037974465.1 Brachypetersius altus | reverse complement strand
GCATGTGGCTTTTGGATAGATATTGGGGTCAGTGTGGTGTGAAAGCCCCCCCCCCCCCCCCCCAAAAAAAAAAGTTTCTGGCTGATAAGATTACATTCTCCTTTAACATGTCCTGGTACAATGTTCCATTTATTATTCCGTGCTGTGTCATTTTACCATTTGCAGAGAGGCACCCCCGTATCATGATACACTGTGGGTATGGTGTTCTTGGGATCATCTGTGCCACCCTACTTTCTGCACCCTACATGAGCTGGATTTTGTCTGATCTTTGTGCTGAGTTTTGTGTGGGGTGCTGGAATTGAGATTACCATGGTGGCAGTCATTGCTTGATGTTTTCTGTGTAACTGTCTTTTTGTTGCAACCCTTTTCCATTGCTGGCCTTTCTCTTACCTTCTTTATCATTAGTGTGATGACTGTAGAGACCAGTTTGTGAAATTTTGCATGGTGCACATGTCTAGGCAAGATTAGTTGAGGTTCCATGAGATTTCCATTTGCACATTATAGACGTTTAAGATCTTCACTGTAGTTTTTCCCATTTTAATGATATTCTTTTAGAAAGCTGCTTCTCCTTCACCATGATTGCTACAAAAGTGTCGTTTTGTTATACGTAAACACACCACAGCACACAGCATGAAAAGCATATAATTGTTCTCTGCATTTAACCCATTCATCCAAGTGCAGCCAGGGATGCAGTGCGCAGGGTGCAGTGTATTGAGACGGCACTCAAAGATATCTCAATGGTGCCAATAACAGTCTTGAAATTCAAACCCAAAGCCTTCTGAATGCAGGGGCAGGTCACCACTAACCACTAGGCCACCAGCTGCTACTTGTTAAAAAAAAACCTCAACAAACAGCAATGTCTTTTATACTGACACCTGGTGCAATTTGCCTAAAACTGTTTTTCTTCAGAAATGTATTTTTGTTAACCTTGTTAACCAATAGCGGAATAAATATCAAAAACATGCATCTGAAAACTCTGCCCCTTTCCTGTAATGCCAAGGGCTTATTTTGTTTGGGGAGAAACGTCAGTCATTAAACTGGACACAGAACCATTTCAAGTTTCAGAAAACAGTTACACCACGTGTAACAGTTCAAATTTAATTAATCACAAAAAGTTTAGTTCTCTCCGCTGGTGACTTACTTAAAAGAGAAAAATGATACTGACACTGAAGTCTAAAACCTTAAAAGAGAAGCTCAAAATATACATAAGAAGAATGATAAGCAACATAATTTAAATTATTGTCAAGGGCTTCTTGAATGTACAGCTGCAGTAACTCAGTATTTTAACAAAACATAATGCAAAATTCAGGTTTTAAATGAATCAATGTTGAACAGGATGCTGCATGTCATAACTGAAGCTCCTGAATATGTCGATGCACTCTCATGTGATAATGACGCAAACACTATCATGCAAATTCACAGCAACATGAAAACAATGCCCGGACACAAAACAAAAACAAATGTGCAAACTTCAAAGAAAAAAGGTTAATGGGGCAAAGGTTATGACTCCTCCCGTTTAGGTCTTCCTGCAATTGCAGTCTGGCTCTGTGTTTCATGCAGGCTCATAGCACTTTTCTAAATTTATTAAGTTATAGGCTGGGAAAGCTCAAATAAAGAGCACAGCAGCAATGTGGACAGATACAGGCATGCACATTAAGGTTAGTAGTGTGTGGGGGGAACTTAACGATTTTCTTTGCTGCATTAAGAAGGCAAATTAATTAAGCAAACAATAAAATGAAAAAAATATATAGGACAGGCATTCACTTGACATATAAAGATGTACACAAATGTATTTGTGGGTGGAATTTTTTTTTAGGTAGTTATGTACGATAAATTAAGAACACAAGTTATTTTGGTAACAAAAGTCATTGCTCAGTGTTCAGGGTTCTGTGGTGACGAGCACCAATCTCCTTGTTCTCCCTCAGCATAGGATGAAATCACCTCATGTTGCATGTACCTGATATAATAAACTTACAGCACTTTTCAGCAGATTAGGATCCTGGTCCTTTCTCAATAAACCTCGGTATTCAAGTATGTTGTTAGAGTTCATGTGGAGTTCGTTAATCCATTAAGGTAAAAAGAAATTGATCCGCTGAGGGATGGATTTGCATCCCTGTGCAGAGAAGAGCTTCTCCTCTTTGGGTACATACAGCATGGCTTTAGCCACTTCATCCAGAGTCGCCTCGTCAGTCTCCACACCACGGGCAGTATACGCGTCCCGGGCACACAGTTTCACATGGCGATACTCCAGCGGCAGGAATGGCACAAAGAAGTCAATCAGGTGCCCTGACATGAGCTCACTCTGGGCAAAACCTCCTGCAGAGAGAGAGAGACGGGGACAGAGACAGAGTATGAGAGAGAGAGAGAGAGAGAGAGAGAACGAGAGAAAGAGAGAGAGAGAGAGAGAAACAGACACAGAAAGAGAGAGAGAGAGAGAGAGAGAGAGAAAAAGACACAGTGAGAATTTCACTGAAAATCTGCAACAGAAAAAACCTGAAACGTAAACAGTCTCACAACCATGTATTTTTCTCATTTTACACTTAACACTTGAGAAAATGAAAAGACTTCCCTGAATCATTTATTATGATATATTTTTACATGTTTGTCTATCGTCCAGGATAAAAACCAAGAAAAATTATGAAAAATTAAGAATGTGAGAGCGGGTACCATCAGCCTCCATAGACTCTGAGCGCAGTCGATGCTCCAAATCCTCCATACCGATATCCTCCCGGTTCTGTCCTGAGTGCCAGAAGTCCAGTGCCACCTCATTGATAGCAGCACCACCAATATTGCTAAAGAAACAGATTAAATAGATTACAATAGATCCTTGTGCATGGTAGTGAGGCTTTACTTGCACATTTTGTCTTTGCAGTGTTCTTCAATTTCCATCCTGGAATTAACATTATATAAATGACCTCATTCTAATTGGTGACTACTAGTTTCCATTCACTGTTAAACCATGTATGGTTAAACTGTTCCCTTTGAAAAAAACATTGTTTTAAAATCTGTCCTCATGCTTCATTACATTCACTGAGATACAGAATGAGGTGCTTTAGCAACTACAAACAACAGGGTATTCACTGAATTTCTCTACTGTCCTTTCAGTTACATATGTTAGGAATGTAGGTCCTTAGGACAAACCAACCTGAGAAACAGGAATATGGCTCTCCGGTAACTGACCCCATCCACGTTATCATAGTGGTCCATGTACGGCTTGATGGCATCTATTAGACCAGGGTGCAACTTCTCTGCCTCATCAAATATAAAGAGAGTTTGCGGGCACCGGAGCACCATGTCTCTAATAGCCTCCCGCAGTTGGCCCTACAACACACAGATAAAGGCACACAAGAGTGAGCATGAGTTTTCATAACGTACTTTAACAGGATAACCAGAACACCACACACACCCCAGAACTGCACTACACAGATACACTCTACAAAACACTGAATACTTCCAGACTATAAAGAAAACCCATTTGCTGGAAGAATCCTGTCCGAACCTTTGTATGCGAGTAGCTGGAATGATCAGCAGAAAATTTCCAGCTATAATTCAAAGCATATAAGCTATTAAATTTGAGCTAAATGTGAACCTGAAATCAGTTTTGCTATTGTGTTTATAGGGATCATAGGGTATATATAACATACATGACTGTATATTATAGGTGCTTGCATAAGTCATGACTTTTTCTTACTTTCAAAACATGTATTGTAATTTTTAAACAATGAGAAAAACTTAATAGCCACTCATGAACACAAACTTGCACCTACAGGACAGAGTCTCTTTAGGACAGGTATTGACTTTTGCCCTACAAAAGACAAGTAGGTAACCCTACTTGGCTTTCACATCAGTTGTGCAAGTCTATCAAAGAAGTGATGCAATCCAGAACTTGCTATGCACAGATCTGGACTCCTGTCTGCCTATTGACTTACTAGTTTTTTTATTGCCACAGAACTGTTTATTTACTCTATGAAATATCACACCAGGGTCATTATACTGACTTGGCAAGGACTGATTCAAACAATACACAACCAAGAAAGTAGAACAAAGGTCATATTGGGGAGTACCAGGGTGAATCGTGATCTACTGTCTGTGCCAGATGCTCACCTTGTACACGTCCACCAGCCTTGCATGTGGAAAGTGGAACGGGGCAATGAACAGGCGCACGCACTCGCTCTTCACCCCATCCCGGTACAGGTTGTCCGCCACCATCCGGGCCACAAAGTTTTTTCCTGTGCCCGACCAGCCATGGAAGGAGAGAGTCAGGGGTTTATTGGATTCGGGGTTGTTGATAAAGCCTTGGATGGCTTTCAGTACCACAGACTGGGCCAGATGCTGTCCATGGAGCTTCAGTTGTAGATCTTGCTCTAGACCTGATTGCACGCACACACACACACACATATATATATATATATATATATATATGTAATGAGAAAATAGGTAACATTTTTAAAGAGTGTTTAGTATTTTCCACACAGTGTAGTATACACAGCTGGCTCTTTTCATTCATTACTAAAAGTAAACGTTCATGATCACTGATTTTAAAAGGAGTGTTTACCTGTGAGGTTATTCGTGATCCTGCAGTCCCCTGAATCACAGCACTGTCCTACTCTGCAGTACCAGGCAGTCATCATGCCAGCGTAGTCTTGAGAAAACCAGGACCAAATGTCTCCAGTAGGCACTGAAAAGACAGTAAGATGATGTGCAATATTATCCAGCTGGCTGAAAAATGAAGATAAAAACTTATCTATTTTACCTGCACTTTGATGGCCCTTGGCTAGACTTTTATACGTCCAATATGGTCGAGAAGTCTAAGCTAACATAACTATCAGGCTATAAAGAGAATCAATATTTAGCCTGGTCAGATAATTTCACCGGCTTTGCCTAGTTTAGCCAGGTTGCATTTATGCTAGGGTTTCGCTTAATAATCACACTCCTTAAAAGACCTTCAGTTGATTTTTCCATTGTACAACTGCTCTAAGGGGCTTCTACAGCCTACATTTCAAATTTTAACTCCGTGGAAATGGCTGAACTGGGATTCCTATTTCGCGCCACCTTAATGGTGCAACATTTAATTAGCAAAAAGCATTTTCAGGCAGTTTTATATGAAAACCTAACATTAGTCCAAGCCAGTTATATGACCGCACTAAGGATGGATATTTTTTGTCCGGTTGTCATGTTGGCTCAGACTCCTTGATCATATGGGACTTACAGAAGGGCAGTCGAAGTGCAGGTAAAATAAACAAGCGGTTTTAGCTTCATTTTTCAGCAGGTCAGAAAAAATCTGCAGGTTTTCTCAGCCTATACTCTCCGGGGCATAAGTGATCATTTTAAGGCGGATGGGGGGAAAAAAACAAGATATCAGCCCCAATAACACCCAGATCCTTTGCCTACCTTGCTGGGTAGCATCGTCCTGGTTGGGTTGACACTCTCCCTCCCAGACATGGCAGTAGAGATAATTGAAGTAGTAGGTGGAAGCGTTGGAGATGCTGTCGAAGTGGAAAAACTCCGCTCTAACCGAGACCGCCAGGAACGCGGAGAGGATGAAGGAGACGATCATCAGGACCAGTACACAGGGAGCCTGACTAAATAAACCGAGAGCCGCTCACCAGACGCTTCCGAGCCGTCCATTCAGCCCAAACACTGCCACTGCTCCCACACCACCGTGCGTAAAAACGCACCATCCGTGTTTATACCCTGGACCAGGAAACCACCATGTGACGTCACACCCACAATTCCAGGCAAATAGCAGTCACGTGACTTCCGTACACCGCGTCATCCATTTCAACACAGAATATTGATTTATTGTGGGGTCATTCAGTCTGTTATCATCAGACAGATTTTACCATAAACTCACCCCAACTGAAAACAATGCAAGGGAAAACAGGGTTTATTTTAAAAAGTTTATTTTTCCACAGTTCAATTTTTTGGGGAAAATTCCTCTCCCCTACAATTCAAATGCAAGACAGTCCCATACACTATCCATGAAGGAAATCCTGTGTCTTGGCAGTCAAGTACATAAGCATAAGTAACCCCAAAAAGGTACAAATAGTGAATTGCCCAAGTTATCCCACAAGACTACAGTAAAATCTAAACACTTCAGAAAGGCAAGGGGTAAATACAGAGCACCATGATAAGACAATGGTCTTTCCAGTTCAATACATGTAACTAGTCCATCAATACACTCCAATGCGTCATCCAGTAGTTCAGCTCTTAGGTCATCTTGGTCACTGGTAAAAGAACAAAAAACAGTCAAGGCAAGTCCACAGGACCACTAGAATGAATGTTCACCAAACAGATTAACCTCAGATATAAATGGAACGGTAAGGAGTATAATCAGCAGATTCATTTGGCAGAATCTCTTCATCACAGGTTGCAGGGAACAAGACAGGAGGGGGAAAAGAGAAAACATTAAATTCTTACCTTGGCATCTCCAAGCTTGACCCCACAGCAGTCCACACCTGAAGGACAGACTACAGGTAAGACACAGAAAGCCAGACTGGTTTTAAGTACACCAGAAACCTGGTTCATCAGCAAGAGCTTGTCCACATTAGAGTTCAGGTCAGACATTTGTATAACATCACTGAACCAGTTGTGAGCAGGTTATGCAGTGAACACACAAACCTTGAGTCGGTTTATTGCCTGGATCGGTCATTTTGGTTGCAGGTCTCTGGTGGCCTCACCTGTCAATGAGTAGACACCGGTTAGAACAGAAGACATAGCTGATGGTAGACATCATGGCTTAAGACCATGTCAGCCAGAGCTAATATCCAATCTCCATGGGAAAAGTCAAGACAGTAAGATCATCATTGTGGTCATTCACAGTAGAGGTACATGAAAACCATGCAGACACTTACCACACTGAGAGCCATAACCCTGCAGAAAAGACACAAGTGATTAGAATTTAATCGGTCTGGTGTGCAGCACTTCTGCATTACAACCTAGATCAGATATCAAGACTTTGCATCTTCAACAAGATCAGAGACCTGATTCGCATATCATCCTCTCAAGACTGCATTGATAGAACCAAAATTAAGCAAACTTCCTCACCTGCAGAACTTCTATCCGAGACCATGGGAGAAACTCCGGCACATCCAAGCCTGTACAAAAGATACTACATTTAGCATCTGCAGGAAACTGGTCACCAGTATTCTGCTTTATTGGATACATCAGCTAGGAGCGAAAGACATTGCTCATTATTCTACATGGAGTTTCTGCTGAACTATGCGGTCATCATTTGTATCCTCTTAAATACCAAGCAACATGACCATATACGCACCTTTGAATTTCAAATAGATGCAAGCCTGCAAAAGAAAAAAATCAAAAGTTTAATAGCTTTAAAGTTATTAGTATAATCCCAAAACCAACATCAGATACATCAGCTAGGAGCGAAAGACATTGCTCATTATTCTACATGGTGTTTCTGCTGAACTATGCAGTCATCATTTGTATCATGATTTACTCAACTGTGCATATACAAAAGGATATTTACCATTTAGCCACATTCACCATGCAGCCATCCTCCTCCTCCAAAGGCTTCACATTCCTGCCACAGGTCCCCTATAACAAGAGCAGCAAAGTTAGTACAACAGATATGGGCTAAACGGATCTCAAGTCTAATGGAATTCTACTGTTTCAGTACAAAGTTCCTCTTTCAGTTTAATTCAGAGAGATTCCCATTGTGTTAAAAACAATCATCATAAACAGCAGTTGAATGTCTGAGACGCATCATAGTGCAACATGTTCATAGCTCACCTGATTTGACAGAACTACCATCCTGGGGAAGGAGAGAGAGAAAAAAAAAAATTACTTCCAAGTAGTTCAACGGCTGAATTCAGCCAGGAGAAATAATGTGCCTCAGATTAAATACTTGGTGGGTGCTATTTCATCAGCCTTATGTCAAGAGTAGCAAATAAAAGGTCATCACAGGACACAAGCGAACCTTAAATAATATTTTTACATACAAAACATACCTGAAAGGACACTTCACTTGGAGACTCATTCATGGTGGTGCTAAAGACAGGAAAAAGGAAAGTGACTCGCCAGTCAACACTCCATTTCAGTACAATTACAGAAGTTCTAAAAAGCCTCAGAAAAAAAGTTCTCAGAAACAACTCCTGTCCACTACTCTTATTCATTTTACTTCATCACAGGCTTTAGAGAGGAGTGGGGAGGATGGTGTACATACCTCAAGGTCCATCCAGCATGCACCATCAGACAGGTCACTGGAAGAAAGAGAGGAATAAAGGTCAACACTGCGAGCCACTAAGGTGAACTATTAAACCGCTACATATAAAAGCCTCAGAATAAGGTTTTCAGAAATCACATCTGTCCACTACTCTTATGCATTGTTATTCATCACAGGCTTTGGTGAAAAAGCAAATTTGCTGCAGTATTTGCAACCTCAATTTAAAAATCGGTGGTTGGGTTGGGAACTGAAAGCAGGTTCTAAATTAAATCCACTAAATAGACCTGGTACTGCATATCTTTTTTACTTGCAGATTTGGGTTTGTGTCTACATGGAGAAGCATGTACTTTCTGGTGTAACAATGGAAATTGTGGGACTAATTGTAATTCCTGTTTATAGTTAATACAAACTGTATATTATGCTCATATATCCATACTGTGCTTCATATATTCATACTGTTCATACTGTATATCATGTATATTATGTTCATACTACTGTACATCCATCTGTAAATATTATTCAGTTTCTTCTGTACATATACCCATAATTTATAACCCATAACTTGTAAATCATACTTATACCTTTATCCTGCACTTGCTGCTTTTTGCACTTCTGGTTAGACCTACACTGCATTTCGTTGCCTTGTACTTGTACATGTGTAATGACAATAAAGTCGAATCTAATCTAATAAAAAAAAAAGCTCAGTGTGGGTGCATGAAGGCATGTTTTAATTAGCATTTTATATCCACTGCAAAGACATTCTGAAGGCTCAGACAAAAGGTATCTTGCATTATAACATTTTTAACCTCCACAGAACAAAACCAGATCAGAACCATCACCCCAACCCCAATCAGTGACTTAATCATGTGATCTAGATAGGATGCAGCAAAATGTAAAAAAAAAAAACAAAAAAAAAACTTACTACTCAAGAGCCAGCAAAACTGGAATTCAGGACCTGCTAAGAGACAAAAAGCATATTAGCCACATGGGCCACACCGAGAGAGGCAGAAAAAAATGAACTTCCCATGCAGATCAGAAATGTTGGCATTCATCACCCTTTCTCAGATGTCCCTACCAACATTGCTTTCCTCATTTGTGCAAGGAGAGAAGACGTTTCTAACCACAATCTGACCACAAAGAGCAAGATTTCATTGCTCATGCACATCATTCCACATGTTTTATAGCAAATCCCCATTTTGTATATATTTAATTGTTAATACTTTACGTGGCAGTTTAATGTTTTGTACAACCTATATGGACAAAGGAATTGTGGCACCTGACATTACACTTAACAGGGACTTTAGGGCCATAGTCATGCTGGAATAAAAAAAGGTTCTTCGCCCAACTATGTCCAAAAAGTTGGAAGCATGGCATTTTCAAAAACGTCTTGGTTTGCTAAAGTATTATGTTTGCTTTCCACTGGAAGTAAGCGGTCACATCCGGCAGCCAGTTGATTTTAAGGAGTGTCCCTAAAGTTTTGTCCTTGTAGATTACGCGTCAAACAAGCTTAAATTTCGTTGCACGTTACTCCAACATGCCTTAACCACGAAAACATACTTTTAAAAAATTGAACGCAATACGGCCCGATGCTCAACTATGAAGCAAAACGAGAAGTGAGAACTATGCTAAAAGTGGCTTTAAAACAGCAATTTACCCGTTTTGAAAATGTGATTCGACCTTAAAAATAGTGCTTAAGACACATTAAAGAGAAATGGACAGCGGCAGAATTTAAGGTGGAGAGAAAAATAAGGAATAAAAGCACGAGGCCTGGAGCTAAAGACACGTGGTTGGAGCATAAAGCTCAAAAACGCCGTTTTTTACCACGAAATGTACTACAACCATTAAAATAGGGAAAATAAACGGTTTAGAACCCTGATAAAGAATCAATGTGTCAAATAAAGTTAAGCTAAGATGAAATAAATAAGATTAAAATGCGCAAATACCCACCTCGCAGTTCCGCCACAGCTGAATGAGACAGAAAACAGGGCCGAGACTCAATTTATACCTCCCTCGCAGGGCCTTGTGGGAAGGTTAGAAGCAGTGAACCCTCACTGACACTAAGTGGCGCTGTGCAAGCATTTTATTCTCTCTGGGCCGATAAACTGTTATTTTTCTTTTAATTGTAATTATCATACACAAAAGGTCCCTTAATGTGCTTTGCATAAATATATTGCAAAATAACACAAAATAGAAGAAAACAATAGAAGAAATAAAAAATAAAAGAAAACTGAAAGTGCAATAGAAGTCGGATGAGAATTTGCAGTTTTTAGACGCTTTTTAAAGCTACAGTAGGTGCAGATCTGATTCTGTTGGGCAGTCTGTTTGTTCCAGGAACGAGCTGCATAGTGACTAAACCTGATTTCTCCATGTTTAGTTTCAGCTCTTTTGACCACTGGTTGACCAGCTCTGGAAGATATGAGACCTAGCAAGATTATATACTTCAAACACATCAGACATGTATTTGGGACCCAGTCCATTTAGTGATGCTTTGAAATACAATATAGTGCAGTGCAAAAGTCTTGAGACACTAATTTCCTAATCATTTGTCAACATAATGTTTTTCAGGGTTTGGACAATCTAAAAGTTCCTAAGACATTTTGAACGAGACCATGCTTTCAACTTTGAACACAGTTTGGGGAAGAACCTTTTTTAATCCAGCATGCCTGCGCCCCAGTGCACAAAGCGAGCTCCATAAAAACAGGAGATTGCATTTTACAATGATAATCTGCAAGAACCAGGGATGTTTCCACTCATTTAAACGAGATTCTTCAGTAGTGTATGAGCTATTAGAGACTCATCAGCATCTTACTTTTAATGTCTGTAAGTCAAATGTCCAAAAAGAATTTGTGCATCTGGTCTCACTCTACATTTCATTGGTTAAACCATGGGCTCAAGTATAGAAGGTTGTTGGATCAAATTAGATTTGTCCGTTTTATGTTTTGCATGTTATTTTTCATGTTACATTTATCTGACAGTAAAATATCATAAAAAGCTGATTAGGCTGCAGTGGTCTTAAGAACAGAAGGTTGTGGGATATAATCTGGCTTTATGTCTTCTATGTCACATTTCATCTGAAAGTGATCTGCAAGATCATGTGTCTCAATGGGAAGAGCATGGCCTCCAAGACCTGGCAGTTGCTGGTTCTAATCAGAGCCTATAGCTTTATGTCTTGAACATCATCAGATCACAGTGGACCACCTGATGCACCTGTCCCAGCTCAATGTGTTCTTCTGAAGACCTTGATTGGCTTGGTCAGATTAATTTGTGTGCTACAAAGTGGTTCTCCAGGAGGAAGGTTGATGACCACCCGGTGTTACAGCAGTTTTCACTACTCCCAACATACCTGATCCAACTAATCAGCTCCTTAACATGGCTTTACTGTGTTTAAGTTCATTTCTTAAGTAAGGGAAAGTACTTAAAAAAAGTAGGGCAGTGGAATCCAGGACCAGGATTAGGAAACTATGTTAGAGAAGGAAAACAGGACAGTCTGGAGGGCAGCAGTGCTTCAGGAATAAGACTGAGAAGATTATGATACTCCAGTATTTCCCAACTTTGGTCCTGGAGGCCACTCAGCCCTTTAAGAAACCACTTCAGCACGGAACGGCTGATTAGTTGGATCAAGTGTGGTGGAAGCAGTGAAAACACCTCAGTGTGCAAAGCTGGAGGCCACCTAATAAAAGTGTGCAATGCACTACTTTTGAATAAAGTATTTCATGTTGTGTATAATAATGCGAATTTTTTCATCTTTGCCCAGCATTAGTTTTTAATCGTCACTGCCGTTGTGAACATTTCATACTGGCTCACTTAATCAAAAATGACTTTGTGCAGAAACTGAAAAAAATGAGAGAATTTCCACTTTATATGACTAAATTGTTACAGAAAGCCAGGTTTTTAAAAAGAGCAAATATATTAAACTCTAGTAGAAAATCATTTTGCATGAAACCTTAATCCTGATACCTTAAAGTCAACTATTTAACCATTAAATTGTGAAATAATGGCCTTTTCTGTTAGTGATAAACTAATTTTTAATGTGTTAATTTGGTTTTTCACTTATTTTTCACTTTGCTTGATTTATGTTTTATGAACGAGTATGTGTACAGTTTAATCCACACCAGTATAATTAAAGCTAAAACAGCTCTTTATAGAGGATCCTTCAGCAGTGTAGAAACCAGAGCCTTCTCATCACCTCTTACCACCAAACTTAAAGAACCATAACACAAGCCGGTCTCTTTGAGGTTTAATATTACGCAATAATAAACAAGAAAATGGTACAATCAATATAATGTCGGGGGGGGGCTGTTGGGACTGCTTTTGCAAAAGCAACACCGCGTGATGCGTGAAATGCATGTTTATGACAAGGCCTCAATTTCAGAGAAATTTACACAAGTTCATAAAACTGGCTCTGGAATGGTTCACCTTTTATCTAAATTTAAGTTCACATAAGACAGTAAATATGGAAAGTTCACTAATCGAATAATTTTGTTCCCATTCTGTTCATGTGCCTCCAAAGAATAAAACAATGGTTCCTAGCAGCTTACTACAGAATGTCTAGTTTTAATTATAAGATAATCATTCACTGAATTTGCTCCTCTGTCCCTTTTCCTATTGGCTTTGGACCCATTTAATATTCATGTTGGACTGGGTCTAAATGTAAGAGTTCAGCTAAAGTCTAATGTAGTTTTCCACTTACCCAGAGGAACATGTTTGGAGTCCAGATTTTGCTTTAGTTTACTGCTAGAGCTAGCAGTCACCCGTTTTTGTAGAAACATTTGCTAAATTTCTCTTAACTCACACAAACCACATCTGGGTCTACCTAAAGATGGATACTTTTCAAAGTATTTATGAACAGTTTAACTTACTGTGAACTATAAAAAAAAAAACCCACTATGTAGGGCACTAAATGCTGAGAGCACTCATCAAGAAGTACTAGTGCTGACTGAGGAGCATATTGTGTGATGACCGTCTTAAATATTGAGGAAATTAATCCAAGATCAGTCCTCCTCATGACTGCTGATACCAGTCCTGATGCTAAAATGGCTTCCTATACTCACTGCAATTCATGCTAGCTCCATGACCACATCCATGAGTCTGTGCCACCTTAGTGAAGAACTGGCCGTGTAGCTGTCGTACTAGATGGAAGAAGAAAAACGTGGACTCCAAACGTTTGGGCTGATCAACTACATGGAAAAATTCTCCTAGAGCCCTACAGAGCATGCTCTGAAATCGTTAAATCTTACCAGAAGAAAAAAGTAAGTATTGAGATGGAGTGTCACCATGATAACAATGCATCACATTTTCATCCTTCAAGATGAGCTTTGGGACTGTGATCTGGTGGACAAGTTTGCAGAAAGGAGAACAGTGTAGGCTTTTCTTTCATTTAATGAGTGATCAAGAGGAAATAAATGGAATGGCTGTTGGTATGGTATGTTTTCAAGTTCATATTTTCAAATCATTACTATTGCCAGAGGATAATACATACATAACATACACTATATACA
>JBBPDB010000017.1:10092151-10106217 GCA_037974465.1 Brachypetersius altus | reverse complement strand
AAAATCTGTTGCTAGCTGTAGGTGAGCCAAGTTCTCCCATAGAGGTTCCACCTTTAAGGCCTTTCGAACGTCAGAAGATACAGCTTTCAATCCTCAGTCACCCGATTCCCTGAGATACAGAACGCTGTTGTTTTCAGAGTTTGTTCGATTGAAACACCTTGACACCCCCCTCCCTCCCCTAACAACTCCTTCGTCTCACCCGTCTCCCCAAGCAAAGGCTTTTGTTTGGGTTGCAAAGGAGCCACTAAATACCTCAGTGTCTTTCTGTGGTGGTGCTTTAGTTTTCCTTCTTGAAGGGGTGGTGGAGAGGTGGAAGTGGTGAAGATGGCGAGAAAGGAGTAATTTGTAGTTGATATTTATTCATATAGAGTTCGGTTCTTTTATTCTGTTTCTTATATCATTCATTTTAAAAATGCAAAGCTGTGTAAATGTCCATTCATCAGTCATTCCAAGGCTTTAGACGAAAGTGAATTGTAAAAGAGTTCTTTTCTCAGACTCTGCGATATCAGAAGGGCTGTACTAGTGCCGTTGCGATGCCATTCTCTTCAGGAGCGGTTCGTCATAAACCCAGCACTCGCCATCTTCGTGGAACAGCTGCAAGAAGAGCAAATAAAAAGACGAGCTTTCAGCACTCTAAAATATGATGAGTATGGGCAATATCACTGTAGAGAAGGATCTGAATTATTATTGTAGTTAATGTTCACAGATCTTATGAGTTCAACCACCCTTGCAGTTAAGGCATTCTGCATTATTAAACATTTATCATGATCAATTAACAGTGTATATTTCTCAGAGCTACGACAGTCAGACTGGAATATTAAATACAGTAACTATCCCTATTCAGTAATCACCCGCATTTCGCCAAGATACGCAACTCAGAAGGTTGCAGGACAAAAGTACTGGGACACGGTAGCGAGGTGAACGGTTTTCAGAAAATAAAACCTGATCTACTTGCCTAAAAATACAAATGAGGGCTCGTGGAGATCTACTGAACTGTGGAGTCTGAAGTATTTGAGTACTTTCCCCATTGAGATATGTAACTCGGAAGGACAAAAGTATTGGGACGCCGCGGCAAGGTGAACAGGTCCCCTTGTTTGAAAACATCCAGAAAAATATATTTATTGCCACAAAAAAGCAAAAAAAGCTGGAGGATATTTGCAGTTTGCGCGTTATTGTGGGGATTTCCCCACAATATACACGACTCCTGATCCGCGTAAAACTGGGGGATTACTGTAGATGAAATTAATTTAGAAGTGTATTTCAAAATAATACTTTTAGCAAAAATACAAGAATGGTATGAGTCAGAAAAATAGTGAGATGGAGAAAGTGAAACAGTAACAGACAGACAGACAAGCCCCACAGACTTAAGCGATAGATCGAGACTGTGACAGATAAACACTCACTCTAGTTTCCCACTGAACTTCCTTCTCCTTCCTCTCCCTGGCCTCGGCCCTCTGTTTCTCCTCCAGACGGTGTTTGGCCTCCGTGGCTGCGTCAATGTCCTTCAGCTTCAGGTTTAGGGTCACATCCTTCCACAGACTGACAGACAGACGGAACAACGGTCTTTACTTTAAATGGCACGCAGGCACATGATTCAACTGCTTCAGCTCATCTTAATAAGTGGCAAATAACATGCAATAGCAAACCACTGCAATCTCTCCTGCAGAGTAGAATAATATTGTTTTTTTGAGGATACCCCTAAATAATCTCTGAAGTATGCTAAATAACCAAGGGGAGAAATCTTGGGTGAATAAATTAGGCTGGAGAGACTTTGAGAGCTGTAAAAAAAAAACTGATCGATGCAAGAGATGCAAATTACTCACCTCCGTGATTCGTATTCTAACTGGTCCTCCAACTTCCGCACCTTCTTCTTGATAATGCCAATTTTCTTTGTGTCAATGAACACAGAGTTTTCCTGACAAACAGACAAAGCACACAATATCAAACATGAGCTTGTGTTTTTCATAATGAGATTCTTACACACTTACACAGTGTGTATATGACCAGTTTTATTTGACCAGTACGATGAATAGCTTCTAATTAAAATGTTAAATAGTCTAAAATACTTTAAAAATGTATAAGAATACAATCAGGCTCATGTTCAGGTATTTGTGAATGTATTTTAGGTTCAGGTATTTTATCATAAAAAAAAAGTACAGTTACATCTTATAATTAAGCATTATTTTAAGCATTTCCTTGCTACAGTTCAACATATATCCAGCAGGGGGCGACAATATATTACTAGTCAGCTGAAGCCCCGCCGCTCATGTGCTGTGTTTTACCACAGAAACCACATTTGCATCCTCTTGGGCAAAAACAGTTTTAAGAGTCACATAGACAGTAAGTTTAGCAATAGAGAGTTGGAGCTCCAGGCCCATCTGTATGAAGGGAGGACCACCCTAGAAGCAACAGAAGCCTTATCTACTGCCAGAGGTCACTACAACAATCAGGTTTGAGGTCCTGAGCCATTGGTTTGATTGCCACCCTGAACACTGAGCAGATAAATTTCACTATATTTGCACGCTTTCATGCCAGGCTCGTAATGTAAATGCTGCACAGAGAATTTTTTTGTCGCCCAATAATTTAAAATGCTCAGGCACTTCTGCTCTTTATGCTTCAGTGGCCAAATCAAATACACTGTGGTTTGTGCTCTGAGGCAAGTTGATTAAAATGCATAAACTAAAGTATTAACCCATACAGTAGCGAATAAAGAAAAATAGAACCAAATCCCAATGGAACGAATTTGAATGCTATGAAGGTAGTATTTGAATTATTCTACTTAAATGTGCTTAGTATACACTATTGTTCAAAAGTTTTAATCATTTTTTTACCAATAATTTGATGTTTTGCTAATAATTTTGCGAATTTTAAGTAATAACCATAATTTGCATTAAATTTTATTCCTCATTCTAACTTACCCCAGTTGCCAATTTTGAATACATCACTCCATTCCATTCTCCTTCAATAGAGTAGAAGGACTTCTTATCATTTGGGCCACTGGAAGAAAGTGCCACAAATTAACATGTAAATATTAATGTAAGGACAGTCACAGATAACATTATTCTAAATAGAAGCTATTAGTAAAATTGGTATGAGTTTTTAAAACCTATGTTTACTTACAAAATCTCAGCTGTTATCCTGTGCTTCTTTCCCCCATAGAAAGGTTTGGTGTGAAACACTATGTTGGCGCTGTAGCCAGTTTTGGAGCAGGAAATATTGCACTCTCCACCGAGTTCCACCCATGGAACGGTCAGGATTGACCTGCAGGGACACAAAGGGTAATTAATGAAAGCCTTCCACAAAAAACATTTGAAGAAAAATTCTTCTGCATAATTTAATGGTTAGGACTGAAATATATCATTCATTCTGAGTATTTTTCATGTGAAATGTGCCATCTCTGAGAAACTAGAGTAAGAATTGTTAATGAATTGGAGGTGCTAGGAACCAGACAACTGACAAGAGTTGAATGCTTTGAATGCTTCTAAAACATCACTTTCTGTGAAGGCTTAGCCAAAAAAAATGTAATTAAAAAGGAGGCACAGAGAAGGAGAGCTGCCCCCAACAAAACTTGTTTGTTTCAGATTTGCCACTATTTTACCATTTTTATCCTTATATATAAACGCTCAAATCACATATGTAGATTCGGATAGTAAATAAAGTGGGCATATTTGTGTTGTAGACATTGCAATCCCTGGTTCCACTCACCTATGTTTGTTTAAGATCAAAACTGCATTGAAAACTTTGGCTTACTTCTCAACCACTGAATTATGCAGCAGCCTTGACAAATCAGTGAAATTCCCTTTCAGATTAAGGGAGAGGACACAAAAGCCTGGGGCTCACCTGCCATAGCCATTGGGAAACGTGAGAATGTAGTGTTCATCATGCTCTAGACAGGACACACAGCCTGCAGGACAAACGAGAGGACGAAATGAAGAAACTCATTACAATGCTTAAAGAATGATTGTGCTAACAGCCACTATTTGATCTGGGTCTTTGCCTACCTTGGCCAATATTGTGTACACCAATGGACATTCCAAGGAACTTCGATTTGGTCCAGATGTGTGCGTTGAACTGGATTTTTTTGCTGATACACTCAGCATAGAACGCAGATACTGCAACAGGGGAGACAGAAATTAGTATCTCTGCAAAGATGAGACAAAACCTGAATATCTCTCGCTATGATGGACTATATGAACTGAACAGGTTTCTAAAACAACAGTATATACGGCCATTATTGCTGAAGAAAAATCAATTCATAACAAAAAGACAAGAATGTGCAGCTCCCTAAAGGATGCAGCTTTGAGTAGAAGATAGAAGCCCTATACTCACAACCATTCAAAAGTTTGGAATCATTGCTTTCATTGTTATAAACCCAGTTGTTTTGCAGCCAAATGTATAACAAGAATAGATTTTAAGACTACTGCCTCTATAGATTCACAGCTTTTAAGTATATTTGTAGGAAGCTGCCAAAACTAAAGAAACTTTAGATGTTTCTAGGCTGAACAAAGCTATAGACGATTCCTTATTGCTGTACAACATAAGTCAACACCCAGAACACTTTCCACAGATAAGCTCAAATGACAGGATAATAATAGCAATATCAACTTTGAGATGTTCTGTGTTTACCAAATGCAATAGTTCTATCTACTCTGTTTAAGTTATTCATGAATAAAACAACTTGTGTTAATATGAAAAGTGATTCCAAGCTTTTGCATGGCCGTGTTCATCTGTTAAAACTTCATGCAAGTGCTTATCAGTATCGGTGCCTGTCAAATAAATAAACAAATCTGTGAACTACTCCCTGTCAATTTAGTAGCTTCCTAGCTTTCCGGCACCAGGATCAACTTATCAGGAAATTACTAAGCCGCTCAAGAGCAGAAGTAGATGTGTTTGTTCAGGGTAAACATGGAACTAAGCATTTGCAGAAATGGAAACCACAGTCAGGATGTCAGAGAAAATACTGTTAAACATAGAGTGTCTTCTGCTTTGAACTGGCAGAACTCACTGGGGGGGTGGTGAGAAACCTGCTCTGCCACAAATGACACACTGTTCCTGCTACACTGTGGAACTGGCCCTTCCGACACAGGCTCCTGTACAAGCAACACACACACACACACACGCACACGGTTAATAACAAGTTCAAAAACATATACCTACACACTCTCTCTCTCAAATACATGAGAACATGTCTTGAGCCTATGTACACATATAAACTCACCACAGTGGCAGGCTCCTCTGTATCAGAGGGCAGGTCCCAGTGGCAGAAGAACACTTCTCCCAGGATGGGGTTGTAGGGTTTCTTGGCCACAGATCCTTTCCGGCCAGCGTGAAAGGCTGAAAGATACCACTTCACCACATGCACCATGCGTTCCCTGGGCTCCGGCTGCTCTGCAATGCTGAGCACAGGCCAGAGCAGTCAAACACTAGAGCTCTCAGCAGAATACTATAGGAAAACTGCAACTAAAACACTCAAAGCAGAGGAGTGCAAACTAATGCAGTCAAGCAGAAGTAAAATAATCACACAAAGGACAGTTAAAACTAAAGTCAATTAGTCAAAAACCAAAACAATGTGATTTTTTTCTTATCTGTATCTGCTGTATCTGTATTGTTCCACTGTTTACCATGGCCTTCAGGTTGCATAGACTTTCTGTCTAAAGGACCTATTTATGAGGAAAGCCTAGACAAGATAAAACCACACTGTGCTTAAATACTACCTCACTACACAGATCAGGAAGATTTTGAGAACCTTAGCCTCTTATAGAGTAACTTGACTAACATTCAAAACTATGAATCACAGACCATTTAACGTGAAATGTCTGCAACAAAAGCAAACTCGTATAACAAAGTAGTCGCAACTAAGAATGGCTAAAAGACTCATCAGTGTGTAAAGTTGTTGGTTTTATCTTGTGTAGGCTACGGATACTTCATGCTACTAGCATTTAGCTTGATAATTTTTTCCCCCATTGATGTACCTGTATTTTCAGGTTTATGTACCTCTTTGCCCTGTGTCTGAGGCTGAAACTAACAGAACATTATGCACCTCAGACTGCAGCATTTGCAGTTAGTCCAGGTTTTCACTGACTTACAGAGACACTATGTTTAATAATGACCATGATAACCAACTGTAGATAACAGATGCAGCACCAACAGCTAACACAAACATTCTAGTGTATTCCTTAAAATGGGCTCAACAAAACAATGACTCCAGTAGAGACCAAATGACTTTATTTCACAGCTATTGACATTATTTAGACTATGTACATGTGGCCAAGTGTGCACAAATGAAGGAGACAACTGAATGTCACATTACCTTACAAACAAATCAGGGTGTGCAAAGAAGTCTGCATACATTTCCAATAACGACCTCCTCTCCAAGATGAATGTGGGTAAAACCACCTGGGAAAGAATGAAAACAGTGAGAGAGGACAAACAAAGGGAGAGGACAGAGAGGAGAACAGAACAGAGTTACCTTGGTGAGGTCCATACCCAGGCGGACCTGTGACAGCAAATGCATGATGACACTCTTATGCTCCTCAACCGACTCGCCCTCTCCCTCGTCGTCCTTCTCGTCATGACTGTCAAACTGATCTGAGCCACATAACACACAGAAACTCAGTCATGCAAAGTGCAGGATGTGACACTGTGTATATAACTATATTTAGTACTGAAATGTCAATCCACTGTAAACACGAAGCATTTTAAAAACTTTGAGTGTGTGCGTGTATGTGTGAGATGCATCACAATATATCGATGTCACCCAACTCCAAAACCCAATGTTCATTTTGAGGTGGTGTGTGTGTGCATATGTGAGTTTGGGTGACATCGATCTATTGTGATGCATCTATTTCTTGTCCAAAATGTAAGGTTTTTAAATAAAGTCTGGAATACTGATCGTACTGAAATCCCACTACTGTGCCATTAGGTCCTCCAGCTACATTTGTGCATTTTTGTCCATTGCCAATTACATTTTGAGAAACTCTGAGTGATGGCTGGACCAATAGAAATGCTCTAAATCTATAAAAAAAACTTTTACATTATTTTCCCTTCCAATCTAAGCTAGATCTTTCTTTCTAAAAAGTTACTGTTTTGGAGACACTGTTCGAGTGGAGGTCAAGTATTCTTCAGCATTATTAAGTATAAAGGTGTGTGTGTGTGTGTGTGTGTGTGTGTTTTCCACTGTAGGACTGAACTATACAGACAAAAATCACAATCTTACGAAAATGTGGCTGGATACTGCAATGACAATATATATCATTGCGGTTGACAAACTCTATCTCCATTTTTGTAATTTTTAGAAAATACACTGTGAAAATACCCTTTACACTGTGTGAAACTTCCATGATGAAAAGGCCCCAAAAATTTTAATACACCACTACTCTAACAATAGATGGCACCACAGAAATGACTGTAAAACTATTTTATATAATTGTGCAGCCCACAATCGGTAACATGTGTATGTTTGTATGTGTATTTTCAGTAGCATCAATGGACACAAGTGGTTGTAAAAAGTATATGTAGTTATGTGGGACCTGCAGGCTTGACAGACGTTTTGCATGTCATGAATGTTCAAAGAAGCTGCATGGGCATGTAAACCCGTGTGCACTTCAGTACCTGCATCAGTTGTGCCGTTGGACATGGAGGAGTTGATTGATTCATTGGTGTCTGGCCGTTTGAGGGCTGTTTTCGCCTCGCTGTTAGCGGCAGGGGTTCTGGAGGGGCTGCAGTAAAAACAGTAAAAGAAAATAGTGTGTTAGGAGAGCCACAAGTCGTGAGCCGAGAGTGTGTGTGAAACATTATAGTGCAATTAGGATGTTTTAACACCAGCTTGAAACTGAGAATTTAACAGTAGCTTGTAATTGAGCTTGTCACATCGTGTGGAGTATACTGTGAAAGCGGTGTGTGTGTGTTTGAAACTCACTCTATGCAATGTTTTGGTGAGGTGTTACTCTGGTAATATTCATCTGCGTCGTAAAACTCGTCCTCACTGCTGGAGTAGGAGAAATCTGGCACAGAGTGAGGCGGCACGTTCATGTGACTGGGTGAAGTCACACTGCTGCTGGGGGCGGAGGGACCACTCCCTAAAGACCCAAAATTAAAGTGTCAGCCACTCAGTCTTGAATGATAAACGTTTTCACACACTCATCTATACATCCAACATCCTGGTTATAAATCAGATATGGCTGCATTAAACTATGGCTCAGGTCCAAGTGTGCACTGGCAGACAAAAAGCGATCATAATCAATGACTAATTTCACATGGAGCGCAGCATCAACCAGATGCGTTAGTGAAGGATAGCTTGTCTCCTCCTTCTCCATTTAGTTTGCACTTTCTCAGGCTGCACTGGAGGCTGCTCCGCTGCAGTTTCTGCCAAGCTCATCATTTCTCACGCCACATCAGCAGAAGTAGCCTCTGCCAGCCACAGCATTACTGGAGCTACATAAGGGCTGAGCTCCACTGCGGCGAACGCAGAGTCTCCTGCAGCTCCGGTGCAGACAAGTACTATATCACTTCAAATAAACACTTGCAGGAAAAGTGCCAATGCAATAAATAATTTTGAAAACTGACCCTACTGTATTGCTCTGGTGTCACAATAAAAAGGTTTTAACCAACGGCCAGAGCAGAGAACTAAACCCAGATAGAGTGGTATTACAGCACTCAACATTTAAAGGGGACATATTATGCAAAACTCACTTTATAATATATAAGAGGTCTATGGGCTATACAAAACCTTTTCGTGGAGTTCTTTGCAAAAAATCACTCTCACATGAAGAGATATCACCAGCTTTATTCTTCATAGTTCCAGGCCCTTTCAAAATGAGCCGTTTGGACAGAGGGCCTAGTGTGACATAATACTGGGCCAATTTGCATATACCCGTCCCTCATCTGTCAAGACCCCACCCACTAGATTAGTTGAAGATCGACAATAAGCCGAGCGCTGTGATTACAGGCACAGGCAAGTTATTGCAAAAAACAGCACACATCCCTACACTTTCTCCCAGACAAAGAAATCCGAACAACTGCATGGCTTTCATTTCATTTCCCATGGCCATGTCCCAGCAACAATCGGTTTCGAATAAGGAGCTGTGAATAAGGGGCTATCTTCAGCATCGTGGAGGATCTGTACCTACTGTCCGTGACAAGCCACGGTGAGAAGGCTGTAAGTACTTTTGTGTTTCTGTTGCAGTTAAGAATGAACTAGCTTGATCGCTTCGTTTCGCATATGTCAAACGAGCAGCGTAAGGGGTGGGAGGAGCATGTAAGGGACAGAGCCCTGAAATGGCTCGTTTTGAAAGGGACCCAAACTGTGAAGAATGAAGCTGGTGAGATCTCTATGTGTGAGTAAAAATTCAGGAAATGGGAAAAAACATATTAACCTTATAATGTAAAGTAACATAAAACGACTCCTACAAGTCATTTTGGACCCTGTTTATTGTTCCATTAATCATGAAATGTTGCCACAATGTAAAGTGCAGCTAACTTTTATAAATCTTCCATAAAAAGAGGAAATAACAAAACATGAAATGTTTTTTTTCTGATCCCAATGATGTATTCCATAAATACCCCATGACCAGTGACATACTGTAACATAGTCCTTAGGACTGATCTGCATCTCTCTATTTCTTTCTTTCTCACTCTCTCTCTCTTGAGATTAGCCATGTTGTGTTTGTCTCTGTACCTGTGCTGTTAGGAGTGGGTGTCTGAAGGCTGCCCATCACCGTGACGACAGGACCCACGGGTAGAGAAGAAGGCCTCTGTTCCGCTTTACACATCTGTGCTCCATCTACAGGTTCAAACAACAAAAATAACTTCACTCATGCAGTAACAGATCAAACAATACAACGAGGGAAGAAGGGAGGGAGGGAGGCAAGGGAATGAAAAAAAGAGGGAGAGACAGAGAGGGAGGCAGGGAGAGGAAAAGAGAGATGAGGGGAGAGTCTAAGAGGGAGGCAGAGAGAGAGAGAGAGAGAGAGACAGGGAGGGAGACAAAGGGAGAGGAAGGGAGAAGGAGAGGGAGAGAAAGAGAACTCACCTGTGGGGAGGGTGGTCTGTGTTGGCATGGCAATGGCACTGACTACAGAGGCATCCAGGGGGCTGGGCTGGTAAACTCCATCCACTGGGTTTATAGTGCTCTGCAGGCACAACACACATCAGCTCTCAGAGGAACCCAAACAGTTACTCAAGAGGGAGGTTTTCAGTTTTATAAAGGTTATTGGATAGCATTCAAAAGCACTTCGCACTCTCTACAGGGTACGGTATCATGAAAAATGTTAACATTATTGATCTGTTCTTAATTTGTAATCTTGCCATTAAGAGTTTGACTAGTGCAAACATAAAAGTTTAAAACCTAATTAGTTCAATCTTTGATGATTCTGGGTTGAAAAAGCGACATTAAAATCAACCAGCGGGGCACATTAGTCAATCAGTTATCTGCACTCTGGTCTTGTCAAACTGATTCTAATAATACAAAAACACTGCAGCTACAGGCAGTAAGGCACCAATAAAAATAAGCACAATCAGAGGTGCTTACACAGCGACAAGGCCAGAACATAGTGCTGCTATAGCACACCTCATGCAGGTGAAGAGTAACAAGGTTCTACTTCTTTCTGTAACCAACATGCACACTTCATCACAGCTGTAGGTCCCTTCCAAATCACAGCATGAATTTCAAAGGAAAAAATGAGAGAACGTACAGAGGACAGGGAAATTAAAGGAAACTTGGGCATGCAGTGGAACCTCTCGGTCTCTCTCCTGATGTGGGTTTATGACGACTGCTGCTGATATGCATGAGATTTGGAGAGGATTTTCTCTTCAGGGCCATTCAAAGGACTTAATCTTCTCTATTTGTTTTTAATTGGAATGGTCTGCTGTTTCCCTGCGAAGTGAATGTGTCTGCCGTCCTTAATTAAAAGCCAATTAGAGAAATGAGATCCATGGCGATGGGAGGCAGCTGGGATTGGATTAAATCAACAGGCAAGGAGACATGGAGGGCAGAGCAAAGAGGTCCTCAAGAGGGTAAGAATATTCTAGGGGTGTAACAATTCATAAAGTTCATAATTTAACACAGCGTGTCAAGATTTGGCTGAAAATGCATAAATATGTTATTGTTTTCACTCCAAACGTTTAATACAGCATTTAAAGTTATAAAAGTACAATTTTATTTTTCCTGGCCAATTTCTTCCAGATTTAGTCATTGCCAATTCCCACCCATTAGCATGGACCCCTTATCACTAGCGCTGGAATGGTAAGGGCTAGAGAGTGCTTGTCCCAAGACTTGTGAAGCACCACTGCATCATTTTAAACTGTCAGTTACATAACATCACTGGACAGTTCAACGTGTTTGAAGAAGAATATTAACTGTTAATTCAGTTACGTCAGGAACAGATGTCCATGCTGGCTGGAATCACTGTGAGCGATGGAGCAGCCATTCTCCCCAACTAAAGAGAGCGAGGCCATTTATGTTCTCTTAGACTACTGGCTATAAAAAGGCATCATTGCAGATTGAATTCGCAGTTCCCCAATGATTGGGCCAATATCTCAGTAGCCAAAAGTACTTTATTTTATAACATTGCACCTGTCACAAACCAGTGCAGTGCAGATTTTGAGGTAAAGAGAAAGTGTAAGGGGCTTATCTGCAGTATGATCAGTAACAAGAAGAGCCCTTTATTTGTTCCAGTCTGATGAATGCATTGTTCAGTATGCATTGTGCATTGACAGTCACAATATGTTGTACTGTTACACTTCTAGTAAATTCATCCTCCAAGCTTGTTCTAGTGCTTGTCAGTCGCTTTAAATGTGAGTATGAGTGGGTGATATGGAAAAAATGAGACATTAGGATGGTGGAAGCATTTTCCATAATACATAATATGCATTACGATATTTTTGTCTTCAGTACTATTAGTTAAGATAAAGTTACCACACCATACATAATTTTAAGCAGCACTGATTTTTTCTAACCTGTCTTGACTCCAGGAATTTATTTTCTATTTGAAGAAACACAACTGTACTCTTCACATTTAAGTGAATCTCTGGACACTAAGGACCACTTTGAACCTTTGAATAGACATTTGCCAAAACCGTACCTTTTTCATTCATATTCATTATTCTAGAAGTACTGACCACAGTCACCTTACAATCAGAATTCAGATATTATGATATCCAGGTACATAACTGACATCTACAAACATGAGCCTTTCATTCATAACTCAATAAGTGGTGCCCAGGTTTGACAATTACAGCACTAAAAGGTCAAGGATAGCATTTTGACCCTTAAATAACAGTATCTAATGACACACAATAAAATTACCCAACTGCTTTTCCATTTTTTTTGGTCGGAATTCCACTTCTTCCTGTTCCAAAGCTGTGTTTTTTATCATTCTAAAAGGCAAATGGTCAATGTTGTCTAGTGTAGCTACTATCATTTGGATGTTTTGTAATAATAAGGATTAGCTAAATCCGAGAGTTTAGCCTAATTGGCAACTGTAGCTACTACTCTCTCCTCTGTGCTTATATGAATGGATTCAAGAAAATCACATCTTGCCTGGATGGCACACCATTATAAGCAGTACAAGTGTGTGTTTAGCATTACTGCTCTAAACACAACAAACCAAGAGATTTCAGAAGAATGGTTTCCACAGTAAAAAAAAAGAAGTCTGAGTGGGACGCTAATGATTACTGACCAGAGATAAATCATTCGTGTGGAGAGATGTCATACATCTCTCTAGGATCATCAAAGGTAGTTATTAGTATCATATGTGCCTAGAGGTGGATAACAGCCACTAAATAGCCAGTAATAATCAGAAGTCTTACTATTAGTCCCGGGACGCTTCAGTAAGCAGGTACAGTAAGAGGAGAATCAATAGCTGCTTATTGTGTTGGTGAATGGATGTTGAAAGCTTATGAGTGGAGGCGGTGTTGAGGATTGGCTTGTTCATACAGTGTCTGAGCAATGCTGGCAAGTTACTGCCTTTTAGAATCACAAGGCAAGAAAGGACAGTTCCAGAAAATTTCCCCAGATGGAAAAAAGCAATTTAGCTTGAGAAAGGTGATGAAAGTGAGAGCGAAAGAAGGATGTGGCGGTCAGAGCCATTTTCTAGAATAAAAGGCATGCACCCATTGGAAATTACTGATTCAGATTTTCCCAAAGTTAAGAAGAGATTCCAGAGTAAAGAGAAAAGTTTGAGTCAGAACTGCTCCATGGCTGAGGAAAGTCACAACTTACTATCAGTCCGTTTGCGTGTTGCTGTTCATTACTTTGATCCTTAAAATTTTAGAAAGAAAACATAAATTGAGGAATGTGCAACTTCACTAACTCAACCAAAAACAGCTAGCTCCATGACTCTTTACTCTCCTGGCTAGTACTAAACTGTCTCTGAGACAAACACTACAATACTAGGAGCATTTTATGACATTGATTTTAAGCTCTTTGATCATTAGTGTCTGTGAGAAGCACCTCTCCAAAGCCTCAAGAACACGGCCGTATAGGAGTGTTGCAAACTAGCCTGAACAAAGAGTCGCAGGCAAATGGAAAACTACTGCTATGGCTACAAAGGATTACATACACACTATTACATGGCACAACACTAGCACAGTCATAACATAATAGGCTTTTACTTACCTTGGCAATCTGAAGCAGTACTATACAGTGCTTGATAGATTCTACCATACTCTAGAAAACAAACACAAATAACAACAAGGTCAGGTTTGACAGACACCAAAATCGTGCTTAGAATAGAAGAGAAAATGGATATACTTACACAAGTTGTTTCTTTCAGGTTCTCGATTTTCTAAACAAACAACAAAAACAGGACAATGATGCAGAGATTTATCTAAAATGTTTCCATAAAGCTGGCTTCAGCTATAAGAAAAGAAATAGCATGAGTTTGCAAGAAAAAGGGAATTGAAAGGCAAGGTGGAGAGTGCAGAAGGCGGAGATTCCTGGAATAATGAAACTCTGTAACCTACTTTAACTCTTCTAAATTAAAAATAACGCACACGCACACACGCACACACGCACACACACACACACACACACACACACACACACACACACACACACACACACACAC
>JBBPDB010000017.1:10062851-10092051 GCA_037974465.1 Brachypetersius altus | reverse complement strand
ACACACACACACACACACACACACACACAAACACACACAAACACACACAAACACACACAAACACACACAAACACACAAACAGTAATTACCCAACAACTGACTACTGATTCATGAGGGACTGAAAATACACAAAAGTCTATCCCAACTTCGAAAAAGGACACACTCTGTGTATCAAACAACTAATATGTGCCTTCAGGGAGTTGTACATGAGAGAAGATGGTGATAATGACTTACCCTGCGTGCTTCGTCATCTTTGCAGTCTTTTATCTTTTCATCAAAGAGCTACAGGACAAGGGAAAGGAGACGCGAGAAAAGCTATTAAGTTTGGATAAGCAATTAAATCACAGTCAAATTCAACATGATGCAAATAAACTCAATTCTTAATACAACCAGTACTCACACAATTCATGACCTGTTTCAAATACCAGCTGAGCTCAGCCCTGACAGATCTTACCTTTAACTGGTCAATCAGAATCTGCAGGTATGCGTCCGCTTCGGCAAGTTTTTTGTCAAAGTCTTGGACGCTCGGAACGAACGCGGTCTCTGCCTCCTGGAATTGAAAGCGAGAGAGACCGCTTTGAACTACCGCTCTAGTCACAAACACCTCCATGCCGTTCCTTCCCTTTGCCCTGTTCTGCTTTCCACTTTCAGGACAAGACCTGAAGACCAGGCAGCAGCACTGAACTCTGTCTGTTCCCTTTTCTAACCAGGCTAATAAGATTATCTGAATTACACACTTAGAATATTGTCCAAACCGAACTCAAAACTGGCCACTGAGAGGCCACTCCTGCTACACAGAACCGCAGAAAAGAGGCCAACACATGAGGTGATATTTGGATACAAACAACAAATTAGAGCAAGGGGAAAAAAAACAGGTCAGCTTCATTACATGTTTGACCACCTATAATCCACACAGGTTCCTAAACAGTCCTTGCCTTGAAAGTCCAGTTCTGGTGAAATCTTACTGTTAAACAGTCTTTGCATTATATGACCATTTTACACTGTATAAAAACGTTCTTCACACTCGCACATTTACAAAAAGGGGTTTTAAAGAACCAGCGAAAGGTTTTTCAGGATGGTGTTTTCCAACGTCTGGATCCCCCCACTGTCCTGCACATTTAAGCGTTTTCATGCTCTAACTCATCCTCAACCCAAGATAATCTTGTTAATGAGCTGATCAGGTGTTTTTGCAGAGCAGCCTCCCAATGCTGGGTTGGAAAACATTGCTTTAGAGAAACAAAAGTAGCTCTTCTTTGGTAAGGGTGTCCAGTTCTTTGGTAAGGGTTATGGCTGCAAGTTTTCTTTCACTTGGAGGACACTTGGATCATAACCTGTCATTGATGCATATATCTGCTGTGTATGCAGTTGTTCTGTACACAGATACTTCTTACTGGCTTGGTACCTTCAATGGTATATCTTCAGTACCTATTCCAACAAAAATTTCTTTACAGACTCTTAACTGTACCAACTCCGTTAGTCATAGACCGCCTATCTGTCTAACCGTTAGGGGTGCACGATTCAGAAAATCTCATGATTCGATTCAAAATCGATTCTTGATTCAAAACGTGAAGCTCATGACGTCCATGCATTGCATATTAAGACTACACCTGTTGCTTTCTTCAATGCTTCCGCTACTTTTTTCTTCGTCTTTTCGTATAACTGAGGTATCGCTTTTTCAGCAAAAAGCAGAAGGCTTGGTATAGCATATATAGGCTCAATTGTTTTCAGCATATACCTAAAGCCTTCATTCATTTTCAACAAAGCTGTAGAGTTTCAAAAATATTTGACTCAAGCTTTACAAGCTCTTTTTTGCTATCGATATTGTAGAATCCAAAATGTGCCCAAACATCTGCCTTAGATGATGGGGGCAGGTTGAATTTTTTCCGTTTTCCAATGGGGGCAGATTTTCCAATGCTCACCCACTGATTGCTTTCATGTGCGCACGCTCACTTTCTTCTTGCTCACACCAAGGATTACTATCTGAGCAGAAACCAACATTGCGCCATCTATAGGATTGGCAAACTCCTATCCGGACAAACAATTAAACTTGCACGGTTACAAAATGGGGAACATGAATCGATTTTGTGTCGTGCATGAATTAATTTTGAATCGGTATCAGAGATACAATCATGATTCTTTTGTGAATCGATTTTTTTGGACACCTTTTTTGTACCCTACAAACCCGTGATTAAGTTTGTACACAAATGTCTTCTACTGTTAGTATCTCCATTGACAATCTCTCTCTCTCGCTCTCTCTCCCTCTCTGTCTAGGTCATCCGGAGGAGAATGGGTTCCCATTTTGAGTCTTGGTTCTTGCAAAGGGAGATATTTTTCGCCTTTGTGACAACACTGGCTGTAAAAAATGCTATATAAATAACACTGAACTGAACCGAATTTAGTTGAGGAATTATAATTGTATCATATTCTGCTGCAGTTATATTCTTTTAAGTAGCAGTGACCAAGTGAACTGTCTGACTTATTTAAGTCGAAAAAAGGTACAAGAAGAGTGACTGCAGTTTACCTTTAAAACTTTTTCAGTGTACCCATTTCAACCTTAAGCACCACACTTCAGTTTTCATGGTACTATTATGTTCATACTTTGTTGAACTGAAATTAAACTGGACCCCTTTTCTACTAGTATGTATAATATTTTCACTGTTTATCGTATGTATTGTATGGGTTAGAAGTTCTATAATATATGTTGCCTTTCTATGTATTAGCCTATATTTTATATCATTAAATACTAATATTACCTCGTGACATTTTTGTATACATTTATCAACATTAAAATCAAAGCTTAAAATATATCTGTAATTATAGTCACTGAAAGAGACATGACCAGATCATGACCAGGCATGCCACTTTGTTCATGATAAAACATGCAAAGGGAAAGTTTACAAAGCACTGTGGCAATAATGTCAGCGTTTTTTGGCTGTAACGCAGGAAGGTGCCGGATACCTTAGCTAGGCTTATTAACAGGCCTGTCCATGAAAGAACAGGTCATACTTTAATGGAATCAAGGCATTTCAAAAAAGAGAAGGGCCTTTTCAGTCCAGAATAGACACAGTCTGTGTAAACATGGGTGACTGAAGTGCTGCATTCAGTTAACGATGACATTCTGAGCTCAGTTGAGGACAGCACTTATATTCTCTTCCTCTTCTTCTTTTGATACAATAGATATGTACTTCTGATGACCACGATAAAATGCTCGCCTGCTTTCTAAAACAAATACAATTGAAGGCAAAAGTACCTGCTTCCTGTAAAGGATGTGGGGACTTTTTCCTACTTAGAAAATCAAGCAAACATAATTTGACTAAATTTAACTGATGTACAGAAAGAAACAACAAAGGTCAAAGCCAAACCAGAAATAGGAATTAAGCAGAGCTTCCTGCAACTCAGTCAAGCAGATTGTCACACCAGGGTCTCATCTTCAGACATGGACAGTACATATTCGAACATCAGCCTTTATATAGAAGTAGTTAAATTAACAGACAGGGCAGCCGGTAGTCAACGAGTCACTGCACCAGCATGGTTACACATTGATAGTAAAGTATAGGGTACTCCCTGATTTGAACTCTGCTCTGCACTGGGGGCCTTGGCCAACTTTACGACGACCCTCCGGGCGGAAAATGGCCGAATTCATCAAGGGAAAATGAAGAAAAGCCATCGGCACCTCTCTGCCATTTTACCACACTTACAATAACAGCACTGAAAGTAGTTTGTGAAAGGGTCAAAGTCTCATGCACTGCTCTGTCTTCACTGGGCTATCTCATCAGGAAACCAGAGAGCAAGGGTGGAAAATGGACGAATAACAGAGCATGTGATCCGGTGAATCACTCCAAGACTCGAAAGTGACCAGTAAAATAAGTACATATTAAAATTCCTTTAAGAAAAACTTTGAGCTTAAAGCACAGATACTGAGTTACTTCAAGCTATGTCTCATACAGACAAACAAACAAACAGACAGATAGACAGACAGACAAACAGACAGAGATACAGTGGGGTTGTATATGAGGTGTATATAGGTGGTTTCACAGCACAAGGAACACAGTATTCAACTGCAAAATCTAGAAACTAAGTGTAGGACCCCACCCTTTCCTCCTTTATATACACTCACAAACACACACTGAAATCTCCACAGTGAAAGAAACTCTACAGCAACAACACATCCACATCCATCAGACGAGCTTCGTTTATCTGTAACTCATGCTTTAGCTACAACAAACAAAAATCTCATGGTATTGCTTTATCCACAATCCAGTGCTTCCAAAGCCTAGTTTCCTTTTTCTAATACACCCACACTGCCCTTGTATTCGAAAGGGTTTGTTAATTAACTGATGAGTTGGAACAGATGTGTTGGTATGTGGAAAAAAAACACAAAAAATAAATAAGAACAAGCACACACACACACACACACAAACGCACACGCACACGCACACGCACACACAAATACAGAGATCAGGAGTAACAACAACTGCTATTGGGACCTGTGTTAAGAGTCCAACCAGTGGCCAAAGCTGCAAATAACCTTGGGTCAGATGTTCTATTATGTTGCCTTTCTATGTATTAGCCATGAACCAATATTTTATATTATTAAATACTATTATTAATTAATAGTGATTTTTTTGTATACTTCTAAAAAAATTACTTACAATGTGTCTGTATTTATTGTCCCTGTTAAATGAGAACATAGGGGGATTAACCTAATTTATAAAGGTAAGAGGTTAAACAAAAACAACTTTAAATAATTCAGTATTAAAGAAAACACCAGTTCACTCATGACACTAAATGGCTGATTAATGTAATGACGTGACCCCAAGCACGTCTGAACCTCACTATGGATTCGTCATAATCAAGGACAAAGGCAGAAAGATGTGCTGGCACAGAGTCTGCCAGTGACTAACCATTGAAACACCTGCAACCATCGGGTTTAAGAGTAGACAGGAAATGTTTTTTTGTTCCGAATAAAGAGCCTGAGTCATGGCTGAGCCCAGGTCATGCTGGAATCTACTAACGCTGCTACACATTTAGGTCAGTCTTTTTTCTGCAAGTCAAAACAAGAACCGTTCTGTTCAGTGGGATCGTTTATGGCAAATATGACGATATGTCCTCTATTTGGCCACAATAAGCTTTCCTGAGTATCAGAGGCAACTGATACTGGAAACTATTTTATTTTTGCTAGATCCCTCTTTAAGAGTTGTAATGACCGAATGAATCGAAATGACCCACGATGCAACGTATTTAGACTGTCGAGAATGCACCGTTGTCTGCATTGGCGTTGTTTCGTTCATTGAAAGTGAATACTTCAGTTTACTTGACTTAATTCAGTTAATTAAGACAATTAAAACACACACATGCAAAATAATTTAAAAAACAGCCTTTTAATTGTAAGTAGAGACTTTTGTAAATTGTTCTCTACTTGCAGCACATTTAGTGGGAGGAACACTATAATGAATGAACATTTGTCATCTTATACACAACAGCTTTAATAAACAACTCAGTAATTACTACATCAGCCACAATCTCAACACATTAGGACAAGGTCACTTCAATAATATGTCACTAAAATAATTAGAACCAACTGTTTGATTTTTATTCCTTATGTTCTGTGATGACTCTATTTATATAAATCCTTGTACCCATAGTATTTCCAAGCCTTTTCATATGTTGCACTATTGATTAGCTTTAGTGTGTTCAGTATGTTTAAGTAACAGAAATCTTAGCCTTCTAACACTATCTTCAAGAAAAACAATAATGCAACTTTACTCTGACTCTGTTTGATGTGTCAACACACACACACACACACACACACACACACAAAGCAAACATAACTGATATGAGGCTGACCAAGCAGAGTGGACTACAAACCCTTGTCCTTATACACTCCCCTTAACCAAACACAGACATTTACCCCGGCACTGTATCGGTGATTTCCTATAACACAGATACTCACAAGATGCTTCCCTCCTCCAGTCTGGGACATTAGACAAGCAATATTCCTCCAATCACTATCTCAGATTGTTCTCTGCTGCCACCCCTATTCCACTATAAAAAAAACCCAACAGCTGCTCTCCAACATGCATCCAAGAAAGTTTTCTTACTGAGTGAATTCAGCAAACACTGCTTCAGCACTCATGACAGGAAGAGACAGACTTCCTCAAATCAAAAAAGAAAGAAGGGAAAAAAAGAGACCTAATGGTGTGCAACAATTATGAACAACAGCTGCTCTGATTGGATCAGCCGTGTGCTGCAGATGAAAGGAAGCCAAATATGCAGAGATGCAATAGGCTGACTGGGAGTTTAAGGGTCATGTGACTGGGTGACTTCGCAACACTCGCTGGCCAGCGTGTAGATACATGCACTGGACAGCAGGCACAGTTATTCATATGGAGGGCAGGGCCCAAGGAAAAGAAAGAGGAAAGTGTGAGTGAGTGAGTGCGAGAGAGAGAGAGAGGGGGACACACACACAGACAGAGAAATAGTCAGCATTTGAACAGGACATCGATGGCACAGCCATGGTGGAAAAGTCATTTCCAGTGTTTCAATCACTTGCCAAAGGGCAGAGAAGACCTAAACAGGAAAAAGAAAGAAGTGAAGCTATGTTGAGGTAAATGGGCCGTGCCTCTCTCTGTGCCCAGCTGTCCTGGTTTCTCGGACTCCCTTTGGGCTGGTCTCTTTCTCAAACACACACACACACAGCTACTACACACACAGCTACTACACACACAGCTACTACACACACAGCTACTACACACACAGCTACTACACACACACACACACACACACACACACACACCTTAAACTAAGATCTAGACATTAATCCTTGGAACTACTTTTTCACTTTAAGGCTAAACAAATACAGAGGAAGCTTATAGAATGTTTTGCCCAGTCACATTATCATCACACTTGACGGAAAAGTGTCAAAAATATTGATTCACAGCATTTTCTTCAGTAGCCCATATGAGCACAGCCAATAATATGGCAATGACACAGAGAAGCTGCTGAAACCAGAGAATATGAATATGCTTGCATTTCTCTTCAGATACTTTGCTAACTTTGTTTTCCATGGTTTGGAAAAATCCCTCTTTTAGAGCATTTACATCATTTCTTGTTAAAATAATAAAATGGCTAAAACCTTAGAATGTTAAATTACTGCCTACTATGAAAATTTCCATTAGCTTTTAACAACTGTGATGGAAGCGCAATGCCAGTCAGTTAAATCAGTTTATCGATGTTATGTGCATGGAAGGTCTCTGTATCTGTTTAGCAAGAATGACAAAGCTACAAAAAAAATGCTGCCTCATGCTGCTTGAAAATGTTCTGAAGCCAGACAGCATTTCAGGACTAATGGAGCATATTTCCTACAAATAAAAATAACTGGGTTATGAGATGCCTATACTTTCCTTTTGTGTAGCTTAAAGTTGCAGAGGGCAGGGTTTTTTTTTTTTACATTTAAATGGGCTTTCTTGATAGCCACCACTATAAAAGCAATTTATGTTACACTGGCATTTTAACATTAGCTTGGGAAAAAAACAGTTCAACACAAACAAGCTTCATAAACCTGTTTAAGGAGCTTATAACTCATTCTGTAAACATAGCTTTCACACACACACAAAAAAACCCTGACCTCTAAAACTGTCCACAAACAGCTCATCCAGAGAAACACAAAACACCATTAGGCTGGCATGTTAAAATTTTAAACCGGTGAAATAACGAGGCAGCTTAAAAGGCTATAATGCAATTGACGTATTTAATAAAATATAATTTATTTTAGCATATGCTAGGCACCCAAACTCACGTTCAGGCAAAGTGACACAGGGTTTTTTTGGTAACCCAGCACTGGTCAAAACCTTGCAAGAGGTTAAAAAGATATTCCACAATTGCTTTATATTATTATATAAATATTATTTTATAAATATTATTAGAATTATTAGAACATTATTACATTATTTTATTATTTCATTAAAAAGATCTTCGCATTTACTGGCAACATGTGGGCCAGTTATTTGATTATTTGTAGATTTGTAATTTACACAAATATTCATTCATAATTCATCATATTTGCAGCTCTACACCTTACATACAGTTGACTTTTTATTACACACTGCATGTAGAAAAGTATCTACTTTGCTGTGCATCGGTGCATCACTGGTGTTCAGCACACTGTATAATTTCCATAGAACAGCATTGCTAATAGAATGCAATGCTTTAGAGCAGCCACATATGAGCCGTAAGTCACAATGCAAAGGATGGGTAAAAACTAAAAAACGTGGAGTGTGAAGCAGTTGAACTGTGTTCTTTAGAGTAATGGAGCTCCGTCCAATCCTGGCATGAGTCTGACTGGCATTAGTGATCCAGAACAAACCACCTAACTTTAGCACCCACAGAAGATCTTGTGGCTGAATGCAATTAGACCCTCACAGCAATGTTTCACTGTCTAGTGTGAAGTCTGCTCAAAAGAGTAAATGCTGTTAATGCACCAGACTGCTGGTAAACACTCTTAATTTCAAAAGAAGCACTGTGTGAGCAGGTGTGTACATATTTTTGGACAGATACTGTATCTGTATTGGACTAAACTATGACACCAGTTTTTAGCCATGGTGTAAACTGGGTGTAAAAACAGTTCACAATGTCAAATAAAAACAAAGTAGTATAACAAACCCAGCCTTAAAAAGTTGCTAACCACTGACATTTAACAGCCTATATCCAAGAACAAGAAGTGAATCCTTTTTTGAGATTGGCTCACAGTAAACGGCTTTTTAATTATTATTTGGGTCTCATAAATGACTGTTTGTTCCTCCAACAGGAAACTCTGGGAACGCAGATTATGCTGCACGAGGCTGTCCTGTTCCATGCGGGCTGTAAGGAGCCGGAGCTCTTACCCGTAGCTGAAGGGCGTGGCGCAGAATCGTTCCCTCTAAGGCATGAATCCACTTCTCCCGTTCATCAGCGTCTCGGGCTGCCGGGGCACAGATCCAAAAGCACAAGTCATTAGCGACAGCAGCAACCACATGAGGAGGGAAAAAAGGAGGAAGGGAAGGGAGGGAGGGAGGGAAGAGAGATGGTGGGCGAGAGAGATGCATGAAGAGAGCGAGTGAGGGAGTGTGAAGAACACAGGAGCACAAGGGACAGCAGTGAATAGACCTAACAGACCTAAGAGAGCCAAAAGAGCCACCTCACAGAGCCAATCCTGGATATAGCTGGGAGGATCAGGTTCATGACTAAAGGTTCTGATCTGTCTGTCCTTAAAAAATAAAAGTGAGATGAGTTTATGGACCACACGCGCGCACACACACACACACACACACACACGCTTGTGAAACCACACCCTGTCAAACACAAATGTTGAACTTTGAGTAAATATGCTTGCAAAACTCCACTTCGGGGAGAATTGTAGAACAGTTTACAGTAACTTATCCACATCGGCCACACTGCTGCCGCTAAATTGAATTCTGTGGTATGACAGAAATATGTGTGGGTGTGTGTGAGTATGTATGCTATATATATATATATATCATGCATTCATTCCCTCACTACTTCAGATTTGAAGATTTTATTCTGAATAGCAGAAAAATACCCTGTTATAGGGTACAAATTCCCCTTAAACTGCAGGCTTCGTGGGAGGGAAAAATACAGGCATGCAGGTAATATACTATATGTCACTACACTACATCACTATGTGGTCACTGTTAGACAAAAACCATATATTTCCAAAACAGAACATTTAAAGGAGAAGACAAAACAATCAATGTAAGTTAATCCCAAAACACTTTCCTCAGTAGTTCTGGTTTGAGCAAGGTTTTGTATTAATGGCAATGACATACTATGAATAAATATTCATATTTGTAGCCAATAGTGGTGCATTCTCTATGCCCTATGCAGAGAAACCATAATGTGCATTTTCAGTGAAAACAGACATAATAACAGTCTAATTTACGCTGAACACAGTGATGCCAACGTTAACGTGGATATCAGAAAATACAGGCAGGAAAATGCTATTTAGTGTCAAGTATGAATAAAAGAATAAAACACTGAAATAAACAGTGTGATATATTAGAGACAGATACTCTCCGGGGTGAGCTGTCCCCACTTTACTTCCTCTCCTCATCAAATGATGGGTGCCAAATCTAATCTCCACACACATACTGAATGGCTACAGTTTGATTAATTTAAAATTGCATCTGGATCATGGAATTCCCCAAGAAACCTTTCAGGGTCAGTTCATCTGATTTGTCAATGAGTAATAGTGATCTAAGCATTTACATTAAGTTGTAAACATTAAGTTGTTCATGGACCTTGTACCAAATACTATTTCTTTAAAGAAGAGATGTGAAACACAGAGGATACTCTTGATGATGAATGGCGCAAAGGTCAGCAAAAACAGAACAAAGCTTTTAACAGCATTAATCACATCCATGGCATGCACACATACACACAAACACACACACGCGCACACACACGAACACTTTCAGCTTTAGAAGAATCAATTTATGTCCACTTCTGCATTACAGGAACAAGACAGTCAACTGCCTCCCTTTCGTATTTGAAAGCTCTACTTGCAGGCAGAACCAGTGGTGCGCTGAAATCGACTACAGCACAACAAATATTGAACAACAGTCCAACAGAATGAATTAATGATTAGCCCAAGTCACATTAACCACAGGAGGACCTAAAGACACAGCTCAGTGGTTAGAAGACAGCACAGCACACGTTCAGCCCTGGTTCTGCTCTTTAAAAGACAGCTGAAAGGGCGCTTCACATGACCTTATTACCACATCCCCCTGCAACCTGCTAAAAGCAAATGCCCTAGATCGGCATGGTATTTACAGTGCGAAACAAACATGGCCTATCCCTCCGTTAACTCACACAACAGACTTAAGATCTGATCTCTACTACACTGTTTATGAAACTCTGACGAAGAATAATCTTAAGCTAAATTTGCCCCAAATGAAAATTTACAGCATGTGCAATCTGGAAAAGTGCAAACATTAGCTGAGCATAAGCATGAGGAAGAACTGACTGAAGTAGGTCAGTACGGATCCATGATAACTAGAGGAAAATTCTAGAGACTATTTCTAGACTCACCATTATAAAGACCGCATACATACTGAAAGAACTGCATGTACGAATAACATCATTACTTTATTTAAAAGAGGTTTTCTCATCTTTCCTAAACACAAGACGGAAAAGTAATAGTGTAAATCTGGAACAAATGAGGTCACGGAGCACACCACGTTCTCCTAACTATAATGACTACCAAAGAGGGGGAGAGAGGAGAGCTAAAGGTGTTCTCCTAAACTCTTACACTAGACTAGGGACACTATGCATTGACATCACCATAATGATAGTTTCTGCAGCAAAAACATCACAAATATCAAACACCTTCACACATTCAGAACTGAAAACACACACACAAACTGAACTTCACCTTCTAACACAATGCATATACACACACTGGACCATTCTGTATTAGACAACATACACCCATACTGCCACTGTAAACACCCTTTATTTATTCTATACTGATTATATACTGCACATTCTTCTTCCAGCTGCTGCTCTTATTTGCACAAATATTTCTTGCTGTTCTAGCCCTATTCTTCATTTTTGCGCAACCAACGACTTCTCTGATCGAACACAGTATCGGTAATAATATTGTATTGAATTCAACCGTTGTCCGGCCCTCTTGATTTGTTGCTCTTGTGTTGTCGCTAGTACTCTTTCTTGAACACTTTGTCCTGTCTGCACGTATGAAGTCTTGAGGTGGTATGTCTTTTGTTATTGTGTTGCACCCTGGTACTAGAGCAATGCAGTTTCAATTCAATGTGTAGTGTGTAAATAAACAAAACTGACTTGACATTATTACCAAGAAGAGGTGGTCATTATTCCATTGCCATGATACACTTTTTGACTGAGAACAACTATGTAGAAAAGGATATTATAGTAGGGCAGAAGTGCATGATCTCCCCCAAGCAGAAAAGCAAATAGCCATTTGAGGGCTCTGCATCATCAATCACCATATGCTACACCAGGGCATGCATTCTCTTGGTGGATCTAAAGGCTTGATTCCCTACACTGAGGGGATCTAGTGGCTCCACTATGCCATGGGGCATTTAGCTGATATGGTTTATGTGCCCCTGTCCTAAACCAGTAAAACGTTATTCTGACTGATTACTTTTATCCTGTGATGATATATTCTATCCTGATAGCATAAAATACAGTCTCTGAATAATAGCCGTTATGGTGACTAAATTATTTGAGGATTATGGAATTTATGTATGCAGTCATAAGGTCAAATATAAAATCTTATAGGTGCACAAGTGTCACATTTGGCAATATTTTGTCTTCACTAATAACTCATGCTTCACCTCCCATCCTGACACTTCCATCATATTAAGGGATGAAATTGGATGTACTACTACCATTATTCAGTGTGCTTGTAGGCTGCCCAGCCAACAGCCCATTATTGGACTGCAATGCTTACTCTTCCCATACAGCTGAGGCTAAATCAGCTAATGATGACTGAGTAAGAGTGTGTACGTGTGAGGAAAAAGAGAGAAAGAGAGGCAAGCAGAGCTCATGCAGACATCCTTTGTCCGTGGCCAACTCTGCCCTGGTGCATTTAAGCACCCGCAGCCCACACAAAACAGGCCTAAATCAGGCAGCAGGCAAGATGGGGCCACACTCAATCCTCTGCACCACCACTACTCTGAGGCTTTGTCCATCCACCAATTCATCCCTCGGTCTCTCTCTCCTACAGTCTTTCATTCATGCTGGGCGTTTCACCCTTAGTGGCTACTCCCATCACACGCAAGAAGGGCATATTGAAAGGAATACACTGAATCATTTACTCTTATCTCTATCTGCTGCATCTGCCAGGAACAACACATTTCCCAGTAATCACAAAAACTGCAAAACATTTTCACACACAACACCTACAGTTCTATTGTGAAGCTACATGACTGCTCAGTTTAAAAAAAAAAGATCATCAATTATTAGGCATGGGGTGAGGGGGGATTATGCTTATGTGGAAAACAGTGGGACAGGAAAAGGATTCTAGTTAATATCAAAAATCTGATGTCTTACAGTCAGTGAAGATACTGAAGAAGAAAAGAGCTTGCAAAATGATGGGAAAATGACGCAAAACATGAGTTAAAATCGACCTTGAAATATATTATTATAGGTTTGAAATGGTCTTCACTTTTCCCCAGACAGTGAATATTGTTGAAAACCTGTGATTAGATCTTAGACATGCTGTGCATGCAATGCAGTCTATTATTATTTCTGAACTAGAAGTGTTCTGCATTGAAATGGAGAAAAGTCTTACATTAAGAAGAGAAAGAAAGTTATGGTTATAAAATGTTATGTGTTATAAAAGCTATAAACTCAGCTTTTTCAGCCAAAGGGTTTTATCAAGAACTCACTGGAAGGGCAGACATGCAACATTTTGTGCATTATGTTTTCTCACTATGTTTCATTCAGTGAATAATATCTGTACATTAGTATGTCATAATCAAGTTCGCCCCATGCAGGTGTGTTTATTCTTTTCATTTCAAAAACAGACAAATGGCCAAATTTCTGCATACAACTATGTATTAGAAGCCAATGGGCAGGTGCAGTAGAAACTACTGCCTGGGTTTGGCTGAAGTACTCTTTTCAAGACTCTCTGTGGCCTGGCTATTGAGACTGTGCATTGTTTTTATAAGTCAAGTGGCTGCTCAGCAGGCCACGCTGCTGAGATAGAGGGGCTTTCAGGCAGCCTGATATCAGGCCCCGAAAGAACCTGATGAATAATAGATGCTCCCTTAAATAGCAAGTACAGTTCTTCTGAGCTGCCAGTGCACTCCTCAACTGCTGGGGCAAAAAATCCTATCGCACTCAAACAACACACACAATGTTCTTAATTTCAGGCTCAGCTTAAACTACAGGGTCATACTGGGCCAGATATGCCCAAGCATTTGAGCCAAACATGATGAACACAGGCCAAATCCAATGAGTAACTGCATTCTGTTTCTGCAGAAAAGTCTACAACCAACACTCTACTATTTGAGGAGTCACAGGTCATCAAATACTGCACTGTGCAAATGTCACTGGCTAGTGGAGAAAATATTTACCCCGATTTATCCAGAAAATACTCATTAATTACAAAAAAATAAACTTAGCATGACACAGATTTCCACAACAACTTGATTAGTTTTCTCTTTAGTTTTAGTTTTCAAGTATTGATTCTAATTCCAGACAGTGTTTTGCACAGTACAGTAAGTGCTGTCTCAAACAATTCCAAACTCCAGTGTGCCACATCAATAAAGCCCACTGCTTCATTCTTCCTAAGCGCTCATCCTATTAGTGCTGGTTGGCTGCGTCACCTAATTGCAGGTAGCACTGCACCTTGCCTGACATTTCTTAGTGCAATCACAGCACATCCACACCTGCTCAATACTCAGTGCTGTTCAGCAGCCTTTAATCTCTATTGGAGACATGCAAACACAGGCTTACAGGACACTTTTTCCATCACTCACTCGCCCACTTTCATACAAACAGCCACACACACACACACCCTGTCTACCTCTGCTGTGCTCCACTAGCCAAAATGTCAACATGAATTAGACTGCAGTTCCCGAGGCTGAGCAGCAGAGGTATAACAATACACATTTTTTTGACTCTGAAGCACTTAAATTGGCTTCTTATTCAACAGTTATTCAACATTTAAAATGGAATGGAAAATTCAGATAACCACAGATTAAATGAAAAGCTAACATATGTTTTTTTTTTGATAGTTTTAGTTTCTTTTTAGTTCTTTATTCCGATGAGCTATATTTATATACTGATTTATATACTTATATACTGCTCTAACAAAACAAGCGTCCAAAATTTTAGAAAAAATGAGCATGGGTGCGTGCATTGCATAAACCCTTTCTTCCACCACACACACACACACACACATTACTAATTTTGATTGTTGATTGTTAATTCCCTTCAAAATATGGCAAATAATTAACCCCTATAAGAAACCAAGAAGCATATAAAGGACAATTTAAAATATCAAGCCATTCTATTTACATTTTTATTTAAAGCATACTAAAATCCTAACACCTTTATATGAAGCCACTTCTGCTAAGGAAGAAATTAGTCCTTTCCTTGTAGGAGATGAGAGAGGTGATGGCAGCCCTAAGGGTCCCTGAGGGACGGGCTGGCCGGATGGAAAAATGAAGAGATGGAGCCCCTTTCCCTGCTCTCTGAAACCTAAGCCTTAGCTGCAGACTCAGGGGAAATCAGATACAGTGAGAGAGAGATGATGCTACACGATTTCTCAGGAACTCTTGAAGATGCAGCACTGAATGTAACTCATTCATGATGTGGACCTCATTGCAGGATAAGGGATGACAGAGCAAAAATGCCAATATTAGAGCAGAAGTAAAAGTAAGAGCATCACTGAACATTACAAAGTATGACGGGTCTCATGTTGACATGAAAGCGGAAGGTCTCAGCTGTCAGAGAGCTTGAGAAATGGCTTTCTGCACTGAAGGCAGGTGGAAAAAGCAATGTATCCCATGCCATGGATTCTGCACCATGTGACATTGCTGAACCAGCAACATGCACTGAAAAACAACAACCTACAAAATGCTGCCTCCTGCTTTTTCAGTTACAACTGGGAACTATTTCTTCTAGTATCAAAGCCTGATAAGAAATGACAGCCGTTTAAGAATGTCAAGAATCTTTTGTTTCTTTTTACCTCAAATAAATCTACCCTTTGGTCGTTGTTAGCAATGATACACTGATAAATAACCACTGCATCTCTGTATCCAACTTCATGCCATTCCGAAAGTAACACTCCAGCTGCATGACCAAGTAATAAACACGTTACATCAGTAGCGCAACCAGGCTGGAACACAAATAATAGACACGAACCGAGGTCCTGACCCCCGATAAATTATTCAGCAATTACTCAGCAGCGCTAATGGTGCAAAAGCTGTGACTGCAAAAACCCCTCTAACCCCATCACCCAAGCATGCAGACATGCATCGCCTTACCCTTCCTACTGTACAGCCACAGCAGACAGTGCCGGAACATGGCAATGGAAGAGGGCATGGGGAGGGTGAGCAGAACCCCAGGGAAAGGGTGTGGAAGAGTGAAAAATGAGTGAGTGAGGGAGAGAGAGAGGGTGGAGGGCTAAAAGCCAAAAAAGACCTGGAGCTCGGCGCCCAGGCTTGTGTTTTCCTCGCCAAAGCACCACCGGACGAGTGGTGGGGGAGAAAGCAGAGAGGGGTGGAGGGCTGAGGACGACAAACAAGCGCGAGTGAGCACCTAGTGGTGACGCTCACACTCCTTCTCCTCCTGGACCAAAGCCTCCTAGCGCTCACCGTTCTAGAACTAGCAGCGATTCGTGGCTGCTCTTGTGAATGCAAAAATGATTTGTTACATCTCTGCGGGAAAGTGAAAGGAAAGCAAAATCCTGGCTAATGTTCTTCCAATCCTGTGGATAAAGCTGTGCTGCTCAGTCGCTAGAATAAAGTGACTGATGGCGCCGGGTGCAGTGTGTGTGCGCAATGCAAATGCGTAAGTGTGTGTGCATGAGTGATGGCTGCTGATGCACTAATGGCATAATCCGCTTTAAAAGCGGAAAAAGAGCATAAGTGGGGGGAATGGGTAAGACGGGAGAGAGAGCGAGCGAGAGAGAGCGAGTGAGACAGAGAGCGAAAGCAAGCACGTGAGCAACCGGCTGATGGCTTTAACATAAGGAGCAGCTCTAGAAGAAGCTTTGGGGAAAGGGAGGATGGCAACAAATAGAGAGATAGAAATGAACAGAAGAATGGAGGAGGGCTTACCTTGGAAATGGAAAGTCTTTTGGTCTACAGTGATGGTGAAGGTACTGTCGTCCTCATCATCGATGCCTATCACCGCTCCCTGAGCAAGCAAAAAATAAAACCAACAACAGAAAAAAAACGAAGTGAGAGACAATCAGACAGAGGGCCACGTCATTCTCTCTCGCTTTTTCTGCCTCACTCCCTTGCTTTCGCACACACGTGAGAAGAGGAGGGGGAGAATGGGTGGAGCGAGGGATGTGGGGACAAGGGACGGGGGGAGAGAAGGGGGAGAGAGAGAAAGAGAGAGAGGCAGAGAGCACAAGCGAGTGATAGAAAAAAAGAAGGATATACATGTATACATACATACAGGAGGGACATAAGTGACAGAGATGGGAGAGAGATACAGAAACAGAGAAATGGATAGAGAGATGGAACAGAGGGAGAGAGAGGACAGAGAAAAGAGAGCGGAGAAAAAAGAAAGAGCATTATATTCAATCACACATCAAAGATAATAATTTAGAGGCCAACCAGTCACAGAACGTTACAGCAGACCTGATGTGTGACTTCTTTGCCCAAGTGCTGGGTCAATTTACACTTGCCCGAAACAAAAGCCAAAAACTGCAACACTGTTATCTCTCCCAAGAGTAAGTTTGAACTGTAGGTTTGTTAAAAGAGATAATTTACACAACTACACCATTTTCAACACATTTCCTTCTGAGGGGGTCCGGCAGATTAGCTTTACTGTCCCTCTTGTACCTTCATGGACAGCTCTTTGTTAAACTGTGTAATATAGATGCTATACTGGTTAATACTGGTCTGTACTCTTAATTACACACGGTTTACTGGACAGGTCTAAGACTGGACTACACCGGATTCTGAGTACCGGTCCCCGCTGAAAGAAAAAGATAGGCCTGGACAAGAAGTAATCCCTGGGGAATGCAAACCACAGTGCTCTTCTTCCCACCACACCTTCTGGAACACCATGAACACGTAATATAAAGTTTATGACCACATCAATATTGGTGTTTACGCCCCTACTGAGTGCATGTGACTCGCACAGTTCTTAGTTGTAACCTTAACTGTAACCTTCTTCAGGATTCTGGTTTAAAGAGGAATTCATCCATTTTTTTCCTTATTTACAAATACAGTTTATCAGAGTCCACCAGGGCTTGATCAGATTACTCAGCTTTTCATTTATGTGACGTTAGCGGTGACGTTTGAGCTAGCTACGTTGGTTTAGGGCAGGAATGTATAGATTGCTTAACAAATAGGTGGGTCTTCAGTCTCTGTTTGAAGACAGAGAGGGACTCTGCAGTTCTAATAGTTCAAGGAAATGTGTTCCACCACTTATGCGCCCAAACTAGTTTTAATGCATTGACTTGAGCAGAGGTGAGTCGAGCTGGGCTTTGCTCGATGCTCTAAGAAGGTAAGGTAAGCTGCGACCAGTGGTTTGATTGTTGCTGATGGATAAGAAGAAGCTGGGCTGTTTACTGGCACTGGAATAAGGATATTGAATTGATGCTCATTTACATTATGTATATTTACCAAAATATATAAAATCCTCTCAAAGCAATTGTCAAACAATGCCTCTAGCTTGAGGAAATATATTCATAGTAACTACACATCCTTATTTCCCCTCCTCTCGCCCCTGTGAGAGCGGAGATGTCTTCATTTCTCGAAATCAGCTCTTGTGTCAGCAGATGTCAAATTTAGGGTTTCCGATTTTTAATCCTGAAAAGGCTGAGGCCAGTTGTTTGTAAGCCGAAATGCTATGGCTCTGCATCCTGAATTTAATAACAATGCATCCTGAAGCAGATAGCAAGCACAATGCACCTCTAAAAACTGCTTATAAAACACATCACCAAAAATAAATAATAAAACCTTGTGTCTTCACCTTCTAGCAACACAGAACAAACAAAATGTTCTGCATGAAGATAATCCAGCCTAAGCAATGCGACTGAGAAATAACCCGAAAAACATCCGATAAACAGCTGTGCATGCGATTCGTTCCCACAGACCAAACTAATGTGCCATCTAGTGGCAAAGGGTTATTACTCTGGCACAGACCAAGAGAATGCTTTTGCCCCCATCTATTAACGAAATGCTTTCCTTTTCACCCAGTTGGATCGATAATGAAAGCCAGAAAATGGCTTCTAGATGGATCAGCACAAAAAGAAAGTAAATGCTTAAATAAATGCTTCCCAAACAGTAATTGAAGGGTAAACATTTATCATTTTCACCAAAAGAAATTAAGCCGGATCAATGATAATGAGAAGGAAAAGGAAACAATCTGAAAACATCAGCCAATGAAACCCAATGTAATTCATGATGTTTAGTCACCTCAGCACTGCTGCATCATTACGATCCTTCAGCCCACAGATTACCGCATTAAAAAAAAAAAGAGGTGAATTTAGCCCAAAGCATTAGGCAATGCTGCTGACTTACCCTCAGTCTGACACAGCCTCTTCTGGACCCACGCATCATCTTGTCCTTCGACTGTGTGAAGAGAGGCAAAAAGAAGCAAATTAGGACCTGCCATGGTTGAACACTACCTCTCCTAGGTTCAGGAAGCATTTTGCAAACATGCCTTGTGGACAGGAGACCGCAAGCATAAGGAAAACGACATTGTATGCTCCCATCGACTGATCTGGTCTATTCCACTGACGGAGTATATTCTAATAAAAAGTGATTATATGGGCCAGACAGGGCATCCCATTACAGAGTAATTAAAAAACCCTTTCCACAACAAAAAAAAGCAAACTTTTTAGAAAAAACATTACCTAATATAAAGACAAAAAGACTATGACATTTCTCGGGATAGTATCAATCATATCAGTGTTCGCAGATAAATGCTATAAAATGATTGTAACAAAAAGATGAAGACATTTATTATACTTCAGAAGAGCAGAATGGGCACTGTTGTAAAGTGCTAAAAATATTTGCATTTGTAAACTTTTTAGAAATCTTACATTTCTTTATAATGCTAATTTGAGATAGATTTAGTCCCAGTTTGTTCAAATATTAATGCCTTTTCCTATTCATGAAAATACTGAAACTCGGATGTTTTTTTTTTGCTACAATCAAATAAATGATACAACCATTCTTAAAGTCGTTATCAGAGGGCAATCACAGGTGCTAAACAGGTATTTTTGTAAAGCTGCTTTATGACAATGACTGCTGTGGAAATGCATTGAAAATAAATGTGACGACTATGGGCGCGGAAATCTTACACTGATTAACAGGTTCACTTGGCCGTGTGATCCTGCATGTGGTCCTCCGAAGTAAAGACAGTACAGATAAGGTGGAGTAAAATCCACCTTCCTGACATCACTGCTTGGGTGAGCAGCCTCTATATTTTGTATGTCACCCAGACCAAGTGATCTAATGGCTAAATCAATGCTTGCTTCCAGGGCTGGAGGAGAGAGAACAGACATCTTAACACTGACCCCAGGCTGAAACACTGAGGTACAAACTCTACAGGAATCTGGAATAAGATTAGTTTCAGTTCCAGCTGCGTAGGTCCTGGAATAAAATCATTATCTAGTACACTTGCATAGAACTGAACAGAGCGAATCAGTTGGATTGTTCACACTGCCCACAACTGAAGAAACCCTGACTCAGTAGAGTAAATGCTACCAAACCAGATATCAGGGCTGAATCCAAATGAATAGTGCAATATATGTCTGGACTAGGCCAGATTAGGATTAATGACGCAATACATGACAAACTTAGCAGCACCATTATGATGTTATTTAATACCATCTTAGCTTAGCAACCATGTGTTTGAGAATAAATCTTACACATCCTCACAGTACCTTACTGGATTATGTGTATTAATGCTTTTAATTATGGAGGGTTCCTGGCTGCTGGAGGAATAAAGTCTGTTGTCCGCTGACTATGGTTCAAAACTACTGACTATGGTTCAAAAGTGTTTTATTACTCTCGTATTCTGCACCTATTTGTTCAGAGCATGTCAAGGAAAGCATGTTTGTTGGAAGTCTGTTTTCATGGTGTAAAGTGTGTAGTGTCCATACATTGTCATACATAAACACACCACAGCACAGTGTAAACAGCACAAAATTCTCTCTCTGCATTGAATGCATTCAAAGGAAGCAGCAGGCAGCCAGGATCACAGCGCCCAGGAAGCAGTGTGTGGGGACGTATCTTGCTCAAGGGTACCTCAGTGGTATCTAAACACATGGCCACCTTCTTGCAGAGGCAGATTACTAGCCACTAGACTATTAGCTACTGTATATATTTTGTAGCACATCTTCACTTTACACTGTGTTTACCTTGTACATATGCATCTTGTACAATCTTTTTCCCCTCTTACCCCAATATATACTGTTGTTGTATGTTGGATGTCTGCTGGCAAAGTGGTCTGTGAACACAGTGTTCTCTGCATTTAACCCTGACCCAAGTCAGGAAACAGAGCCTGGGGAGCAGTGTGTGGGGACGGTACTTTGCTCAGGCGCACCTCAGTAACGCCACTGGCAGTCCTGGGACTCGAACCCATGACCATCTGATCACGGGGCAGATCTCTAACCACTAGGCATCCAGCCACTTCAAATACAGTAAATATTTTGTAGCACTTCTTCCCTTTATACTGTGAAACTGTATACTGTATATATTTTTGTACATATGCATATTAAATATTTTTTCCTCTCACGGCAAACATGTTGCATTTTTGTTTGTTGTATGTTTTATTATAACATTACTGCTCTCTGAATCTTTGTCACTCACGTGCAATGTACCTATGTACCAGCAACACGTGATGGGACAATAAAAGTGATCTGACTGAATTTGAAACAGCTGTAACAGTTCCTGGAGCCAAAGGCAGTCTTGGTAATACTCAGAACCCATACTGGGAGAGAATGAATTCTTTCAGGTGGTGTTTTGCAAGCAGCAGCTGATTTGTAAACACCATGGCAACAGGCCAAATGACAGCTAGCTCAGCTAACGAGCTAAAGCACTTCTTTATCACTTTTATCACTGGTTATATTAAACGTCAAGATATTTCCTCATTTTATGTTGACTTCTGTTGAAAAAGAGACTGTAAAATGTGGTTTTGTGCCATGTCACATGACACTGAGACGACCACCACCCATTAAATTTCTGCAAACTAACAGTACCGAGCCCTGACATTATTCAACTCAATGTGGCTCCCTGTGAAATTCTAGGGCACAACAACAGCCGTTCTCGCCGCTTATTGGCTAAAGGGCCACAGAGTTGAGCCATGATTGGTCGCAGCTCCTGTCAATTAGAATAAACCCCGCCCCCACCTAGCCGAGATTCCAAACTCCTGACGGCCCAAGTCTTCTTTCTGTTCTCCTCCTTCACACACAGCACACAGACCACGGACGCTGCTTCGGTAGAAAATACACTCACCGTGTAATACGACAACAGTCCCGCGTTATAGTCCAGGACGAACCACCGGTACTGCCAGCCCTTCATCAGGTTAGTCCACTTACTCAGCGGCCCCTCCATGATGGACGCCATCTTTCCACTTAACCAACCAGAGGAGGAGGGGGAGGAGCCGGAAAAGACCTGGAGGAGCCACGTGACTCCTCCCCATATCGCTCTCTCTCTCTCTCTCTCTCTCTCTCTCTCACACACACACACACACACACACAACCCACACCCAACAGTGATATTAGTGATATTAACATTAATTAATGTGTTATTTATCAGATGAACATTTGTTTACTACATTGGAAAATAGTTTTAATAAGCTGGTGGCCTAGTGGTTAGCCCTGGTAATCAGAAGGTTGTGGGTTTGAATCCCAGGACTGAGGTTCTCTTGGTGCTGTGTTCCTGGCTGCCCACGGCTTTACTTGGTGAATGGGTTAAATGCAGAGAAAGAATTTTGTGCTGAAGCAGAGTATAAAAAGACACAGAATACACTTATATAAAGTAATTAGATGTGTATTATTGTATGCATGTAGCTGCATGTGCATCATAAAAAAGTGATGTGTAAACCGCAATGGTGAAAAAAAGCCCAAATACTGTTTATGAAATGCATTATGAACGCCTTATAATGCTTTTAAAAGATGAATTGTATTTGTATTTTAATACACTTACAGAATGCATTCCAGACATCTGTATTTTATTCTTTTTTGTTACTAATTTGCTGTATTGTTGAAACTGTTTCAATGAAAAATGTACAAATACAATAACACTAATATACAGGCTTTGGGGTGAATCTGATATAATGAAGGTATATGGGGGGAGTGTGCAACGTTGCAGCAAGTTCAAAGTTCAACGTTTAATGTGGTTTGTGCTTGTTTTGTGGTGCTGCATGGTGCTGTAAACCAGACCAAAGTTTCCAGCTTATATATATGTGTATGCATTGGGTGCAGTGATTATCTTGTTACAGTGGAACCTGTAAAGGGGTGGGATGTATGAGATTGAGAGTGAACACTGAGCTATCGAGGTTGAGTGTGAGGATCTGAGTGACTTTCTAAAACTGTGATTGCTAGAGGACTGGATCAGAGAATCTCCAAAACAGCAGATCTTGTGGAGTGTTCCCAGTATGCAGTGGTCAGTACCTACTAAAGTGGTCCAAGGAGGGACAACTGGTGAACTGGCAATAGGGCCTTTGGTGCCCATGACTCGACTATATTGACAGATGTTTTGGACATAGTATTTTGGACATAGTCTGTGGAAGAACTTTTTCTGTTCTAGCATGACTAGAATGCCCAACATCATTGTCTGATCTCATAAATGCTCTACAGAATGAATGGGGAGAAATCTCCCCAGAAACTCCAAAACCTTGTGGAAAGCCTTCTAAGTACATTGGAAGCTGTTATAGCTGTAAAGGGGGACCAACAATTTTAAAGGCTGTGTGTTTGAATGCAATGTCATTAAAGTCTCTATTGGTGTACTTCTGTCCATATAATGTACTTTATAGAGCTTTAATCGGTGGACACAATACACACAGAGACAAGCACAGTGTGTAAATTAATTAAAGCGTCACAATGACCATTAAGGTTAATCTTGCACAGTCCAGTATGGTTTAAATACATCATTAAAATATCAAAATATTAAGAAGCTTTGAATTTCAGAATGTTTATTACTAATCCCAAGATAGATATAATAGTTTCTAATGAGAGGAGCAGAACTAATACTTTCCTAATTAAAAGAGTTAAGGCAGATCTTTAGTGGCGGTCTCAAAAAAATCGAACAACAAGAAAACTATAGAAACTATGTTCAAAACTGAAATAAAGCTACAAATAGATTTCTAACCAGGGGAGAAGAAATATTACTTTTCTACTTAATATCTATATTCAGACAGTCCCATAAAGCTCTTAAATTGTATTTTGAAAAGATGTTTTTTACAGAAGTATTCAGGGCGGATCTTTAGTGGTGGTCTCACCGCAGTTCCGCGTTGTGCCTTGTTTCCCCCCGGACATATTTGGAGGTAACACGGCACAAAATAAATGTAGAAAAAAGTCGAGTCTTTTTTAATCATGCACCGCAGCATAGCAAGGTAAGAACTTCATATAATGTAAGACTAAATTATATACTGTAGTGTTGGTTACCTAATCAACGGTTTCTGACAATTAAGGTTAACTGACCTTTAGCACACTGGGGTAAAACAAGAAAGTGCAAGGGTCTCTTATTGGCGCTCTCTTGTATTTGCTCTCTTGTAATTCACTTGTATTATATATATATACTACAAGTCAAACTTGCAGTTTAGTGGATGCTGTTCTCTCCTTGTCGTCCTTTTGGCCTAAAATAAAAATCTATTCCCAGTGTTAGAGGTGTGACCAATTTAAAAAGTGCAAAGTGTCCATTTGCCATACACACATTAACACACTACAACACATAGTGTAAACAACACAAAATTGGTCTCTGCATTTAACCCACTCGCCAAGTGAAGCAGCAGGCAGCTGGGAACACAGCACCCGGGTGACTACCTTGCTCAAGTGTACCTCAGTGGTGCCATTGGACGTCCTTGGCCTTCTAATTACAGGGGCAGGTTTTGAACCACCAGGCACCAGCAGCAAGATGCTGAAAAATAGAATGAAAGTAAACACCACAACTGTCAACTAAATATGAATGAATGAAATGCCACTGAATGAAAAGTAGATGATCACAAATATACTTGATTTGAAATTGGATTATCAAATTATACTTAAGTGCATAGAACTTGGTGTAAATGTCATTTAAAGTCCATTTTTGACATTAGTTGTGCGACAGATCAGGATAAAGTCTGTCGAGTAAGAAAGTCTCATAATTGGCTAAAACTGTTGGTTTTCTCTTCTTTTTTTTAACAGCTTGTTCTGTCTGAATGGATGGAGAAGCCTAGGGAACACATTATTCTCCCAGCCATTGTCATATGTCATAGAAAAGAAGCATACAGCAGCAATATTTAACTGTGTTTTGTGCCAGAAAACACATTTATCCTCAGCCAGTCCACTGCAGAACCGGACACTAAACACTCAGCTGCAAAGCTGGACACCCAAACCAGCCTTAAACCGCTGCATGAGCTCAAGTGCACCCAGCAGAAGGTTAGCAAGTGCCTTTCCAGTAATAGATGGGGCTTTTCAGCTGATACACAACCACGTGTATGAAGCAAATTTACGGCACAGCCAGGTGTGTCATCAAAGGTAAAAGTGTGATATACTAAATCTGAACTGCTTCCCTTTAATATTACCCCATTTTTACTGCATTGGTTTATAGCTCATAGTCATTATGTAGTTATTAGCATGGTAACTGTTTTTTTTGTTTATACCATATTATTTGGTTTAACTAAATTTCATATGAAATACTTGGTTTACCAAATTATTTGTTTATTCAGGTATTTAGAACACAGGGAGAAAGTGTTGAAGGGAGGGGGTAAAAATGCCATAGCCCGACACACACAGAGAAATCAGAAGGTTCTGGTCAGAGAGAGACTTCGCATGTTGTTGGATGATGAAGATTATTTGGAACTCTCACCCTTTGCCGGGTTGGGTTTACCTTATGGAGACATTCCATCGGCTGGCTGTCTCACAGGTATTTCATCACATGTGAACAGTTGTACAGGACAAAAACACATTCATATCATTCTTCCCTCTTGGCATATAAAGAATGATTTATATTTGCTCCATACAGGTGTTGGTAAAATAAATGGACTGTGGTGCGTGTTCATTGCCAATGATGCCACAGTGAAAGGAGGAACAGCGTATCCTATTACGGTAAAGAAACAACTCCGGGCGCAGGAAGTGGCCATTCAGAATCGTTTGCCCTGTGTGTACTTGGTCGACAGCGGTGGTGCATTTTTACCTCTGCAGGTAAGCTGCTCTCTAAAAATCTAAAATTCTACTGTCAGGATACTGTCTACTGTCACAATATTGTACTGTCATAATAATTTTTGCAAAAATAACTCAACAGTCAGACATCTTCCCTGATAAGAACCATGGTGGTCGCACTTTTTACAATGAAGCTATAATGTCAGCAATGAAGATTTCACAGGTATGATACATTTTTTTTACTTGTATACAGATGCACTAATGCACTATTAGGGATAAATGTTTCTTAGGGATGTTTGATTGATTAATTTTCACTTTATGCTATTATTTTATGAATGACCTGCAGGTGGCAGTGGTGTGTGGATCATGCACGGCTGGTGGGGCATATGTTCCCACTATGGCAGATGAGGCAGTGATTGTGCACAAGATAGGGACCATATTTTTAGGTGGCCCACCCCTAGTTAAAGCTGCTACAGGTGAAGAAGTGTCTCCTGAAGATCTCGGAGGGGCAACATTGCACTCAGAGTGAGTAAAGCAACCAAGGCATTGTTCCAGCTCTCTTAAACTCCTTGTTCTCTTGCTACACGCATTGTCATAGCCCCAGCCCACACCAAAGTCTCTGGAGTCAGATTTTATTAGTCCCCCTATACCTCATTCCCACAAGGAAAAGTTTTTGTTGACATCCCTTTACAGAATTTTTTGTCCAATGTTCTGTGATTTTGATATTCTTAGAGCCTTATTTTAGCAAATTAAGTTGGATTTAACACATTTGCACATAATTATGGTGTGCAGTCAAACTGCCTTTCCAAGTATATTTTGGATGGAATGTAGCTTTATTGAATTTAGTCTCCTAAGGCAGAAAGAACATCTACTAAAGATTGGAACATTATAACATGCCCTAAAATATTACTCTACAAGTTCTCTCAATATGTATCCACATGTTTGATGTATGTTGCTCCAGGGTGAGTGGCTGTGTGGACCATTTTGCTGCTGTGGAGAGTGAGGCGTACGAGTACACCAGGAACATCATTTCCACTCTCAACTTTGTACTCCCAGATGAGAACAGCACCGAGGTCGAGGAGCCCCTGTCTAGTGCTCAGGAGCTTATGGGTCTTGCACCACGAAGCTACAATTACAGCCTAGATGTCAGATTGGTGAGGTGTACTTGCATTTACACATATTTACAAATCATCCCGGAGGAAAATGCAGTGAAAGAACATTATACTGTCTGTCCTTGCATTTTTAGATTGTTAGCCGACTGACTGATGGTAGTCGGTTCCAAGAGTACAAGACTCGCTACGGTACGACTCTTCTGACAGGGTTTGCCAAAATCCAAGGGTAAGAAGTATAGACTCTATTTCAAGCATGCATTATGGTCTTTCAGAATTTCTTATCACTATCTGGGACTGAAGACTATCTGGGACTTTTGCTATACAAATAGGTTATAAACACCATAAATGTTCTTATTACAATATTTGGCCACCTGAGCAGCTTCAGTGCACCAAAAGGCATAACAGAGCCACTTGACCCACCACCTTTCATCCTCCACTAGATGTTAGTACGGTGGTATTTCTTTTGAATCTCAGGTTGTAGCTCTTTGTTCCTTAAAAGCTGCATTTGACCCACAACACTACACGTTTCAGTGTATTCTTTGATTGACTACATCTGATCTGGATCTGATTTTGGTCTCTTTCATGAGCTGGATCATTTAGGTTGAGGCATCTAATAGTGAAACTGTACTGTGTTGTGGGTCACCAAGATAAAGAAACACTGTTTTAGCCATTTGGTACATTAGTGTGTTTTTTTTAATAGTTATCTCTTCATGCACTTTAGATTTTGTATGTTTACATTTTGTGGCGTATGTTTATTTTGTTCTTAATGTGATGTATGTCTTCTTAATTCGATCTATATTTTCACATATTTCAATCCATCGCACCCATCTCACAAATCTAGGTTCATATAAAATCTTGTATAAAGGTCATAAGCATTTAGCGGAATGAGGAAGGTTTAGCAGAGGAGTTCCAAAAGCAGTTTCCAGTCTGTCAGTGTGAAATTGTCAATATCATGTCAGTTCAGCTCTTTTCCAACATCTTAAATCCTCAAGAGTCTAACTCAGTGAGCAGGGTGACAGTGAGTTTAGATAAAGAGTTATACTGAGGCTCACTCTGAGAGAACCCTTTTTGTGCTTTATTTCTGTTTTACCAGAAATCTCGTTGGCATTGTGGCAAACAATGGGGAGCTGACATATGAAGCCTCCCTGAAAGGGAGCCATTTTGTCCAGCTGTGCGACCAGAGAGACATCCCTCTTATCTTCCTGCAGAACACAGTGCCAGAGCCTGTCCATACTTTCTCTAAAACCAAGGTACAGTAGCGTTGCCAACGGATGGATTTCAAATTCATAAGGAAGCTTTTGTTGCATTATTGCTCCTCAGTTTGGTCACTTAGTTCCTAAAGTAAAAATTCAAACTGGTGTAAAAATGGTTAGAAAATGAATCTTAGAGGTTGTTGTAGTAGAATAAACAACTAAACAGGGATCGCTGGGAAATATTATTGACCATGAATTTCAGCACAGCAAATATGACCTTTGCAATTTTAACTGGAATGATCAAATGATTATATAAAGTTTCTGCATTATTGTTAAAATGTAAAGAATGTTATTCAAAGTAGTTTGATATAAATTTTTTCATTCTCTGGAAACGGTTTCAGAATTGGTTACAGTGGTGGTGATAGGAGCCAGATGTCAGGAGAACTGTTAAAGCTAAAGCCTCCCAGAGTCACATGGTTATACACTGCCTGGTGACCTGATACATTTTTTATATCTAGTAGTCATGAGAAGGTTTTGGCCTAAATTTTATTTTTAAAATCATAAGGGCATAGAGGAATGTGCAGGGTCCAGTAAAGCAAAATAGACCCAAAAGAAAGCATTGGTTTTAAATGTATCACTATTTTATCTTCAACATTGCATAAAAGCAAACAGACACGTGTAGGGTCAATTTTATATGGTAATTAAAATGCCTGTATATGTGTAGTAAAGATCATAACCCCAGTTTTTATCCCTTTTACAAATCACACTGATTGTAATTAGGGCTGGGCGATTTGGCCTAAAATCAAAATCTCGATTAATTGAACATTTTAACTCGATTGCGATTAATGAACGAT